>CAJQZJ010000609.1:234399-262076 GCA_907164525.1 Lophiomys imhausi | reverse complement strand
CTTGGTATGGAATTTAGGAGCATCAATTCAGTGACTCACTCTTTAGACATATTGGTTCTATTTAGGTTGTGAAAGAGTAACTAGAACAACATAGGTATATAATCTTCAGGTTATGCCACATTTTATTTCTTGTGTGTTCAACTATATTTTCTTCTTTCTGTTTTAGTTAGGTTGTTGCAATATTACCAACATGTAGGCTTTGTATCCAAATGTAAACGATTTAAATTATGCTATGAATCGCATTATTTTATTGCAACCAAAGCAGCCCCAAAGGTTACTAAGGTACAAGTTAACATTCAGGCTTAATAATTTTCACCTAAATATCTTCTTTCTGCAAAGCAAATGCCTTCCTGAAAAAAATGGAAATGCATTCACATATTCGCCACTTTGGTTGGTATTTATTTTAATTTAAAGTAGTTTGTATCCCACCAATCCTGCAAAGTTATCTTCTCAAATTATAATTCGTACCCAGACCAGAGAAGTCATTTTATTGTTATTAAAGAAAGAACATTTACTCTCATCATGTCCTAAAGCACATCATCATTAACATATTTTCTGGCCTTGGCCTTAAGAATATTAAATTTCTCTCCATATATTACAGCATAAATCTTCAGCCATTTGGCCCTGTTTCTCTGACAGACATTGATTGTAAAGCAGGAATTATGAAGGACTTACCTACCATGTCTTGGCAGAGCTAGGCTGTCGACTTACCTGCTTCCAAGTTTTATCCTTTTTGGACAGCCTTCAGTCTACAGCTGGGAGCTGTCCAGGCAGCCACTGGTATGTCATTTCTTAGTTTTGAAAGCTGCGGGCCCTGCACTTCCTATATAATCAGATATATTTATCCCTCTCAGGTCTCTTAGGTGGTTGAAGAATAGATAGACAGAGTCTCATAGTTAAATTTTGAGTTGTTCAGGAATCAAGAGGGTGTTCTGGCTCTAAGAAGATGTTTTTAAAATTGTGATGCAAGTTAGTATGAAAGCTGAGTTAGATATAGAACTTTAAGCTCATGGAGATGGTAAGATAGTAGAATGTTAAAGTCAGGTGCCAAATGCATATGGACTGGACATTGGGAATGTATGCTAAGCCATATAACTCTCATAATTGTGGCCTATTTATGTTGTTTTGTATTGTATTTTTTGTTATAAGAGAAAGAACCATTTGTTGGACTGAAAGGGGGAGCTGTTGGGGAGAAAAAGATATACCTTAAACTTACAAAAATGGGAAGAGGATGGAGGGTTGAGGGGGAAGAGGGTTGGAGGGTGGGAGTGGAGGGGGGAGTAGGGAGGGGATTGTGATTGAGATGTAACTTGAAGAAATAAAAAAAATATTTTTAAAAGTATATAAAAAAGAATATTAAATTTCCCACTTGAAGAAAAAGTGGGTAAATCCTGTGAAGTAATCCACACAGGGGACAACTACCTGAACAGACCACCAACAGCTCAGGATCTAAGACCAACAATCAATAAATGGGACCTCATGAAACTGAAAAGCTTCTGTAAGGCAAAAGACACTGTCATTCGAACAAAACGGCAGCCTACAGATTGGGAAAAAAAATCTTCACCAACCCCACATCTGACAGAAGGCTAATATCCAAAATTTACAAAGAACTCAAGAAATTAAATGCCAAGAAACCAAATAATCCAATCAAAAAAATGGGGAACAGAGCTAAACAGAGAACTCACAAAGGAGGAATCTCTAATGGGTGAGAGACTTGAAGAAATGCTCAGCATCCTTAATCATCAGAGAAATGCAACTTGAGAAGGCTCTGAGATTAGATCTCACACCTGTCACAATGGTTAAGATCAAAAGCTCAAATGACAGCACATGCTGGTGAGGTTTTGGAGAAAGGGGAACACTCCTCCATTGCTGGTGGGAGTACAAACTTGTACAACCACTATGGAAATCTGTCTGGCGATATCTTAGAAAACTTGAGGTAGAAAGCTCTACCTCAAGACATAGCCATACCACTTCTGTGTATGTACACAAATGATTCCTCACCAAACCACAAGGACATATCCTCATCTGTGTTCATAGCAGCCTTATTTTTAATTGCAGAAACTGGAAACAACCCAGATGTCCCTCAACCAAAGAATGGATAAAAAAAAAAAAAAACTGTGGTACATATACACAATGGAATACTACTCTGCCATCAGAAACAACAAAAGCATGCAATTCGCAGCAAATGGATGGAACTAGAGAAGCTTATCCTGAGTGAGCTAACCAAGTCTCAGAAGGATGCACATGGCATCTATTCACTTATAATTGGGTTTTAGCTATATAGCACAGGATAACTATCCTACATCCAACACACCAGAAAGATCAGGAACACAGACTTTGTTACCTACCAATGGGACAATTTCCCCTAGGGGTGCTACCATGTAGGCCCCCCAGTGGAAGAGGTAGCTTTTAGCCCTCATATGATTGTTGAACTGTGAGGGGCTGATTTGTAGAGACACTCCACAATTGGAGGAGTGGGATGGTTGGGAGAGGGAGGAGAGGGTGGGTGGATAGAACTGGGAGGGGTGGAAAGTAGGCACTGTGATAGAGATGTAACTTAATGTAATAAAAAACCATTATAATAAAAAAATGGGGTTTTTTTGAGACAGGGTTTCTCTGTGTAGCAGTATGGGCTGTCCTGGAAGTTGCTTTGTAGACCAGGCTGGCCTCAAACTCCATAAAGATCTGCCTGCCTCTGCCTCCCAAGTGCTAGGATTAAAGGTGTGCACCACCACGCCTGGCTATCAGGAAATACTTTTAAGGAACAATCAGCATCAGATGTCTTGGAACTTCCATATCTATATCTGCAGAGTATATATTGTATGACATTCTGATTTCCCTAAATTGCAGATAGGACTCAAATCCATAAACACTATGTTGTTTCCCCTATACATATAAAAGTATTATGAAATTTAGTTGTAAATTACCTTATTAAGATTACAAAAAATAGTGATAAAATAGAATGACTTGCAAGTATAAATGCACATATTTGTTGTCCAAGCTTTTCAGCAGTCTAAAGCAGGAGGATTGTTTTGAGGCCTAGAGTTTGTGATCAGCTTGAGCAACATAACTGGAGTCTATGTGAAAAATATAACAAGATAATTCTAACAGCACAACAAAATAAGTGTGATTGCTGCAAATCGTTTATTTTCAGAAATTTAGTAATTAGTAATTTGTTTACAAGGACAAAAGGAGACTTTTAAAACATAAGAGAAAGCCAGAGATACAACTCAGCAAATAGAGGTGAGTTCAATGCATGTGAAGACAGAAGGAAAGAATTGAATCCATACAGTTGTCCTCTGAGCTCCAAAGGACACAATAACACACACACACACACACACACAAATAAAAAACACAACTGATGGAAAGTCACTTCATAATATAAAAACTAAAGTTGGGTTTAACTCACCAGAAATACATTTGTTCATTAAAATCTCTGGTAGCTCATTCCAGTTAGTAAAATGAGATGTAATGCTCACAAGAGATGATTTACCCTTAAATGGAAAAAGAACAACAATAAGAACAAAACAAAAATCTATTTATAGTCATTAGGCAAAAGATTGATGAGTAAAGGTGTGTTTATGTGGTCACAATGATTCATGTATAAATCACTTATTATCTGATGTATTGATCTGTAAGAAAATGTTTATACCTGTGTGTACATTTGGCTAAGATTTATATAAATATTAGAATTCACTAGAGTTGATAACTTCTATAGGTATAAACAAAGCAAGCAAATCAGAGGTTTTTAAAAATGACTAGTTGATTCATATAGTTATTGAATTTCATTAAAAGTCATGTTAGTGGTATGATTTGAAATATATTTGAGTTATCATACTTTGATTTCATGTTACATCATGTATGAAAATAGCAACAACAACAAAATAGCCTAAGTCTAGGAGGTCCTTAAGGCATAATATTAACAAGAAATTGAGACTCTCATGTATGTAAAAATATAGACAGTATAAAAATCTCTTACTAGAATCATGATAATTGAATTATCATCCTAGATGAGTCCCTATGAATATTTTTAAAAATATTTCCACAAAATATGCATTATAAAAATGTCAGCATAAAAATAATTAGTTTGGATAGAAATAACCATATTTTACACTAAATATGGTCTTTTATACCCATTAAAAACTGATTGCTATTCTTAGGAAAGGTCTTGGAAGAATAAAGAAGAGTTCATTTCAGTTAATACTGTACTATGAGAATGGAGCAATGATTTCTATTTAACTTAAATGATATTGTACTGATCATGGCTTATATATCTTATGTAAATTAATACCTTAGTATCATCATAGTGCTGCAAATTTTTTGATATCCTTTACATCTTATGATGTTACTGTCCTATACTGTGATTTTTACTTTGGGCCTATGTTCAGCAGTTCTTGTCTCTTAAGAATAAATTACCTAGATACTTTGAGGAGCTCTTCCAAAAGTTTTCAAATAAAATCCACACAGAGTATGTGTGTTTTATTTTCAAGAACATACTGTGGAGATGATAAGCAAAGTGAGACTCAGTGAGTGAAAGTTATTTTGAAGTACTTATTATCATCAAGGAAAGGTAGCTTAAACATGAATATCACATAACAAAATGATCAAACTCCTAACTCCATAATGATGTAGTGCTGTGCTTCCTAGTAAGATGCAATGAAAACTATATAATAGGATATGAAGTTCTTTTGCAGAAAAGTGAAAACATCATCTAGGCAGAGTAGAGCAATTAGAGTCATTAAGACACTAGCTTTGGTTCTTCAAAGCTACGGCTATCATGAAGCACCAAGTAAGGTTTGAGAAATGTCCTAGTTTTAATGGGACTAATAACAATGGACCAAATTTTGAAACAACATTGAGAATCTTGGATATTTACCGTACATTAAATGATGCTTAATTATCAAATTCTTGGCTATGGTGAATGAATTGTTATATGGTAGAAGTTTTATTCCTGAAAGATGTCAGTATTTAAGTTTGGAGTTTTGGATGTTATATGTGCACACCTGTATGTATACAAATAAATACATATACTTTCTGTAAATAAATTATAAGTAAAAAAGAAGATGAGAGAGAAAAAGAAAGGAAACTGATGGAGAATTTTTAATGATTTTGGCAATTCTCTAATATACTGCATATTAAATTACTTAAAGTAGTTTTATGTTAAAAATTATCGCAACTGGGCCACTACTGTGATGGATAAGTAGCAAAAGACACTTTGCCCCAAAGCTTAATAACTGGAATTTGATCCAAATAAATCTACATGGCAGGAGACAACTGATTCCTGTATGTTGTCTTCTGATCTCCATGTCTGTGGTGTGGTATGTGTGTGGGTACACGTGCACATATACACAAAACAAAGAAATGACCAAATAAATAAATGCAAACATTTATTTTTAAATTTACGATAACTCTTTTTTTAGTTGATACAAAGCAAAAGGTAAGAATCATATTTCCCCCTTCCATTTCTGTTTCCTTAGAATTTTATTTCATTTTCTTTCTTTCTTTTTTGTTTTCTTTTTGTTGTTGTTGGCTTTTTGTTTTTGTTTTTGTTTTTGTTTTTTGTTTTTTGTTTTTGTTTTGTTTTGTTTTTTGTTTTGTTTTTCGAGACAGGATTTCTTTGTGTAATAGCCCTGGCTGATTTGGACTCACTTTGTACACCAAGCTGGTCTCAAACTCACAGAGTTCCTTCGCCTGTGCCTCATGAGTGCTTGGATTAGATGCATGTGCCACCACACCTGGCCTTCATTTTCATTTCATTATGTCATTTTCATTGGGTTGATTCTCCTGCACTTTTGCATATCTTCCTGACCTCATCAATCCCCACTGTACACTTTTCTTACATATGCCAGATTTTAGAAAGTGTATGATGTATGGGCCAGTTTGAAATAATTAAAACCAGCCTGAATTGCTTTGAAAACCTTCTGGAAAATAATGCACACTTTTTTTTGTCTTCTTGCCATGTCTTCTATCTTCTATCAATCTATGAGCATCATTCTTTGATAATTTACTTCTAAATTCATATCATAATTTGCTATGCCAAAACCTATGTATTTGTATGTTTCTGTCAAATACGATTCATTGTTTATGGTAGAATATTTTTCATTATTACCATTTGTATGTACACAGATACATATTACTTAATGATTAGTCTACCTTACGTATGTAAAAATAAATCATCAAATTACTGTGTTCTTAAAGGAATATATTTCTTTTCATAGAGATACACAGAATCATGAATTAAATAAGCAAGAGAGTTTAGTTTCTATCATCATAACAGTCTATGATTGTACCTCATCTGCCTAACTAGCGTCTTTTCAAATGCATGTAAAGTATCTTGAAATATCTAATCATTCTCAGTTAACCAAATGAAACTGACCCAGTAAAGATGACAAAACAGCTATTCTCAATGACAGAGAATTGTTAAACCACACACACACACAAACGCACACCCACACACACTCAAGTAATTAAACATATGTAAAAATGCAAAACAGCATGAAACCATTTTGTTTAATTTGAATTAATCAACACAAAGCAAATAGTTAATAATTCCTCATACATAGAATAAGGAATACTCTCACTCATTAGGAAATAGTAGGAAATAGTACATACACACTTATGTTCATGGCACAATAAATACATATTTTTGAGTAGCTGTTTAGCAGTAACTGCATATAGAAGTATCTCAGCCTCACCAGAAATCATTTTATTAATTTGCAAAGTTGTGCAACAAGGTCATTAAATTAGTGTTATAATTAGAACTATGCAAAATAATGAATGTAAAATACTCAACAAGGCATCATATATAAGAGAAGCACTAAATATTTCTAATGATATTTCAAACTTTGTAAAAATCACATTTCTTTAGAAATGTTTATCCAAATAGACTCACTAGCTTAAAGCCATAGACTCCTTGTCCATCATGATAGTCATTATTATATTGCTCTGAAAAGATAATATGACCAAAACAATTCTTTTTTTTTTTTACTTTTTAGTAATTTAATTTTATTTAAAAATTCATACAATGTATTCTGATCACTTTTTGCCCTCTAATGTCCTTCCCACCTCACTTTGCCAACCATTCTCTCCATGTCTTCTTTTTTCTCTCTTTTTAGAAAACACACAAATAAAAAACAGAATTTAATGAATAAATAAAATAGTGAAAATGGACAAAACATAAACAGAGAAAACCCTACACAAATGAAACTTGTAAAAACAAAATTGGAAACCACAATATGCAAACAAAAGAACAATAACAGAAAAAAAAGATATTCAACAAAACAATTTGAGCCAAAAAAGAGTCCTATGAAGAAAACTATTTTTTTTCCTTTGCAATCAGTTGTGTATAATGTCTTATTTGGCATCAAGAGCTTATGTTCACTTTCCAGTCTCAGAATTAGGACCCATTCTGGTTTGAAATGGTGCAGGCCCTGTTCATGATACCACAGTTTCTGTGAGTTCATTGTGTGTCTGAAAGACACTGTTTCCTATACTCTTTCTACCTCTTTCTTAAGAGCTTCTTGAGTCCTGAAGGGAGGGAATTGATGAAGATGTCCCATTCAGAACTGAGTGTCCCAAGGACTCTCAGTCTGTGCAAATGAATAGTTATGAGTCTCTGTATTATTTCCCATCTCCTGAAGGAGAATGTTTCTCTCATGATGGCAGAGTGCAAGACTATCTATCTGTATAGTATAATGCCACTTTATTGTTATGTTCCTTTAGCAAGACAATAGTATTTTTGTTGCTTCTAAATCCATAACCTATCTAGTCTCAGTATCTTATACATTTGAGTAGTGTCAAGGATGGGTTCCATATCTTAGAGAGGGCCTTAAGTACATCACTTAATGATTGGTTATTCCTTAATATTTGTGCCACTATTTCAGTAGTGTTTCATTCAGACAGGCCACCATTGTAGATCAGAGTAACGGAATAGAGGAGATTATGAGAGAGAATATGGAGAAGGACAGCTAACACTGAAGGTTATTTGAGGGATCATATGATAAACTAGTACAGTAAAAGCTTAAAAAATAGATAAATCTATGAGAGAAATTTGAATGAATTCACCAAGTAATGAGGGAAACAAATATCCAATTAATAACCTTCAGCCTTCAGTGTCAAGAATAGGTTACATATAATTTAGTTGACAAAGGGGTCCTATGGAGCCACCAAACAACTCAGACTATTGCCAATGCTATTATTTTTCTTCAGAAACTCATGGTAAGGCCACATTGCTGAAGAAAATGCCTATATATCTCATTGAACATGAAGAAGTTGAGCTAAGGTTAACCTAAAGCCCCACCTCCTAGCCCTGAGTAGTGTTTATGATATTGGTAGCTACACTTCATGGCTACCATAGACCAAAACAAATCTTATAAAGGAAAACATTTAGTTGTTGCTGGCTTACAGTTTCAGAGGTTTCGCCCATTATTATCATGGTGGGAAGCATGGTAGCACACAGGCAGACATGATGCTGGAGAAGTAATTGAGTGCTTTATATATAGATCAGCAAGTTTCAGGAAAAGAGTCACTGGGCCTGGCTTGGGCTTTTGAAACCTGAAGCCTAACCCTAGTGACACATTTCCTCTAACAAGGTCAAACACACTCTAACAAGGCCTCAAGTCCTGATCCTTTCAATGTGCTCCTTCCTATGAGACAATGAGGAACATTTTTATTCACACCACCACACCCATTATTTATTATATTTCAGTCTCTCCATTGTGTTCTGGAAATATAGTATGAAACAACAATAACAACAGGGATAGCAGTAGCAATAATAAAATTACAATGGGCTACAGTGGCAAAGAACCTGAGCCTGCATAGGACATTGACCAAGGTGAAAACCATGTTCTTTTGTTCTGCTAAATAACCTAACAATAAAATGACTTCTAATATCAGTCTGCTATACCCATAGACCAGTGCCTCACTCAACCATCATCAGAGACAATTCTCCTTGCAGTAAATGGAAACTAACACAGAGAATCATAAGTGTACAATGTGCAGAAAGACTTTGGAGCATTCAGTCTTAAATGGGATGTCACCAACAAATCCCTACTCCCAGGCACCAGGTAGTTGTGTTGAAAATGGGACAGAAAGATTGTAAGAGCAAGATGTGATGGCTGACTCCAGGGAACCAGTGTCTTCCAGGCACAGCACCACTGATTCGACAAGAACTCAGAGAGACTGTGGCAGCACATATAGGACCTGTACAGGTTCAAGCCAAATGGGTTTCCCAGTGCTGAGAGGAGAAAACAGACATGGACTCCTACCCCTAATCAAGAAGCTATTTGCAACTGATGCATTCTTGCAAAGAAACCCGTTTTCCAAGGTGGCTGGATACAAAATTAATTCAAAAAAATCAGAATCCCTTCTTTTTTTTTTTTTTTTAAAGCTAGGCTTTTAAACCCAGCACTTTATTTATTTATTTATTTATAATATATTTATTATGTATACAGTGTTCTGTCTGCAGGTGTATCTGCAGGCCAGAAGAGGGCACCAGATTTCATTATGGATGGTTGTGAGCCACCTGTGGTTGCTGGGAATTGAACTCATGACCTCTGGAAGAGCAGCCAGTGCTCTTAACCGCTGAGCCATCTCTCCAGCCCCAGAATCCCTTCTTTATACAACAAATAAATGGGCTGACAAAGAAATCAGGGAAACAATCCCCTTCACAGTAGCCACAAACAACATAAAATACCTGGGGATAACACTAACCAAGCAAGTAAAGGACCTGTACAACAAGAACTTCAAGCCCGTAAAGAAAGAAATTGAAGAGGCCATCAGAAGATGGAAAGATGTCCCACGCTCATGGATAGGTAGGATCAACAAAATAAAAATGGCCATCCTGTCAAAAGCAAAATACAGATTCAATGCAATTCCTATCAAAATACCAACAAAATTCCTTATGGAGCTGGAAAAAGCTATTCTCAGAACATATTCCCTTAACATAAGGCTGGTCACACTATATCTACTAGAAGAGAAAGTGGGGAAAACCCTCTAAATCATTGGCACAGGTGACAACTTCCTGAACAGAACACCAACAGCTCAGGACCTGAGACCAACAATCAATAAATGGGACCTCATGAAACTGGAAAGCTTCTGTAAGGCAAAGGACACTGTCATTCGAGCAAAACGGCAGCCTACAGACTGGGAGAAAATCTTCACCAACCCCACATCTGACAGAGGGCTAATATCCAAAATCTACAAAGAACTCAAGAAATTAAATGCCAAGAAACCAAATAATCCAATCAAAAAATGGGGGACAGAGCTAAAGAGAGAATTCACAAAGGAGGAATCCCTAATGGCTGAGAGACACTTGAAGAAATACTCAACATCCTTAATCATCAGACAAATGCAACTCAAGATGACTCTGAGATTCCATCTCACACCTGTCAGAATGGCTAAGATCAAAAGCTCAAATGACAGCACATGCTGGTGAGGGTGTGGAGAAGGGGAATCCTCCTCCATTGCTGGTGGGAATGCAGGCTTGTACAACCACTATGGAGGTCAGTCTGGTGATATCTTAGAATATTTGGAATAGCTCTGCCTCGGGACCCAGCCATACCACTTCTGGGTATACATCCAAATGACTCCTCACTGAATCACAAAGAAGTTTCCTCATCTATGTTCATAGCAGCCTTATTTGTAATAGCTAGAAACTGGAAACAACCCAGATGTCCCTCAACCGAAGAATGGATTAAAAAACTATGGTACATCTACACAATGGAATACTACTCAGCTATCAGAAACAATAAAATTATGCACTTTGCAGCCAAATGGATGGAACTAGAGAAGCTCATCCTGAATGAGCTAATCCAGACTCAGAAGAATGCACATGGCATCTATTCACTTATTGTCGGATTTTAGCCATATAGTACAGGATATCTATACTACAACCAACGCACCAAAGGGAACATAGACATAGACTTTTGTTTTTCTCCCTGTCAATGAGACACTTTTCCCTAGTGGTACTGCCTTGTAGGCCCCCACTGTATGAGGAGGCTCTTGGCCCTAATATGAGTGCTGAACTGGGGTGGGGACTGTTATGTAGGGACACTCCACTACAGAGGAGTGGGATGGAAGGAGGGCGGGACTGGGAGGGGTGGAAAGAGGACACTATGATGGAGATGTAACCTGAAGCAACAAATAAATTAATTTTTATATACAAAAAGAAACCCCAATTTTCTTCAAAGGAATCTCATTTGGATATATTAACCACACTTCAGGGGAGGTCCTGGGCCCAGTAGGAATTGGTCAACATAAAAGGGTATTTCTGTAGACATTTTTATCATGTTTCTTTGGGCATTTTTTGTCTTAATGGTCTTTTGCTAGTATATTACATTTCTGTCTGTGTGTTTGCGGTGTTGCTTTTAATCTTTTGCTTTCTAAAGAGAGAAACTATGTGAAATTGTATAGGTGGGATATTGGAGAGGATCTGTAAGGCATTTGGGGAGGGGAAATCATGATTTCCTTCCAAAAGGAAAAATAAAATGGAACCATGGTACAATATTCACTACCAATATAAAAAAAAATACTAAAACAACATGATAATCAGAACTGTGTGATGTTGACATAGGGAAAAACAGAAAAACAAAATATTATTTGGCACAGCAGAAATAAATGTGCATATCTGTTAATAGTGTCTCATTCATGGCTTAAAGAAAATATTTGTCAAAATAATTGATATTCATAGGGAAGACAATGAAGGTGGATTACTACTTCAAATAAAATAGGTTAACACAATTAAATCAAAGATTTGAATGTAGTAAATCAAATTCTTAGAGTATTTTTAATTGAAAATTTCTCCCACACAATACACATCCAACTCAGTTTCACCTCCATTCACTCCTCCCTGAACCCCCACCCCCACCAGCACCACCATCTTCCTTCTACCTCAGATACATTCACGTTCAGTTTCATCTTCAGAAAAGAACAGGTCTCCAAAGACAACACCCCAAAAGGACAAAATAAATTAGTGCAAGACAAGGCAACATCCCTCCTATAAAGGCTAAACAAGGCAACTGTAGAGATCCCTAAACAACTCACACACAAACTCTCTCTCTCTCTCTCTCTCTCTCTCTCTCTCTCTCTCTCTCTCTCTCTCTCTCTCTCTCTCTGGAAACAGGTAGTGTGGCCCCATTGCTGAGGACAACATCCACACACCTCACTGAAATTAGAGAGGTCGAGCTGGTGCCAGCATGGAGCCTTCACCCCTACATTCTAGTCTCTTTGGCATGAGAAGGTACTTTACAGGCTACAGAAAAAGAACGTTAGATACCCATCTACAAAACCTCCACATACAATCTGTCCTGCCTGCAAGGGAAGTAATTGGGGTGCAGAATATTCGGGAGTCACCAAACAATATTTTGAGAAACTTTGAGAGTTTTAGAAATAACACTAAATATACAAGAAACTAAAGAAAATATTGATATTTGTCAACACCAAAACATTTTGTGCAAGAAAGTTAAGAGACAACACATAGAATAGAGGAAATATTAGCAAATCATATATCAGATAATATCCTAATAGCGAGAAAATAGAGATCACTTAAATTTAACAACAGAAATAAATAAAACCACCAAAAGTACCAATTCCAAATGGATATAAAACTTCAAAAGGGACTTCTCCAAAAGGATGGGCAAATTATCCCAAAACAACAATAACAACACATTTATTATTTGGAAAATGAAATAATCAAACAACAAGAGATATCACTTCATACAAGTTAGAGTGACATTAATAATTTTGTCTATCCTATATTATAAATGGACATATAAAATGCATAATATTATAAATTTTAAACATTTTAATAAAAGTCAATCATAATCACTACAGGACCTAAAAATTATTCCTGTGTATATATCAAAGATAACTGATAAAATGTGTTCAAATTATAAGTTCTGAATATTCCTAGTAGTAATCAGAAGTATGAGTTAAATCATTAATATACAAAGTTTGATATGTTTACATAGGTGGAATATTTTGAAGCATAAGAAGAAACGGATTATTCATGCATCTTTTAGCATTATACAACCTTCAAATTAGGAGTAAATAATCCATAACACAAAGGGAAACACAATTATGATTTCATTTATATGAAATGTCTGTAAGAAATTGAAGGGATAATGAGGAATAAATGTCAAATTAGTCTGGTTTGTCATTTTGGTGTGATAAAAACATTTCTGTGTTCAGAGGTGATGATAAAAGCGTTTTACATACACTAAAAGTCTAGTGAATTGTATACTTTAAAATTCTTAAGATGGCAAGCCTCTCTCTCTCTCTCTCTGTCCCTCTGTCTCTCTTTCTCCCCTCCCTCTTTTACTCCCTCCACCCATGTTTGTGTGTATGCATGCACATGCATGAGTATGTGTGTTGGGGGGGTATGGAACTCAGGACCTCGTGAATGTGGGGCAAGCAGTCTACAACTTAGCTATAGCTGAATTAGTAAAGGTGTATAAAGCAAGAGTAACAGATGTCAAATAAGTTAACAGTAAGAATGTATTTCATCATTGCAGTATTTGTGATGATGAGGCACTGGATTAACAATGACATGTGAGTGCCTTTCCAAGCCATAGGACCTTCTACAAATTCAGAGAGAAAATTGAAAGATGTTATCACTATTTTTAGTTATGGTTTAACAGTATTGAGTATATCTACATAGAGATATAGAATGAAACTATAATCAAGTTTAGCTATTAAGATCATGGATATATAAAAATAAAGATTTATATATAGAAGAAGTAAAGGGGGCTGGAGAGATGGCTCATCAGTTAAGAGCACTGGCTGCTCTTCCAGAAGATCCAGGTTCAATTCCCAGTACACACATGGCAGCTTACAACTGCCTGTATATCATGTTCTAGGGGATCCAACACACTCACACAGACATACATGGAGTAAAAACACCAGTGTACATAAAATAAAAACAAATTATTTTTAAAAAAGAATTAGGAAATATAAGTTTACAAGTATTACCTTCAGTGAAATCATTGATAATATCACTGTACACTTAAAGTTTTACTAGCCTGAGAAATGATTCATCACAGACTTTTTGGGATAATAAGTCAAAAGAGATAAATCCATTATTTCTTATGTAGAAATAAATGTAAAAATATATCTATCTCATATGGTAACAAATTTTAATCTATTACCACACCCTTGCTATCTGTCATCAGGTACTTTGACAAAGGCATTTAAATATATTTTAGGTAAAAATTGTTCTGAGCTGAACTCTGGCAATTATACTTTATACCATCAACTATCATTTACTAATAGATGAACTATTAAAATAATTTTAATTGCATGCTAATTAAAGAGCCCAGGTGTTTTGTCAAGGTGTCATGATTTGCATAATTGCATAGCAAAATAAAACAATGATATGGCTCACTGGACATTTACATGCATTATGAAATGACAATGAAATTTGTTCTGTGTGCACATTTCAGTTTAACTAATAAACAAACAAATTTCCCAGGACATGAAATAAACATCCCAAATAAGGTTAGTGGTCAATGTTAGATAAATCTCTTAAGCATTCTAGAATGTAATCATTTAGAGTCTCTAGACAAAACTAAGAGATGTTATTTAAGATATTAAAATGCACATGTATTTTAACATCTGATATCAGTATATTTACTAAAATCTATGGTTAAAAAGTAAGACTATGGGTTCATTCATGAAAATAGAGTGGCTACTTCAATTTAAATGTGTCTGTTTTACTTAGTTGGTATTGACGTGATATTTAATGTAATTAAATGACATCTGAGGTTTTATCTGGGATGGTATAACATGTAACTTTTAAAGTTATTACTTGCATGATTTCTTGTTTAACCAACTTATACTGAATTCTTGTATTAATTAATTATTTAATTAGAGAATTAAATCCTTTAATTCAATTCTCAAATTAAAATTTGAGAACCACTGTCCCTTCACATATGGGAATGTTATTTCTGTTTCAATACTCTCCCATATATCCTAAGTCAGATACTAACATCCTTAGTGTTTTTCACTTAAGAAATAAATAAATCCATTAAAATTTTTAAAAAGAAATTTTAATACAATATATTTTGGTCATTTTTTCCCTTCAACTCCTCCCAGTTCCTCCCTATTTTCTTAGTCACCTAAATTTATGATCTCTCTCTCTCTCTCTCTCTCTCTCTCTCTCTCTCTCTCTCACACACACACACACACACACACACACACACACACACACACATCATTAAAAAAAAGCAAACATAAAAATTACCAAATATTTGGGCTCCTTTGACCCCAGGATTCAGCGAGTGTTGCTGCCGGAGGGGGGGCTGTTTTACTGCAGGGTCTTGCCATTTGCTCCTGAGCCAGTAAAGGTGCATTGCCCGTGACCAGAGCCTCCCCACCCTCTGGGCCCCTCCAAGAGAGAGAGAGAAGATGGGGGGTTGTTTGGGAGAGTGGTCACTCTGTGGGAGATGAGGCTCTGCCCCAACATTCCTTTGCAATGCCTTGTTTTAATTATATAGTTGGATTTCTTTGGTTCTAGGCACAGTATGGGAAAAACCATGACCTGAGGGGTAGAACCAGTTGGGGAGGACTAGCCTGAGCAGGGTAAGCATATTGCAGGTAGCAGAGGGAGGGAGATTGTCAGTTATTATCATTTTTCTTGTGTCTAAAGCCTGCTGAGGGACTCTCTCTTTTATTTTTTTTAAATTGAGCTAAAATTAAGTCCAGTAGTTTAGAAAGTGCCTGTCCCATGTCCATGTGTGTCAGTCAGAGAGATTTAAGACAAACAAACACAAAGCCTCCCCTACCCTGCTGGGAAGCCTCTTCTTTAAGATAAAACAGGCCAAACAAAGCTTTCCCTAGGCTTTT
Organism: Lophiomys imhausi; assembly: GCA_907164525.1. NCBI lineage: Eukaryota > Metazoa > Chordata > Mammalia > Rodentia > Muridae > Lophiomys > Lophiomys imhausi. The sequence goes on along the minus strand of CAJQZJ010000609.1, from coordinate 246,236 downwards.
GGGAACCCCTTTCTTTACTTTATTTTTTGAGACCAAACAAGAAAACAAGCAAGAGATTAAATATAAAATCAGTCACAGTAACTAACCAGCATACATTAAAAACAGTGCCTCCCCAGTCTCACAACCAGCTGAGCAAGTCCATTTTCTCTTCCTACACTGGACAATCTGGCAGGTGAGTACCTCTCTGTCCCCCAGAGAGTCCAGTTCCTGTTCCCTCAGCAGAGAATAGGGCAGGAGGGAGGATCCCTTGTCCCCCACCCCTGTTCCTCTTCCCTAGAGGGTATGAAGCCAGGAGGGGCTCCCCTGTGTTCCCCTTCCCACAGAGACTGAGAACTCTCATGGCTGGCAGTTAGCTGTCAACTGCACAGTAGCCATCCTGTAGGGTTTCTGAATTCCCCAAAACTAGTGTTTTCTTGCATGCCAAACCTGTGGCATTTCTGATCTCCCCAATACAAAAGTGTATAATAGAGCAGAAGTGAAAGCAAAACAGTTTCAGGTTACTGGTATGGAACAACAATCAGTCTCAAAGGATGACAGACAGACAAAGACAGGAACAAATGATTTCACGAACAAAGAGTCAGACAAGACAGACAAGAATTGAGCTCAAGAATTAGCCTGCTGCTTACCAAGTCTTTGAGCCCTTCCTGGTGACTCAAGGAGCCCCAATTGATCTCGGTGGAACTTCCAAATATTAGGGTCAAGAAAAGGACCCTTGAATGTGGTAACTGAGGAATCACCAGGACACTTGAGAATGATGCAATTATACAAGAGGTTGTATTTAACCAGCATGCTGGAGTCATCCTCAAAGCTTCTAAATGCGAGGAGGAGGAGACCCCGAACAAAATCTCAGTTCAGATTAAATGTTTCAGAAAGGCAGAATCAAGCATCGTCATGCAACAGTGCTTTCACTGGTTAGCATTAATATGTTTACATTGATTGATGTTGGCTAAAGGTTAAGGAAGTTGATACTAAGAAAAAGGAACTTAGTCTCCTAGTGACAGTCTCCTAGTAACAGAACTTACAAATCTGGGGGGGGGAGGGGTAGTGTTGGTAAGTTTTGGGGCAAGTTGATCTGGAGTTTAGGGTCTACTTAAATTCCCAGGCTTCTGAAGCCTGGCTAAAGTTTGGTCAAATTAAACTTCAGTCCTAACAGAGGCATTTAAATTTATATCTATATGCAAGGACAAAACTGTTTAGAAACAATTATTTTAATGATGGAAAACTCATGAGCTCTTGGTCACAAGGGTGTTCTGAGGACTCTACATGTGAACTGTTCCTTCATCCTTCACTTACATATCATTTTCCTTACATTTACTGGCATAATTATTTTAGATGCAATTCTGGCTCGGTGGTGGACCAACTGATGCTCTCTAATCTCATACCCCTATGATGTCTACTTTTCTCTCCAATTTTCCTTCTGATTCAAAACCTTACATTTTCCTTTTGAAATAAAGTTGTGAGTCATCCACTTTTTTCTGGCAAGTTTTAATTTAGTCTTCTTTTGCAACACAATAAAATGTTTCATATGGGAAGAAAACATCCTGTTTTTGAAATATGTAGAAAATATGTAAGTGTATTTCTATGTTCAAATAGCAACCCAATAAGGGGAGAAAGAGTTCCAAAAGCAGGCAATAGCCAAAAACCCAGTTTTTCTCATAGTCAGGAGTCCCATAAGAACAATAAGTTAAAAGCTATAATATATTTTCAGAGGACTTGGTTCACACCATGTAGGCCCTGTTTCAGTCTCTGTAATTTCATATGTATAGAGGAATTTTAATCCAACAACACAGTTGCTCTGGCAAGGAATCACATCCAAAGACCTTGTAGGTCTCTGTCATCTGGCTGGAATGCAGATATGTCCTTAGTATACACCATTAATCCCAAACAATGATGGTAATATTAATTTGTAGAAGGAGGCAGTCATGTTTGAAAGTGATATCTAATTGAGGGACAGACAAAATGATGAATCAGAGAAAGATTTTACAGAATGAGTCAGAGATACACCCACCTCTCACAAAAATAGGACAGACAGGAAAGAGAGGCGACTTAAGACCAGTGAAGGGAGAGAGAGATGTTTTTTTTTTAACCTACAATGCATTACTGGGGCATTTTACAGAAAGAGGATGAAAAGAGAAGAAGTTAGACACAGATGGATACAGAATGATCCAGAGAATAAGAAGGAGCCAGAAAATTAAAAAATATATTTATATATTTCAGCACTAGTTTGAAACCAGGCAGAGCAATTTAGTCACATGCCAAGAGAAGCTAGTTTGAATCAGTCATCTCAGAGAGGATTTTAGGCCAGAACCGCTGTAGAAAAAGATATGGCTAATTAAATTATTTGCCCAGTATTTATATTATATTTAAGGTCGGCGATGGTAATCCTTAACCCAGCTCTATAAATGAATACACACAGACACCGGGTGGATCTTAACAAGCCTAGGCCTGGGTTGTGCAATCTTAGCCCATCTTAGCTAGTTCATAATTCTATTACCCAAATATAAACCCATATGTCCCTTTGGACTATTATTCTCCACACTAAGCCGATGTTCCAGGCCACATGGAAGGATTTCTTTATTCTACCCCATAGCACGTCTTCCTTGTTTGCTCCTGGCTTCTTCTCTGGCGACCTCTTCCCAAGATGCTCTGTATCTCTCTAAAAAGCCCGCGAACCTTAGTTCTGCCTACCTCTGTCATTGCCCAATCTCCAGGACTCAGCATATATTTAACCAATCAGAGTCAACTAAGTAACAGACAGCAAACAGAACCAATTAACATTTAGAATTCTTAACACCACCCCATCAAACAGCTGAGTTGAACCAGCCAGGTAGACTTTAGAAGGAGCGAGATAGGCTTTGGAACAGCTCTCATCTCATCTGAGGAAGTAAGAACAACATTTATACATATGTGTTTGGCCATCTTCTCTTGGTGTTCTCTATCCTCTCTGGCTCTTACAATCTTTCTGCCTCCTTTTTCTTGGATTTCTGAGATATGAGGAAAGAGATTTGATGGTAATCTCCAATTTAGACTCTCTCTCCATATAATGTCTGGGTATGGCTCTCTGCATCTGTTCCCATCTCCTGCTACAGTGCTGGAAGAGACCTTTCTGATGATGACTAGATAAGATACTGATCTATGAGTATAACAGAATATCATTAAGGATCATTTTTAATTTTAAAAATTTTATTCTAGAAGAATTGTTTGGTTTTACCCTAGGTCTCTGGGATACCTTGTTTCTCATTCTTGGTTACACAAGTAGTAGTATGTAGGGGTTCATTGTTGTGCAGTGGGTCTTAAGTCAAATGAGACGTTGATTGAATACTCTGACAATTTCTATGGCACCATTGCCCTAGCTATTTTTCAGGACAGACAAACAGTAGGTCAAAGGCTTTGTGGCAAGTTTGGTGTCCCAGTTTCTATTTCAGTAGCCTTTAGAGTACCTTCCAGCACCAGAGTCTAGAACATACAGTGAAGGCTTCTTGTAGGCAACAGCTAGACTTCTCCATGTTGAGTGCATTGTGTGGATAATGTACCTGGCAATGGGCACCCACTGTCAGTTTGCAGAGAGCAACCCTTTGTCCTTGAAACACCCTGGATTGTATGGGGATGTCCACAGGGCCCTATTGGTCAATAATTCAATTGAATGCAACATAGTGCTTCTACTGGAAGCCTTCCCTGGCTATAAGACATGACTAGTTGAGATCCATACCCCCCATTGCTAGAAGTCCTCATTAGGCTCACCTTCATAGATTTCAGGAAGTTTCCATTGTACTAGATTTCCACACCCCAGACCAAATGCCCCCAATTCCAGCTGTCTTTACCTGCCTTTTCTCCCTCAGTTCTATTACCCTGACCACCTGATCCCTCCACCTCCAGTCCCCACTCACCCCCCGGCCACCCCTAAAATCTATTATATTTCCCCTTCCCAAAGAGGTCTATATAGCTCCACTTGACTCTTCCTTTTTACTTAATTTCCATTTGTTTATGGATTGTGGTTGGTTATCAATTATTTAAGATTAACATATACTTATATATGAATACATACTATATTTCTCATTCTGGGTCTGGTTGAGTAAACTCAAAATGAGAAAATTTCATTATATCATTTTTGATCAGCAGAGTAATATTCTACTGTGTAAATGTATCACTTTTTCTTAATCCAGTCTTCTATAGAGGCACATCTAGGTTGTTTCCAGTTCCTGAATATTATGAAAAAGCAGCAATGAACATGGCTGCACAAAAGCCCTTGTAACAGGATGGAATGTTCTTTGGGTATATGCCCAACCAAAAGTGTTATAGCTGGATCTTGAGGTAGATTGATTCCCAATTTTCTGAGGAACAGGTATTCCCATAGTAGTTGTACAAGTTTTCACTCCCACCAGCAATACAGGAGTGTTCCCCTAGCTCACCACCCAAGCCAGCATGAGCTCTCACTTACGTAATAGATCTTAGACATTCTGACAGTGATAAGATGGACTCTCAAAGTAGTTTGATTTTCATTTCTTTGATGGCTAAAGATGTTGAACATTTCTTTAAGTATTTGTTAGACATTTGAGATTCCTCTATTAGGAATTCTCTGTTTTGATATGTTCACCATTTTTAGCTGGATTATTTGTTTTTTGACATATAGTTTCTTGAGTTGTTTATATATTTTGGATATTAGTACCCTATCAGATATGGAGTTGTTAAGATTATTTTCCCATTCTGTACACTATTACTTTGTCCGATGGGCCATGTCCTTTGACTTACAGAAGATTTTAAGTTTCATGGGGTCTCATTTATTAGTTGTTGATCTTAGTGTCTGCAGTGTTGGAGTTATGCTCATGAAGTCATCTCCAGTGGGAATGTGTTCAAGGCTATACTTCCAATACTGTTCTATCAAGTTCAGTGTATCTGCTTTTAAGTAGAGGTCTTTGATCTACTTGGACTTAAGCTTTGTGCAAGGTGATAACTATGGGACTATTTGCATTCTTCTATAATGCAGACATCCAATATTACTAACGCCACTTTTAGAAGATGTTGTCTTTTTCCCAGTGATTATTTCTGGCTTCTTTATCAAAGTTATATCCACAGAATCAACTGACCTGGCCTCAAGCAGGCTCACCTAGATCAGGGAGCCTGTATGGTTCTGACCTAGGTCCTCTGAATATATGTTACGGTAGTTAGTGTAACTAAGTGTTCTCGTGGGATTCTCCACAATGAAAGCAGGGGCTCTCTCTGACTCTGTTGCTTGTGTTTGAGACCCTTTTCCTCCTACTGAGTTGCCTTGTTCAGCCATGATGTGAGAATATGTGCCTGGTCTTTTTAAGTTTGTTATGCTGTATTTGGTTGATGTCCCTGGAAGGCCTCTTTTCTGAGGGAGATGAAGGGGGATGGATCTAGGGGAAAGGGAAGGTACATTGAAGGGAGGGAAGGTACATGGAGGGAGGGTAGAGAGAAGAACCTACAAATGGGTTGTAATATATGAGAGAAGATTAAATAGAAAGGATAAAATTCAGGGGTCCATATGTTTTTGGATTTATGTCTAGGTCTTCAACTCAATTATACTGGTCAACATGCCTGTTTTTATGCTAATACCATGTTTTTTTTTTTTATTAGTATAGCTCTGTAGTACAACTTGAAATCAGGGATGGTGATACCCCCAGCAGTTCTTTTATTGCTCGTGATTGTTTTTGGCTATCCTGGGGTTTTGTTTATCCGTATTAAGATGAGAATTGTCCTTTCAGGGTCTATAAAGAATGGTGTTGGTCATCTGAGGATTGTATTGAATCTATAGATTGCTTTTATTAATATGGCCATTTTTACTCCGTTAATCCTAGTGATCCATTATCATAGGATATCTATCCATCTTTTTTCTTCAAAGGATGAAATTTTGTCATGCATGTGTTTCATTTACTTGGTTAGGCTTATACCGAGATATTTTAGATTATTGGAGGCTATTGTAAAATATTTGATTCCCTGATTTCTTTCTCAGTCCATTTGTCCTTTGTATTTGGGAGAGGCCCTGATTGTTTTAAGTTAATCTTGCATCCATCCACATTGCTGGATGGCTTTGTCAACTGTAGGGGTTCCCCAGTGGAATTTGTGGGGTTATTTATGTATGCTATCTTATCATCTGCAAATAACTGCACTTTGACTTCTTCCTTTCAAGTTTTTATGCCCTTGATATCTTTCAATTGTCTTATTGCTGTAGCTAGAACTTCCTGGAAAATGCCAAGAAGATAGACAAATGCATATCCAAACTAAAAAACAGAAAGAGAATATGCAAATCAACAAAATCAGAAACAAAATGGGGAGCATAAAAACAGACACCAATGAAATTTAAAGAATAATTAGATCATGCTTTTAAAATCTGTATTCCACAAAATTGGAACATCTAAAAAATTTGGATAATTAATTTTCAAGTATTATATTGAATAAATATGAAGAGAATGAACAGCCTTGTCTTCTTCCTCATTTTATTGGAATTCCTTTGAGTTTCTCTCCATTTAATTTGATGTTGGCTATAGCCTTTCTTTAATTTGTTTGTATTATATTTAGATATATTCCTTGTATCCCTAATCTCTCCATACTTTTATTATGAAGGGGTGTTGGATTTTGTCAAAGCCCTTTTCTGTGTCTAATGAGATGATCATGTGGTTTTTTAAAATTTCTTTATCAGTTTCTTTATATGGTGGATTACATTGATAGACTTTCATATATTGAACCATCCCTGGTTGAGATGTCTGGGGTGAATCATATTTGGCCATGTTAGATGATTCTTTTGAAATGTTCTTAGATGCAGTTTGTATGTATTTTATTGTATATTTTTACATGTATGTTCATAAGAGAAATTAGCCTGTAATTCTCTTTCTTTAGTCTATCTCTGTGTGGTTTGGGTATCAGAGTAACTGTGACCTCATAAAATGAATTTGATAATGTTCCTTATGTTTCTATTTTGTGGAAATTTTTGAGGAGTACTAGCATTAGCTCTTCTTTGAAAGTCTAGTAGCATTCTACTCTAACACTGTCTGACCCTGGCCTGTTTTCGTTTGTTTGTTTTTTTGTTTGTTTGGAATACTTTTAAGACTGCTTCTATATTCTTGGGGATTATAGTTCTATTAAAATTTTTTTATTTGATCTTGATTTAATTGTGGTAATTGATAACTAAAGTTATCCATATTATTTTATCTTTTAAATTTTCCAATTTCATGGAATATAGATTTTTTAAATCAATTATCATTTGGATTTCATCAATACAATCCCCCTTTTGGGTCTGATTTTGTTTATTTGTATATTCCCTCTCTTTTTTTTCCAGTTAGTTTGGATAAGCATTTGTCTGTCTTGTTGATATCTTCACAAAAACCAATGCTTTGTCTCATTGATTCTTTGTATTGTTCAATTTGTTTCCATTTTATTGCTTTATTGTTTGATTATTTTCTGTCGTCTTATCCTCTTGAATGTGATTATTTCTCTTTGTTCTAGAGCTTTCAGGTGTGCTGGTAAGTTGCTAGTATGAAACCTCTGCAACGTTTTTATGAAGGCACTTGGTGCTATAAACTTTCTTCTTAACCCTGCTTTTGTTGTGTCACATAAGCTTGGGTATGTTGTGTATTAATTTTCACTGAAATCTAGAAAGTCTTTATTTCTGTCTTGATCCTGCTTTCATTCAACAGAATGTTTTTCAATTTCCATGAGTTTGGAAGCTTTCTGTTCCTGTTGTTGTTGATATCCAAATTTAATCCATTGTGGTCTAATAATATACAGTAGATTTTTTATTTTTTTCTTTGTATCTGTTGAGATTTGCTCTGTGACAGAGTATGTAATCAATTTTGCAGAAATTCCTGTGAGTTTCTGAGAAGAACGTATATGTTTGTTTGGGTGAAACATTCTCCAGATCCTTGTTAGATCCATTTTGTTTATAACATCTGTTTACTCCAGTATTTCACATGGTCCCTAATAAACTGACCGTGCCAGTTCAATAAGTTGGACTTGAAAGTATTTTTTACAAAAGAAGGAACAGTGTTGCCTCATCAGTATTGAATGAAATGTGGACTTGGGAAGAGTTTGGAAGGGGCCGGATATGAATAAAGTTCCATTGTGTGAAAATATTGAAGAAATAAAATAAATTAATAAATAAAGCATTACAACTATATTTAAATACAAATGCAGGTAATTTATTTTCATTAGTAAATTAGGCTATTTTATTTTTGGTTATCCAAAGACCACATAATTTGAATCTAAAGGAAGAAGCAATGAGTGGTGGATAGCAAAACAAATACTATGTCCACCTCCTAAATTTTTCAAAAAAGAGCTGGATTTCAACTAAGTCTATTGCAAAAACAATCTTTTGGTTTCATTGAAAATACTTCTGAGAAATATGAGTTTTTGAAATTCAGAATCTCAACTTCCGGGTTTCTATTTTGTGTTTGTATTTGTTTATTGCTCCTCCTTCTCCAGTGTTATATATAGCCTTTTCGGGATGAGGTTGCACTGACCATTATAAAACTATGTTTTTAACTACATAGCATTAGGGTTCACTCTACTTCTGTAGCTATATAATTATTATAACTTATATAAAATTTATATAAAACTATATAAGTATAATTTATATGAAAATATATAATATAAATAGCATATATATCCTAAATAGCATTTACATATAGTATCTGCATAACTATGATGTACAATCTTTGTGAGAATATAGTCAATATGGACATACAGCTGAGTGCTTTTATAATATCTTCTGAAGATATTTTATTACTATTATTAGCTTATCCTTTTGCATAGGTCCTTTGTTTATAAATTTTAACAATTGATTTGAAAAAATATTCATAGAATGCTTTCATAGCACACAAACAGAAATATGACTACATATAGATTTTCTGCATTTAAGAATGTTTGGAAATTTATATGCTAAACTGTGAATAATAAGAAAGAACTGTTAGAGGTCCAGTGGCTAGAATACATGTGAATGAGGCTTTGGTACGCTATTAACACTCTTAACAATGAACTCATGAAATGGAATGACTTTCATAAATATGTTTTATGAACCCTAATTTAGTAGCAAAATATTTTTTCATTTCACTTGCTTTAAAAGTAAATATATGTGTGAATATCTCAATATTAATATTATATCAAAAAGCATTTTATCTTCCTAGTTATAATTTTATTTGATCTTTGGAAATAATTCCAATAGTCATTGAATTCGTATGCTTACCAGTTTTTGTGACCTTTGCTTCACTAGGAAAAATTAGTGAGTGACCTAATAAATAGTTTTTGTCTCTTAAGTAAATACAACTGGTTAGGGGCCATGAAAACATCAAGAGTACTATATATGGTGATTCTCAGATGCCTATTCTTTTTAAAAAGTATGTATTACTTCAGGTTACATCTCCATCAGTGTCCTCTTTCTGCCCCTTCTACTGGAAACTGTGTGAAGTATTTTGAGTAAGATGTAGAGAACACCTGGCCAGTGTGTTGACCTCAAATTTTAATGAGAGCACACAGAGACATTGAAACAAGCCAAAACAAAACTAAAACAATAAACAAACAAAAAAATCAAGATTATTAAAATGCACTAAATAGTTCAATCTGGACAAAGCTGTTTCCTCCTTCAAACTCAACTCAGTAACAATGACACAGAGGAAAAGAAATGTGGTTAAGGAAATTCATAGGAAATATGTCAATAGTGTTTGACAGTCCTTTTCATCTTCCTTTGATCTATCTAAATTTAGTACTTCAGATTCAGGGTTCAATTTATTGTAACATGAAATGTGAGAAACCCCAGTGAAAAATGAATTAGCAGTTCATAGATGGAGTAGATGTTGGGGTGGGCCAACACATAGGCTTGAATTTGGGCCTGGCAGGTAGCTGAGTTGGTCAGCCTGCCAGCTTTCCTGCACACACATCACCAAGGCCAGCTCTCTAGCACTGCTCCTCCAGCTAGCTCACTCAGCTGGCAAGGGGAGGTTGAATAGCTTTCCTACTCTCAGGCCCTTGGGGCCGGCTCACCTGCTTTCCTGTTCTCAGGACCTTGTGGCCAGTACAGTTGCACCTTCAACACCAGGGCCAGCTCTACTATGTTGCCTAGCAAGGTGTAGGGCCTGTTCCTTAGATCCAAATCTGCAGGATCTTCAAGAGACAGGGCAACAACAGGATATTGAAGAGGAATCCTACTAAGGATCCAGTATTAATAGTGTAGTAGAAGCCAGAGGCTTTGAACCAGACCAATGACTCTGTGCAATGGACATTTGCAAATAAACATTACAGTGACTGACAAACCACGGTTTTCTTGGCAAGATGTTCTTGGTTTTGTTTCGTTTTGATTTTTTGTGGGATTTTTGTTTGTTTTTTCATTTTGTGATTTCTTTTGGCAGGGGAGGTTGCAAGGGCCGAGGGCAAATACAAACAGACTGGAGGATGAGTAGGTTTTGGTGCATGATGTGATATTCACAAAAAAAATCAATAAAAAGTTTAAAAAATGAATCAGGAAAGACTGGACAAGTAGTGCAGAAATGGGTCTAAAATAATTAGTATCAGTCTAAGCCATTTCACATACCAACCTCTAAGAGTATTAGGCTCCTCATCTGAGAGGGAATCTGATAAATTCTGACGTGATTTGAATTTAAAATGTCACCTACTGTCTTTTATGTTTTGAGTATTTGCTTCTTGTCTGGTGACACTGTTTTAAAAAGTTATGGAACCACTTAGAGGTGAGACCTGGCTGGCAGAGATAGTCTTTTTTTAGGTTATATTCTGGCACTGGTACTGGTATGCCTGTCAGTTTCTTGGTCAGCCATAACGTGAACAGTAGCTGCCTTGTGTTCTTACCACCATGGACAAAGTGTCTCCACTATGCCTTGCTAACAATTTAAATCCCTTGTTTCTGTTATATATATTTGTCATACTGATGAAAAAGTAGCTAATATAAATTTCATCATGTAAGACTACATGTAAAAGGGCATTATGAAAGCCTCAGTCACAGTACTTGGAATAATAGAGATATTTAGTAAATTTCAGGTATTACTATAATTATTTTGACCAATGACATACCAGTCTACCTTATGTCACTTTTTGAATAATGAACATATTCCACAGAAAATGAGAAACAGAACTTTACCAAAACACTACTCAACAAGTAAACAACAGTAATTTTTCCCAGGGTGATGTTATTCTTTAAAAATGGAGAAATGGGTTTATTTTCATTGATGTAAAAATTCCTGTAATTTTTTTATAAGGACCAACCCCTCATCTTCATTTAAATCAGCAACATTTTCACTACTTCTGTCTTTATTAAAAATTTAACTATGAGTTAGTATATACAATTCAAATCATACCAAAATAATCTATTTTAAAATCTCTCTTAAATGGGGGAATTTCAGACTTCACCACTTCTGGGCAATGAGTGTTAACCCAATGGGTTCTGAGTGTCTCACTGTTACCTATCAAAAATGCCCTCAATATTATTTTCAAATAAAGCCTTAGTGTATGATCAATATTCCAACTGCACAGAGGTGGGCATCAGAGATGGACACCTTTAACTCTCTCTGCACGAAAATTGGGTCTGAGTAAACCAAATCACAAAGTAACTGGTAAAGAGTTTTGCATTCAATTTTTGGATGACAGCTTTGGGATGCATCATGTGCAGGTCTCACTGCATCTCAATTTTCTCGATCTCAAATTTTAACTTAAAATTAACACTCTGAAGAAGTTTACCATACCACAGCCACATTTTCCTCCTTCAGGACATTTACATGTAACAGGTTCATAAGCATTAATTTTTCTGTAAACACTATCTTTCATTTGTCTTTAACCTATTAGAAGATATACTACCATGACCAATACATTTATTTTTT
>CAJQZJ010000609.1:105283-154399 GCA_907164525.1 Lophiomys imhausi | reverse complement strand
TTTTTTAGATTTGGGAAATTCTCTTCAATGATTTTGTTGAAGATATTTTCTGGTCCATGGGGGTGGGATTCTTCTCTTTCTTCTATTCCTATTATTTTGAGATTCCGTCTTTTCATTGTGTCCTTGATTTCCTGAAGGTTTTGTGTCAGGACTTTTTTAGATTTGACATTTTCTTTGACAGATGTATCTATTTCTTCAATTTTATCCTCTGAGCCTGAAATTCTTTCTTCCATCTCTTGTATTCTGTTGGTGATGCTAGTGTCTGTAGTTCCGATTCTTTTCTTAAGGTTTTCCACTTCTATGGATGTCTCAGATTGGATTTTCTTCATTGCTTCAACTTCCCTTTTCAGGTCTTCCATTCCTTTAAGTGCTTTATTCATTTCCATCACCTCCTTTGCAGTACTTTGTTGTTGCTCTCTGAGGTATTTGATTTCCTCCCTTAGGCCTTCTATTATTAATATAAGTGTAGGATTAAGGTCATTTTCCTTTGCTTCAATTGGGTTCAGCTGTCCAGAGTTGTCTGTAGCATTATTGCTAGGATCTGGAGACATCCTATTGTTTTGGTTTTTTTTTTTACCATGTTCTTGCGCTGACCTTTTGTCATCAGATGGACCCAGGTGTTATCTGTTTGTTTCTTTTGTTACCTGACCTTGGTGCTCAGGAAAACTCCCTGCCCTGGGGGTTGGCTGATCCTGAGATCCTGGTGTTTACCTCCAGATAGGTTCCTGTAGTAGACTGACTGGCTCTTGGAGAGGAGCGTGGCTGCCGCTCTCCTCAACTGCTTGTGACCCAATTGGACCAATATAGAGGGGATTGGAGTGGGGAGAGGGCTAGCCTCTGAGGACCTGGGAGCTGACAGGTCTCCTCAGAAAGGCAGGTAGAGCTGTGGTTGGGTCTGTGTTCTCCTCTCACTGACCCAGTCGTTCTGGCTCCCCAGCTAGGCTGACTATGCAGGCAGGGAACTCCACCCACAACAGATGCCCACAGCCTCAGTTGCTGACTGCCTCAGATGCTTGGGTGCTAGGGTGAGTGACCCACCCGCCCCAGTATTTGTGGAGAACACACTGTCGCAGGCTCTGTTTGCAGGCAGTCTTGGCTCCTGATTGCTTTGCTGTGACTGGATTAGGTCTCTGCCTCTCCTCTCTGCTACAGTGCACACTGTGCCACCATGTTGGAAACTCCGGAAAAAAATAATCTCACTTACCTTTGCTCTTGTGGTACGGCTGGAGTGCAGGCTGGATATCAGGCAGACAGGCCAGGGAAGTTTAAGCAATGAAGAAAATCCAACATGAGACATCCACAGAACTGGAAAATCTTAAAAAATAACAGGAACTACAGACACTAGCATCACCAACAGAATACAAGAGATGGAAGAAAGAATTTCAGGCTCAGAGGATAAAATTGAAGAAATTGATACATCTGTCAAGGAAAATGTCAAATCTAAAAAAGTCCTGAAACAAAACCTTCAGGAAATCAAGGACACAATGAAAAGACAAAATCTCAGAATAATAGGAACAGAAGAAAGAGAAGAGTCTCAGCTCCATGGACCAGAGAATATCTTCAACAAAGTCATTGCAGAGAATTTCCCAAATCTAAAAAAAGAGATGCCTATAACTGTACAAGAATCTTACAGAACTCCAAATAGATTAGACCAGAAAATAAAATCTTCCCACCACATAATAATCAAAACACTAAATGTACAGAACAAAGAAAGAATATTAAAAGCTGCTAGGGAAAAAGGTCAAGTAACATATAACGGCAAACCTATCAGAATCACACCTGACTTTTCTTCAGAGACATTAAAGCCAGAAGGGCTTGGACAGATGTCTTGCAGACCCTAAACGACCACAAATGCCAGGCCAGACTACTATTCCCTGCAAAATTGTCAATCAACATAGATGGAGAAAACAAGATATTACATGACAAAACTAAATTGAAACAATATCTATACACAAATCCAGCCTTACAGAAGATGTTGGAAGGAAAACTTCAACCCAAAGAGGTTAACTATACACAAGAAAACACAGGAAGCAAATAGCATGCCTGCAACAAAACCAAAAGAAGAGATGCTCACACACACACACACACACACACACACACACACACACACACCACTATTTCACCAACATCAAGATGGCAGGATGTAACAATCACTGGTCATTAATATCTCTCAACATCAATGGACTCAATTCCCCAATTAAAAGACACAGGCTAGCAGAATGGATGCGAAAACAGAATCCCACATTCTGCTGCTTACAAGAAACACACCTCAACAAAAAAGATAGGCATTATGTCCAAGTAAGGGGCTGGAAAAAAAAAATACAAGCAAATGGACCCAAGAAAAAAGCTGGATTGGCAATTCACCCTGTTACCTAAAACTCACAAAGACCCAACGAAGAAAGAAAATTTCAGACCAATTTCCGTTATGAACATGGATGCAAAGATACTCAATAAAATACTTGCAAACCGGATCCAAGATCACATCAAAAGTATCATACACCAGGATCAAGTAGGCTTTATCAGGGATGCAGGGGTGGTTCAACATTAGAAAATGCATCAATGTAATCCACCACATAAACAAGCTAAAGAAAAGAACTGCATTATCATCTCATTGGACGCTGAAAAGGCTTTTGACAAAATACAGCATGTTAAAAGTCTTAGAGATATCAGGCATACAAGGACCATATGTAAACATAGTAAAGGCAATTTACAACAAGTCAGTAGCCAACATCAAACTAAATGGAGAGAAACTTAAAGCATTTCCTCTAAAATCAGGGACAAGGCAAGGCTGCCTACTCTCTCCATATCTCTTCAACATAGTACTTGGAGTTTTAGCTAGAGCAATAAGACAACTAAAGGAGATCAAGGGGATACACATTGGAAAGGAAGAAGTCAAAGTATCCCTATTTGCAGATGATATGATAGTACACATAAGAGACCCCAAAAATTCCACCGGAGAACTCCTGCACCTGATAAACTCTTTTAGCAAGGTGACTGGATAAAAAATCAATTCAAAAAAATCAGTAGCCCTTCTTTACACAACAGATAAAGGGCCTGAGAAAGAAATAATGGAATCAACTCCCTTCACAATAGCCACAAATAATATAAAATACCTGGGGGTAACTCTAACCAAGCAAGTGAAAGACCTGTATGATAAGAACTTCAAGTCCCTGAAGAAAGAAATTGAAGAAGATATCAGAAGACGGAAAGATCTCCCTTGCTCATGGATAGGTATGATCAACATGATAAAAATGGCCATCTTACCAAAAGCAATATACAGATTCAATGTGATTCCTATCCAAATACTAACTCAATTTTTTACATATCTGGAAAAAACAATTCTCAACATCATATGGAATAACAACAGACCCAGAATAGCTAAATCAATCATGTATAATAATAGAACATCTGGAGGTATCACCATCCCAGATTTTAAGCTGTACTACATGGCAATAGCAATAAAAACAGCATGGTACTGGTACAGAAACAGACCAGTTGGCCAATGGAATCAAATCA
This sequence comes from Lophiomys imhausi, assembly GCA_907164525.1. Classification (NCBI taxonomy): domain Eukaryota; kingdom Metazoa; phylum Chordata; class Mammalia; order Rodentia; family Muridae; genus Lophiomys; species Lophiomys imhausi. The sequence continues at coordinate 150,883 of CAJQZJ010000609.1, read as the reverse complement.
AAGACTGAGAAATAAACCCACCCACCTATGGTCACTTAATTTTTGACAAAGAAGCCAAAAACATATAATGGAAAAAGCAAAGCATCTTCAATAAATGGTGCTGGTCTAATTGGTTGTCAACATGTAGAAGAATGCAAATAGATCCATACTTATCACCCTGTACAAAACTTAAGTCTAAGTGCATCAAGGACCTCAACACAAATCCGGACACACTAACATTAATAGAAGAGAAAGTGGGGAAAAGCCTTGAACTCATTGGCCCTGGTAGCAACTTCCTGAATAGACCACCAATAGCTCAGGCATTAAAAGAAACAATCAATAAATGGGACCTTATAAAATTGAAAAGCTTCTGCAAGGCAAAGGACACTGTCCCTAGAACAAAATGGCAGCCTACAGACTGGGAAAGGATTTCACCAACCCAACATCCGACAGAGGGCTAATATCGAAAATATATAAAGAACTGAAGAAATTAAACACCAAAAAAAATCAAATAACCCTATCAATAAATGGGGTACAGAGTTAAACCAAGAATTCACAAAAGAGGATTATCTAAAGGCCGAGAGGCATTTGAAGAAATGTTCAACATCATTGGTCATCAGGGAAATGCAACTTAAAACAACTCTGAGATTCCATCTCACACCTGTCAGAATGGCTAAGTTCAAAAACTCAAATGATAGCACATGCATGCTGGCTAGGACATAGAGAAAGAGGAACACTCCTCTATTGTTGGTGGTAGGGCAAACTTGTACAACCACTTTGTAAATCAATCTGGAGATAACTTAGTAAATTGGCAATAGTTTGACCTCAAGACAAAGCCATATCCCTCCTGGGCATATATCCAAAAAATTTTGCCCCAAACCACGAGGACATTGCCTCAACAATGTTCATAGAAGCATTTTTTGTAATAGCCAGAAACTGAAAGCAACCCAGGTGCTTTCAACTGAAGAATGGATAAAAAAAAAAAAACAAAACTGTGGTACATTTACACAATGGAATACTACACAGCTCTCAGAAATGAGGAAATCATGCAATTTGAAACCAAATTGATGGAGCTAGAAAAGTTCATCCTAAGCAAGCTGATGTAGTCCCAGAAAGATAAACATGGTATGTATTCCCTTATAAATGGATATTAACCATACATCACAGGATAACTATCCTAGAACCCACACACCCAAATAGAAAGGAACCTAGCATATCTATCCTAGGAAAAATTTTACCCACCAGTGAGTCATGGAATCTGCTGCAGGTTAATGGAACACCATACCCTAGATGGTGTGCCATATGAAGCCCCAGTAGAAGTGGAAGCTCTTGGCCCTCACATGACAGAAGATCTGAGGGAGTATGATATGTGAGGGCCTACCTCATCTGAGGAGAAGGAGAGTACCAAGTAGAGGAACAAGGAGGGAGGGAGGGAGGGAAGGAGAAAGGAATGGAGGGGCCATGAAGGGAGGGAGGAAACTATGTTCTAGAAGTAACTTGAGAAAACAAAATAATACTTTTTAAAGAAAAGAGTTAATAAACTTAAAATTAGAATAAAAATATAATAAAAATTTTCAAACTATAATTTACTAAAGGCATATCTGCCTTACTTGGCATGAAAGGAAAATGGCCTTAATTTCATATTTGAATGTTAGACTGCACGTGGCCACATAGATTACACGAACTTGATAGCAGCTTAAAATTATTTTTGTAGATATATAGGATATTTTCATGGCTTTATATTAAAACGCAGGTAACAGTTTTAAAATACTGTAAATAAATTAACTGTTACTGCTGTTCAGCCTGGTTTTCTAAACCTACAAGAGGTGAGAAAATTTGTCGCTAAGGTAAAAATACATGAAATTTATTTTGTTAGCCAATGCCTTTAACACAGGCGGAGACAGGGGTATCACTACAGAGTTAGTTGTCTTATAAATTCTAGAGTTACAAGGAACAGGGCTGTGATGGTGCACACCCTTGATGCCATTATTTGAGGATACACCCTTAATCCCATCACATTAGAGACAGAAACCGGCAAATCTCAGAGCTCAAGGTCAGACTGACACAAAAGAAGCTCTAAACAGAGAAAAACTTCGATCCAGGGGTAGTGGAGCACATCTTTAATCTTATCAGTTGGGAACCACATGTCTTTGATCCCAATACTTAGAATGCAGAGACAAGCACATAGGATTTGGAAGGATTTAAGTTTAAAAGCTACGTACAAAAGAAATTCGCAGGTAAATGGATGGAACTAGAAGAACCTATACTGAGTGAGCTGTCACAGATCCAGAAAGCATGTATTCACTTATATGTGAACATTAGCTGTTTAAGCAATGATACGCAAGCTATGCTCCATAGAATCACAGAGGGTAGGTATAGAGTAAGTGTCTTAGTCTATTGCTATGAAAACATCGGGATGAAAAACCAGGTTAGGGAGGAAAGGGTTTTTTTTTTGTTTTTTGTTTTTGCCCTATACTTCCACAGCACTGTTCATCATCAAAGGAAGTCAGGCCAGGAAGTCAAACAGGGCACTATCCTGGAGGCAGGAGCCAATGCAGAGGCCATGGAAGGGTACTGCTTACTGGCTTGCTTTACAGGGCTTGCTCAGCTTGCTTTCTTATAGAACCCAGGACCACCAGCCCAGTGATGACACTACCCTCCATGGGCTGCCCCCTCCTCATTATCACTACTTGAGAAAATGCCTTACAGTTGGATTTCACGGAGGCATTTCCTTAACTGAGGCTCCTTACTCTTGGGTGACTCTGGCCTGTGTCAAGTTGACACAAAAAACCAGCCAGTACAGGCAGCAAGAGCTGTGGCATTCTAGGTCCACTTAAGGGATACCTCCAGTCCCTCTGCTCACTTACTTCTGGCCTGGCTCCTACAGATAGTTGTGCTTGGAAGTCCCAAGTGTAATCATTTATACAAAATGCATCTAGGTTTTGTTCCAGGCAGAATGGGTTCATCTAATAACGAAGGTAGCTTAGAACAGCTGTAAGTAGTTGGCCATACTCACTTGCCTTTTTCATGAACACATGTGCATTAATTCTGTGAATATCTCTTGATCATAAAATATATGCAAGGTTCTTTATAGTTCTACGTGTACATACATATGTGTGTGTGTATTTTTCCTATTAACAAAAATATTTCCAAACTTATATGATGAAATTAAATATACCAATGTTTAAAAAAAAAGCTACATACAAAAGGCATGCTGAAATTCAAATTGTCCTTTGAGATCTCAAAATATATACACTTAAAGGTTTGTTTAGCTCCAAAATATCAAAATAATTTCTTTTTTAATCCAAATTGAAAGATAATACATTTTATATTGTCAAAAACAAATTTACTCCAGGAAAAATATTACCTGACCCCCCCCACACACACACACAAATAAAGGTAATTGTCCCAGAGTTAGGATTAGGCCAGAGCTCTGCTCTTACCTTTCCAGGAGATTTAAAGCATCCATCCAAGGAATCCAGGGACAACTGGACAATGGAAACCTCAGAAGAAAACAGATTAGACACCAAAGAAGACAAGTAGCCCAGATGATCCAGCCTTTCAGACTTCCTCAATAGCTGCTTCCCCAAAAGTCTACAACCACAAAAACTCAAAATCACTAAGATTGTTCAGCTCCACAGACTGCTCCAGCCAGAATTTCAGTAAAGCCCTGAAGTTCAGCTTCTGTCTATGCAGTTCTTAGGACATTAAAAAGGTGAGCACAGAAGGACTGAACATCAAATGATTCTATTAACATTTTTAACAATTTTTCCATTCTCATTTGGTCCCCAACGGGTTTCCAAGTCTCAAATCAGCAGGAAGTCAGTTTAAGAGAGCGATGTCCCTTCCCCAGAAGGTGGGGAGGGTGTTTTCCCTCCCTTTGTTCATTTGATGGATAATAGAAAACCTTGTTATTTAGGGGAAGAGATTACAAGCTGTTAAATGGTCTTGTTAAATGGGTTTTGGAGGTTAGGCCCAGGGTCTTCTCTCTTTTTCTTTTCTGTATCATTCTTTCTCTCCTCTGTAGGACTGAACAGACATGAGAAAAAGTGGGACATAGACATAACATAGGAAAGATGAAGAAAAAAGGACAGATTATTGAATATGCCGTTATACCTTTGTATATTGATACAAAATTAATATTACATTTGGCTAAACTGGTATTGAGCTTTGTATATTAATGCAAAATTAAGATTGTATTAGGCTACATCAGTAGTGATCTTTGTATATTGATACAAAATTAAGATTGTATTTGGCCACAATGGTATTGAGCCTTGTATATTGATGCAAAATTAAGATTGTATTGGACTACATAGGTATTGATCTTTGTATATTGATACAAAATTAAGATTTTATTTGGCCACATTGGTATTGATCTTTGTATATTGATACAAAATTAATGGTAATACTTTTTGAAGGTATTTTACCTAGTAATGCTTAAAAAATGAAATGTGAATTTTCGGCATTTTGCTACCAACTGTCATAAACTGTTTAGAATAATTAAGAAATGCAAACTAAGAGTCATTCAAGCTTGTCATTTTGTTAGGTACTATGACAGTCATTAGGAGTTATTCTCTAAGCTAATCAGAAATCAAGTTGTTAAGAGATGAGCAACATTTGCTTATCTAAATATAAGAGATAGATAGATGATCTTCAAAAATCTCAAGAGATCTGAAGAATATGGCATTTATAGATGTTTTCTTAGCTTAAGTTTTTTTGATATCGAGACATGTCAGCTCCTGACAGCACCCCTTATTCTACTTCAAGTAGAAGATGAGCATCGAAGAATCTCCAGTGGGAGATGGTTGAATTAGTGGCAAGCTTGTCTCTTGGCAAGAAAAACCCCTTGCTTCAACTGTAGACAGAATGCTGTCCAAAAATGACAAAACTTGGTAGCAGGTAAGTCAACAGCCTAGCTCTGCCAAGACAGGGTAGGTAAGTCCTTCATAATTCCTGTTCTACAATCAATGTCTGTCAGAGAAACGGGGCCAAATGGCTGAAGATTGATGCTGTAATGTATGGAGAGAAAATGGGAACTGTCCAGGAAGCCACTGGTTTGTCATTTCTTAGTTTTGGAAGCTGCGGGCCCTGCACTTCCTATATAATCAGATATATTTATCCCTCTCAGGTCTCTGAGGTGGTTGAAGAATAGATATGTAGAGTCTCATATTTAAATTTTGAGTTGTTTGGGAATCAAGAGGGTGTTCTGGATCTAAGAATATGTTTTTAAAATTGTGATGCAAGTTAGTATTAAAGCTGAGTTATATAGAGAACTTTAAACTCATGGAGATGATTAGATAGTAGAATGTTAAAGTCAGGTGCCAAATACATAGGGACTGGACATTGGGAATGTATGCTAAGTCATATAACTCTCATAATTTTGGCCTATTTATTTTCTGTTGTTTTATATTGTATTTATTGTTATAAGATAAAGAACCATTTGTTGGACTGAAAGGGGTTGCTGTTGTGGGGGAAAATGTATACCTTAAACTTAAAAAAAAAGAAAAGAGGATGGGGGGTTGAGGCAGAAGAAAGTGGGAGTGGGACTGGAGGGGGGACTAGGGAGGAAATTGTGATTGAGATGTAACTTGAAGAAATAAAATATAAATTAAAAATTATCTATGTAAGTTAATGCCTCATCTTCTCATTGAAAATACATGCATGTAGAAACTGTCTGGATTTGATCAAAGTTACACAATACATTAATGACTAATAAAGTATTTGCATACCTTTTCTTACTTATGTGGGTTTTTTGTCCTTTTTAGGATAATAGCAACAGATATTTTTCTAATGTGGAATGCACATGCATGTATTGGAATTATATTCAATTATACCCAAAGAAACACAATATATTTTATGAGGGTGTCTTAGACTTTCCCATAATTACCAGTAAGCATTGTCTCTAGAAGATGGTTTTAAGTTTGTAATGCAAGTTAGGATGGAAACTGAGTTAGGTATAGAAATTTTAACTCATGGAGATAGAGGGATAATAAAATATTAATATCAGTTGCCAAATATGTATGGACTGGACATAGGGAAGGTATGTTATACCTTATAATTTTCATAAATGAGGCCTAATTATTAAAAAAAGAATTATGAGTTCTGGGAGAAGGGGGAGAGGGTGGAAGGGTGGGATCAGGAGGGGTGGTGGGAGGGGATTGTGTTGGAGATGTAACTTGAAGTAATAAAGAAACATTAAAAAATTATTACACAAGTTGAAGACAGGAGTTACTGAGTTGAATACTAGAAAACTTTACAACAATGGGTTTCACTTTGACCACAACTTATGGATTTATAACATAAAGAGCATTACGATTTTATATAACTGATGTGTTAAGGCTTATATACTTTATTGATAATTTTTGTACAATGTATTCTTTTCACTGTTCCTATGCAACTCATGCCAGATTTTGCCTACTTTCCTCTCCATCCAATTCCTCTCCCTTTCTTTCCCTCTCTCGTTAGAAAACAGGCAAACCAACAAAGCAGACCATAATAAAAAAAAGGTACAAAACAGACACACACACAATAAGGAAATCAATAAAAACACAAAATCAGAAACCAAATTATACAACCAAAAGACCAGTAAACAAATGAAAACCCAAACAAAACAATAAGAAATCTAAAAAATCTACAAATATAACATTGATTTTGATTTGTGGTAGCTATCTACTGATGGGCATGGGGCCCACCTTTAATTTTGCTTAATATACCCAATGAGACTCTATTGAAGAAAACTACGTTTTTCTTTGCAAGAAGATGTCAATTGGAGAGAGAATATCAGTTACAGATCAAAGTTCCTGTCCACTCTCATCTCTCATTGCTTGGATCCCATCTGGCTCGTACCTATGTAGGCTCTGTGAATGCTGCTAAAGTCTCTGTGAGTTCATATGTGTACCATTGAATTTTCATTCCTGGTAGCTCTCATTTTATTTCAAGAAAAGATACATATCTCCTGATTTTTTTTTTTACATAAACAGAATAACCTCCAATATATTAACTATGCACACATGCTGAGAATTAATGTGGTACATATTTTTTTAGAGATAATGTGTCTGTGGAAATATGCAATTAAATGAAAAATTTAAATATGTATCACTTTTTGTTCAGTCTATGCTTTGTTATGCTGCCATTTTTGTTATCTAGTTATCATTGAAACTATTTTTTTACTTTATTTTTTTATTTCTTCAAATTACATCTCAATCGCAATCCCCTCCCTACTCCCCCCTCCAGTCCCATCCTCCTACTCTCTTCAACTCCTCAACCCACCCAACCCCTTCCTCTTTTTTAAGTTTAAGGTATATCTTATTTCCCCCTACAGTTTCCCCTTTCAGTCCAACAAATGGCTCTTTCTCTTATAATAATAAATACAATACAAAACAACAGAGGTAATTAGGCCACAGTATGAAACTATTTATCATTACTAACTTGATATATTTGTAGTTAACTAAAAATAGTAGTACTGCCTATTTCAATTTTTTGTGGCAGAGTTCTTAGCTGTTTAGGAAAAAATACTAAGTGAAAATTCTATATAACATATTATTTGTTTCCAGTAGAATATGGAATTAAATCTCAACCAGTCAATCAAAGAAAATGGTAAATCTAAATAATTCAAGGAGAAAACATCAAAGAAATTTGGAACACTATAAGCAAACCAAATCTATGAATAATATGTATATAGGGAGGAGAAAAAACACATGAATGCCACAGAAAATATTTTTAAAGAGACATAGGAGAATTTTTCCACAATATATACAGGATGATAATACTACCAGCAGTTCTTTTGTTATTCAGGATTGTTTTAGCTATTGTTGGATTTTTGTGTTCTCATATGAAGTTGAAGATTGGGTTTTCAATTTCTGTGAAGAATCTGTTACTTCTACCTTGTCTTCAAAAATTGAAATTCTATGTTCCATGTCTTTTAATGAGTTCATGAGGCTTACTTCTGCAATTTCTGTTTGACATCTGAGTTTCTCATTTCCAATTTTATTTCAATTTGGATTTTCTATTAATGATTCTTTTTATTGTTGTTGATATTAGTTCTATTTTCATGTCTTGAATTGCTTTCCTTATTTCATTCAACTATTTGCTTATTTTCACAGTCTTTATTTAAGGCGTTTATTCATAAAATTTTTAAGGCCCTTTAACTGAATTCCTAGGCTTTCTGTTTCATTTAAATTGCTTTAAATGCTTTAGAAAGGCTTATTACAACATTGCTGGCTTCTGGTGGAGGAATTTCAGCATTTTTGTCTTAGATGTTTTTTTTTTATTTTTTATTCTGGGACCTAATAATTTGGAGTTTTGATGTTTGACTGTTTCTTGCCATAGGCATAGATATCTGGTCTCAAATCTGTTGTGTGGATGTTCTGTTCTTTGGTGATGTTGCCTACTTTGGAACCTAGACAAATGTGGTGTCTGTGGAGGTACTAGTAAAGTCTCTTTCTGTGAGTTGGTAGCTGTCAAAAAGGAACCAGAATGGGCTAAAAATAAAGGCTGAAAGGGGCAACAGGAAAGAAATAGGGGGATAGTTCTCCACTAAGAAGCAGAGTCCCCAGGGGATGAAGGAAGGCTATTAGGTGGAGTTCTCATTCATTTTTGTGTGAATATATGTTGACTGCTCCAAAATATCTCTGGAATAATATTTCAAGTATTCAAATATATTAATATTGTTTTTAATATTTGGTGACATTTCAGATTAGCTACAATCTCTTCATGAAAACTGGATATGATATTTGTTTTTCTCATACTTAAATATATCCCTGGATAAACTTCATTTACTTTCAGGATTCTATATATAGCCTGAAACTGAATTATTTTTCCACATTAATTAATATATTTACTTAATATCCTGATTGGGGCTTCCCCCCTTCCTATTGTCTGTGTCTCTTCCTCAAACCTTCCCTTCCCCATTCCCTTTAACTGAAACTTTTAGCCTTTTTTTTTCATAAATATTGATGCTGAAATAGACCCTTTGTGACTCAAGATCTCATGTGAGTTTCTCTGTACACAAAACATTCTTTTTTTGCTCATTTATTTTTTTTGTTGTTATTTATTTATTACTTCAAGTTATATCTCCATCACAGTCCCTTCTCCCCACCCCTCACTGTCCCAACATCCCAACCTCTCCCCCTCTCCCACCTATCCTACTCCTCCAGAATGGGTTGCCCCTACATACCAGCCCCCTCAGTTCAACAGTCATATGAGTGTTAAGGGATTTCTCTTACACTGGGGGCCTGTATGGCAACTCTAATAGGGCAAAGTGTCCCACTAACAGATAACAAGGTCTATGTTCCTGTTCCTTTTGTTATGTTGGCTGTAAGATAGTTATCCTGTACTATATGACTAAAATCCAATTATAAGTGAGTAGATGCCATGTGCATCTTTCTGAGTCTGGGTTAGTTCCCTCAGCATGAGCTTTTCCATTCCCATCAGTTTGGCTGCAAATTGCATGATTTCCTTGTTTCTGATAGCTGAGTAATATTCCATTGTGTAGGCTTTTTATTGTTTGTTTGTTTTTTATCCATTCTTCGGTTGAGGAACATCTGGGTTGTTTCCAGTTTCTAGCTATTACAAATAAAGCTGCTATGAACAAAAATGAAGAGGTGTCCTTGTGGTTTGGTTAGGAATCATTTGGATATATACCCAGAAGTGGAATGGATTCTTCCCATTTATAGGAACTTCTCAAATGTATGCAAAGGACTAAAATACTCATGATATATGTGTTTTCCAATTGTCTTATGGTATCTTTACTGTCATTCTTATTTTTTGAAACATTCACTTTATTTTTATAATTTTATACATGAATAATTAATGTATTTACTTCAATCTCACCTCACACTACAACTTTTCCTATGCTCCCTACTCCTTCTCAACTTCATGACCTCTTGTGTTTTAATTATCATTACCACACACAGATGTGAATACATATGTGTATATAAACACCATTTCAGATTTGCTAACCTATCAAGGAACTTTTCTATAACACTGAGTCTCTATCTTAACAACCATTGATTATGTGTATAGCTATTTATATGAGGTAGGGAGAAAAGGTGCTGTAGAGAGAGGGGTAGTAGGATACTGGTGCTATGAAAGGGGAGTGAGAAAAATGATGGAAGGACTTTATTTGGGAAAGCAAGGCACTACAGAGGGACTGGGAGGAAGGATAAAGAACACTAAGGATGATTGAAAAAGCCACAGGGAAACGTTTTGTGTTTTCTTAAAATATATGAACATATATAATATGCATGAGTATATGTATACATATAGAAATAATTGAAATGAATTTATGGCATTTGGGGTGATAATGATTCTCCTATAGCCATAGTCTGTCTAAGGAAATCTCCAGTGCTTGGCATGAGAATCCTCACTTCAAGTTATTGGTCAGGGGAGTCTATGTGACTCCCAAAACACATAAGCTATTGCTATTGCCCATGCTGCCCCAAGAATTTGAAGGAATGATCCCCTATTGTTGATGACAACACATACTTCAGACACAGTGCTGGGAGAAATCCAGCTGAAAGTGACCTGGAAACATCTTCTTTGAGAATTAGCTCTCATTGAATCTGAAGGTGCTATGAAAGCTCCCAATGGAGAAAGTAAATTGAAAGTTGTACCTAACTGTAAAGCCTATGAATCACAAAAATGACTAGGATGACAAGATATGCCCAAAGACAAAATAGTGACACTCACATTTCAGAGATAATGAACACCCTCTTAATTGGAATTAAAGCCCACTCAATAGGAGGTAACTCATGCTTGTTGCTGTAAACCTAGCTGGTGAAGAAATGGACTCCAGAGGATTATATAATACTGCCACATTCATGAAGCTGTATAATTTCTAACTGCATTTTAAATACCTATCTTTATATCCACATATAATTCATTCTCATTAAGGGATAGGTTTGGCATTCAAAGAATTATATAAATGATAGTACAATGTTATGCACACTGTTGTTAGCTTGATCAAACTTCGATGAAATCTACTTTTCACAGGCTCTAAACTTTTGCTAGCCTCCCCAAGCTAAAAGGCAGAATAGTCTGTTTCAACAGCTCATCCTCAGAACTGGCTCATCACACTGAGAAACAAACAGTCCTGGACATGTTTTCTGCTCATCCTCATTAATTTGTTCAGTTTCCCTTCAATTGTTTCTGCTACGCTTCTTACTTCTTTCTATACAGAAACCAGTTTTTTGTCTGATTAAGATATGCATGTACATCATGATGTTAGAGCATTCTCCATGTTTCCACATTCCTCAGGGGGTGAAAACTTTCGCATCTAAGTTCAGATTTACTTTTATTTGACATTTGGAAACCACCCCTTCATCTCTCTCCCCCCCTTACCCTGTCCCTCTATTTCTCTCAGTTAAGCAACAGAAATTTATTTTCTCATACAGTTTCTGAGGTTAGAATCCAAGAACTTGGCACCAAAGCAGGCTAAGATTTTCTGCAGCTTCTTTCCTTGGATCATATTGATGGCTGCTTTCTTACTATGCCCTCACACACACTTTCCATTGCAAGCATTTGTGTCTGAAACTCTCTTATAGGACACCACTCCTGTTGTTCAGTGGTTTATCATCTGAACTCATTTTATGCTATTTGCTTCTATAAGTGTAAAATGGCCATATATTGTCATATAATATGGTACTAGAGGTTAGAGCTTTAGCATATAAATTTTGAGGGGACAAAATTCATTCTGTTGCATGCTATCATGGATTAATGATACTATTTATTTTTAAACTTTTCATTCAAAATGTAAGTAGCTATAGTTTACATCTGTCTTGGTCAATATTCTATTGCTTATTCTATTGGATGGAGAGATACCATGACCAAGGCAAGAAAGTATTTAGTTAGTACTTGCTTATAGTTTCAGAGTTTTAGTCCATTATATTCACAGAAGAGAGCATGGTGGCACACAGGCAAATATAGTGTGGGTAAAATAGCTGACAGTTCTGTATCTGGATCTTTAGGCAGCAACAAAAGAGAGCCACTGGGCCTGGCTGGAGGTTTTGAAACCTCAAAGCCCACCTCCAGTGACATACTTCCTCCAACATGGCCACACCTACTCCATTCAACAACTCCACATCTAATCCTTCTCAAGTAATGCCAACATTCAAATATATAAGCTTATGGGGGTCCTTCTTATTCAAAAAACCATAACACCTTCTCTTAACTTGGATTGTGTGGTTAAATATGGGTCATGATTATTTTGATGTGAATCTCAATTATTATATGATTTTATCTATAAATAATCCAATGTCTCTAAAAGAAAAAAAACACTCCTTTATTTGGACATGGTAACTATATCATTTAACTTAGAAATAATATACAATGACTACTTAATATCAAAAGTTTACACAGTGTTCATATCATTCCAGAGTTCCATGACTGTGCATGTATGTGTTTGCTATCATCTGTATTTAAGCACCAGTTTTTGTATAAGAGTGTAACACCAATTAACATGCCAAAATGGATGGGGAAAAGCCCATGAGGCCTCAACCATACACAAAGAACTATAGGTAACTAAGGAAAGCTGGGAACACGAGAGGTTGGCTTCCTCAGGTAAAAAGACACCAACTAGTTGTTAAGTGCCAATGGTCAGCCATGAAAACCAAGTGTGTGTGTGTGTGTGTGTGTGTGTGTGTGTGTGTGTGTGTGTGTGTAACATTATATGAACTGAACAGGTTATATTTAGGAATATATATGTATATACATATCTATGTGCATGTAATAACAATGAAAAAGAGGTCAAAGTCTGAAGGAGGAGAGGAAAAGGGAGAAATGTTGTAATTATATTATAAACTAAAAGTAAAAAGTGTAAATGACATTGAGTTGCCTTAACAGAATGGTGTACTCTTTTTGGCATTTCTGTTTCTCATCCCTGCATACCTGCATTCCAGCTATTATACAAGGTAAGGATTATCAAAAACACTGTATAAATAAAATCTTAATCCTCAGAAAACTTGTAATATACTTGACTGCACATAGGCTGTAGAAATAATTAATAATTCTACAATAAGTAATGATAGCTGAGCCTGGAATTCCAGTTTGAGTTCATCTTGTAGGCCACTCTGTTTTCTTCTCATCTTGAGGCATACATCCTCATTTTTAATTTCATATTTCATTTCACTATAATGTCTCAGTGAGTAAAGAAAAAATAATGAAATATATAAGTTGATGGCCACATGGTTCACTTTTTGATACTAATGTACAACAATTTCCTTTTAGATTATTATTTACTAGTATATAGGTGCATAACTAGTTTTTTGCATTGATTTCTTTTTAAAGTTGCTGGATTTAGTTTCAATTTTGGTAGACTGATTTATAGGAAATTTACTTTTCCAAGGAAATTGTACTGAAGGTATAGAACAGTTAATTATCCCTGCCTTTTTGACTACTCTGTTTCCCTTCTATCAACACTTACATCTGTTTGATTCATTTTTCAGTCATGCAACAACATTGTTACATCAATGTCAAAGATTGTCTGTAACTTAAACTAGAGTTTTACACTTTTTGTACATTTTTGAATCCTGATTTTCTGACACTTGCCTTTAATTCAAGCAGAAGCTGGTGAATACCTATCTGTGAGTTCAAGACCAACATTGTTTTTATAATGAGACCTCTCAAAAAATGGGAAAAGAAGTCTGTATCCTCCGTTATAGTACTATATAGAACAGTCTTACTCTCTTAAATGCTCACTGTACTGCTCTGTTTTTTTCATTTTGCCTTACCTATCACTAGGAAACTATTGGCCTTTTTACTGTAGCTGTAGTTTTGGCTTTTCTAGTATGATATTATTTACTAAACAATATACTGTTTCGTGCCTTAGCATGGTTTGGGGGCACAATTTCTTTCGTTGTTGAATAATGTTCCAATATGTGAATGACCAGTTTATTTACTTACTGTTACTTTTATTACATTACAATATACTATACTATCTGTATAAAAGAAGGTGATATTAAGAGCCATTTGTTGCTTCCAAGTATTGGAATTGACAAAATGACTCTCAGCCAAGGAATGGATTAAAAAAAAAAACTGTGCTACATTTACACAATGGAATACTACTTAGCCATCAGAAACAAGGAAACCATGCAATTTGCTGCAGAACTAGAAAAGCTCATCCTGAGTGAGCTAACCCAGACCCAGAAAGATGCACATGGCATATGTTCACTTATAACTGGATTTTAGACATATAGTACAGGATAACTATCCTACAACCAACAGACTGAAAGGAACAGGAACATAGACTTTGTTACCTGTTAGTGGGACACTTTGCCCTGGTGGAGCTGACATGTAGGTCCCCAGAGCAAGAGGAAGCTCTTAGGTCTCATATGACTGCTGAACTGAAGGGGGCTGATATGTGGGACACCCCACACAGGAGGAGTAGGATAGGTCAGAGGTTGGAAGAGTGGGAGGGTGGGTCCCGGAGGAGTGGAGAGAGGGGATTATGATGGAGATGTAAATTGAAGTAATAAATAAACATTTAAAAAAAAGTGACAAATAATCTGTTATAATGGAGATTGTTTTGTAGGGATGTAAACTTTCAAACTCATTTGTGTAAACTGTAATGAGTATTAAGGGAAAGTTTAATTTCATGACAAACTGCCAAGCTTGCTTGCAATATGACCGTACAGCTTTCCCCTCCTATTAGCAATGAATGAGTCTCTGTCATTTCATATCATTGCCAACATTTGAAATTGTCAATATTTTGAGTTGTAAACATTCCACCAACAGTTAGGAAGACTAACTGTTGAACTTTTTTGTATGTCTTGTTTTTTTGTGGTGGTTTCACCTTGACTTGTCCTTCCTAGGAAAAGTGTGAAAAACTCCACCCTAGTGGAAGAAACATGAAGCCAAGTCTTCCCTGGAATGAAATTTCTAGTTCCTAGGAACACTCACTCCCCATTTGATGTATTCACTGTATATTGCTTTCATGGTAGGAACAATTCCATATTTTACTATTCAAGTATGTCATTTCTCCTAGAATATGAGACATTTTCATATAAAAATGAGTGTGGAAACTTAGAGCTCTTTATAAAGTTAAACATTGAAGTTGCTTTTTCATGTTAGAGAAAATTCATGACTTTTTAAATACACATTTTGTTCTATTTGTCTTTAGCTGAACAGTAGACAGAAAAAAAACACCTCTAAAGAAATAAATAACACAAAGTCTACTCAGCCCATACTCTTTCTTTGTATTATTTTGTCTGCATAGATAAGTTACTCCAAACCAATAAATTAACATAAAAATCAGTTTGGGGACTGTGATTTCTCACAGAATTACTAGTAAAAGTAAAACACAAAATAATGGGAAAAGAGATAAGCTTGTAATCTATGATACACAAAGTGGAATAGGTAAATCTCAAAAAAGCATAACACACTTTAAAAAGTATGAATTATATTATAAAGCATATCAAAAGAAAAATCATTGATATCAAAAGTGGAAGGTTCAAAACAAAAATAACATGAGCAAAAGTATGTGATCTACTTAAGAAACTTTAACACAAATAGAGAATTCTAACAAAATTTGGAGAAACTATTCAGAATTCATCATGAAAAAACAAATGAAAATTATGAAATTTATCCTACATTGTGAATGAAACCAATCTGAATGATGTGGATGTCTCGATCATGTTCAGATTTGCTTCTAAATGCAAACATCAATCAGGCAGACATTATTGAACTTGTATTTATGGGACTCAACCATTAACATTGACCAAGGAAGAGTTCTTTGCAGGTGTTGGAAAGAAAGTCAGACTATTTTGTAAGAATAATAGCCATATAGTACATGGAATCTATACTACAACCAATGCACCAAAGGGAACATGGACATAGACTTTTTCTTTTTCTCCCTATCAATGAGACACTTTTCCCTAGTGGTGCTGCCTTGTAGGCCCCCAGGGTATGAGGAGGCTCTTAGCCCTCATATGACTCCTGAACTGGGTCGGGGGACCATTAGGTATGGACACTCCACTCCAGAGGAATGGGATGGAAGGTTTAGGGGGTAGAGGGTGGGGGGTGAGACTGGGAGGGGTGGAAAGAGGACAGTATGATGGAGATGCAACCTGAAGCAATAAATAAATTAAAAAAAGAATAATTGTGTTACATATCTTAGAAATGTGGTTGAGGGTAAGCACATTACATTTGATCCTCAGATTTCTTTGTCTCAGGCAAAGTAGTGAGGATATTATTGTGAACTGAGACCCTAACAAGCATGAAGCTCAGGACACCATTTGTTCTTAGAGGTATCTCTAATTTCATTTTCTGTAAGAAATTTTGAGAACAAATAGGTTATCTAAGAGATGGCATCTAGGAAGGATATGAAGGGTAAACATCAGTTTATATAGTACATTAATTTTCAGTTTGGGACTGTGAATATCTCAGTCTCACTGGGGACGCCTTTAATTTGTAAGGGTTTGTTTGTTTGTTTTTAAGAAAGGGAACAAGGGACAGCATTATGACATCTGCTATATCTTAGAAATTTAAAGGGCATTTAGGAAACATGTCCTTAAAAGAAAATAATGGCAAGATGTCTGTGTGACAAGTAAGACTTCCAAGCTTCTAAGTAACAAAATGGCTTCTACCTCTGATAATTCACCTCTGGGTTAATATGGATTGTGGTAGATAAATATCTTAACTGAGAAGCAGCTTATGTATAATATATAATAATGTTTCTTATCTTTCTGGCATTAATCACTTAACTTATTTTTGATGTTTAAAACTATAAACTGTATGAATACATATTCTTTTTTCACAAAGCCCTCTGCTTTGACAGATTTCATTCTGGAATAGAAGGGTCAAGGGCTTTTACTGTGTGTTTCTTAGGATCGTTGCTCATGAATAGTTCATGAGTTAGAAAATTTACATTTCACCAGTGTCCTTGAATTTTGCTTTTAGTGTCTGCATTCATCAGGAATTGAACACTTTTAGGGAAATATTTGTCAAGCATTTTTGTAGCAGCATTTTCCTTAACTCATGCATGTACATACTTATTTACGATTAAGTAGCTACTGACTCATTGCCTTTAATGATACTAACAATTACTGAATTGTTTAAATTTATTTTTTAGAATTTATTTGCTAAACATTGCATTTCATTTTTCTGTCCTACTTTTTACTAAAGGTTTAATTTTAATCTGTTCTCACAAGAGTACCTTAATTTTAGGAAATATCCTTAAACTACTGTTAATAACATAGCATATTTTGATGAAATAATCATTTATTATGATTTTCTCTAATGAGGTTCCCACAACCAAACTACCTCCCTCAGAAAGAAATCAATCAATGAAAAATGACAAAGTATGCCTGGAGTTCTTTATGGAAGGAAACATTAGATTCTAAAATTAGGTTTGTATGAAATAGGATGAAATAAAAATAGCACCATTCTGACAGCTTTTCAGGGTAACTATTTCCTCCATAATTCAGTTAAGAATACTTGATCTTGCTGGACAGTGATGGCACATGCCTTTAACCTCAGCACTCCAGAGGCAAACACAGATGGATTCTTTAGGTTGAAGACAGCCTGGTCTACAGAGTGACTTCAGGACAACCATGGCTACACAGAGAAACCCTGTCTTGAGAAAATGAAAAAGAAAGCAAGCAAACAAATAACAACAAAATGGGAAAAATTGTATCTTTGCTTAAGCACATAACTATGGATTATTAATTAACATCAAATAAACATAATTATGGATTATGTCATTTACATTAATATGCAATATAAAATTATAACATAATTCCACATAAAAGTTTATAAGGTGTCCTATCCTATATATGTCTACAATGTAATAATAAAGTTAATTTATATTATGAAATATTATGTACAAATATAACAAATTCATAACCTCTCAATTTGTTGTAAATTTTTTAAAGCATTGAATAGTCCTACAAGAATAACTTTTCTTGACATACAATATTCAGTACTTTGAAATCAAGTTGTATTTTTAACATTTGAGTGGTTAAATCTTTCTCATAGTAATGAATTTAACTCATAGCAGTTATTGACATTGACATGACACTTGTCTGACTGATACGTCTACTTTGTTTTCAACATTTTGGAGAACTTCCCCATTGGGAATTAACCCAAAGAATACATTTATAATTTGCTTTTTATTGATTATTTACATATATCAACAACAGTGAATTTTGTTTTTATGATTTTATGTTGTATCCTATCTTACAGTTTAGGAGATGTTTATAACATACCTGAAATATTGAAGATTTTTAAAGTGGTAACTTTCAGAGAATAAATGATGTTTATTGAAAATAAAATATCAGAATAAATAAAATAAACAAAGGAAAGATAGCCTATCCAACCTTGAAGAAATAGCAAAGCTTTGTGTGGTAAACCAATGGGCTATCAAGAAAATCTTCAGTTGAACAAGATTGCTTTTTAAAGCTTCTGTTTTCAAATAACACTTCTTGCCCATTTTTGCAACATGTTCTGTACAATGAGATAACTTCTAGCATTGCACAGAACATGCTGCAAAAATGGGCATGAATTTTATTCTCTGTCTTCAAAGATTTAATGTATTTCAGTTTAAAACTTGGATAAACAACAAAATGCATGTTTCTGAATTCTTCAATACAGTGAATAATACTTAAGTGGGGAAAGTTTATTGTTTCATACCATAAAAACTTTGACAGTACATTTATTTACTAAGAATTAAGTAAAAGAAAAAGTAGAAAACAGGCATAGTGAACACAACATTATTTAATAGTTTCTCTTTCTATATTATTGATATTAATTATTCATTAAGTGAGATACAATTGCAGGAAGCACTATATGTGCTTTCCTCTGCAAAGACTGAATATACCATAAGTGATCTACAAATAGAATTTATGACAATTTTTCTTTAATAAAATTAGTTACACATTTTAGTTGTAAAAATATTAACATTTTCTCATATCTAGTGTGCAATTGTAGTTAGCCAGTGACTTAAATTATTTATATGCTAACATCAGAAATGTAATTTATGTAGAAATATCAGTGATACTAAGAATCTTGATATAGAAACATAGTACCACAGGTTATTATGGTAAAGCTGAAATAAGACAACGCAAGCAGGAACTCAATACAAGAATCAATAGAAATACTAGAAAGATTTTATATAAAAAGTTACAAATGTGTCCTATGGAACTGTAATTTATTAGACAACATAGCAAAGATCAGACCTGACCCAGAACACTCTGAGTGCAACATTTAAAATACTGAATGCTATCCCTTTATTCATTTACTAATTCCATTAGTTTTTTCAGTCATTCAACTAATGTTTGTAAGCATTTTATATGCCTGAATCTATCATTGACATGAAGTATAAAAAATGAACAAACAAACATAACCAGTAGTTAGCATAAAACATGCCTGAGGAAAAAAATAACTTTCAAAAATTCTGCATAGGTAGCAATAAATATGTTTAGGCATATTTTTCTTTGGGCATTTTAAAGAAAAGAAAAAAAATTATGACAGCTAAAGCTAAGCACAACAAAGATAAGGCATATTGAAGATGAATTATATAGAATGCCCAGTGCTTTCATTATTTATCTGTTCAGATGAGTGTGAATGCTGTAAACTATACTGAAAACACATTAAAGAATTTTATTTAAAAGTAGATAAGATTAATTACATGTGAAAAATAACACACTTAACATGTACATTTAACATTTTGCTTGACAAAAGCAGTAAGTAATTTTCAAAGTGATAGGTTATTAATTTTGACCTTATAAGAAAACTAAGTGATTAAAATCTAAAAATAGACCTAATCTCTAAATATAAATAATGAAACTGTTATCATTGGATGCTTGTATCAAATGTAATATATTAAGAGCTCAAACAAAGAGAATGTTAACTTTATAAAAAATAAGAGCAGGAATTTTCCCTTTGTTTGGCCTAATTTCATACCTTATAACTAACATCAGTGAGGGAACTGTCATAAGACAAATCATATAACTTCTCTAGAACTCAGTCTCTTCATTAGAGACAGATTTTATTTTTAATTTTAGGAGGATTGAACAATCTTTTATTAATGCGTCACACAGGACATTTCCTTTTCAATGTAGACATTTTAAAATTAGATCAATGTTACAGTTTCCTAGAGTTATTCCATCTCTGGGTGTGGAAATAGTCTTTTTTAAAAAAATGTGTATTTATTACTTCAATTTACATCTCCATCACAACCCCCTCCCTCCACCCTTCTTGGTCCCAATCTCCCACCCTCTATGCCCTCTCCCACCTATTCTACTCCTATTGTGTGGGGTGTCTCCACATATCAGCCCCCTTCAGTTCAGCAGTCATATGAGGGCTAAAAGCTTCCTCTTGCACTGGGGTTCTACTTTGTAGCTCCACTAGGGCAAAGTGTCCCACTAACCAGTACCAAGATATATGTTCCTGTTCCTTTTGGTCTTCTGGTTGTAGTTATCCTGTGCTAAATAGCTAAAATCAAGGACATCTCCTCAACTATGTTTATAGCAGCTTTATTTGTAATAGCTAGAAACTGGAAACAACCCAGATGCCCTTCAATCAAAGGAAGAATAGATTTTTTAAAAAAGCAAATTGTGGTACATTTACACAATGGTATATTTCTCAGCTATCAGAAACAAAGAAATCATGCAATTTGCTGCTAAATGGATGGATCTAGAAAAACTCATCCTGAATGAGCTAACCCAGACCCAGAAAGATGCAAATGGCATGTATTCACTTATAACTGGATTATAACCATTTAGCATAAGACATAATTTTTTTAAATAAAGATCGTATGTGTTGGTTTGATTTTTCCTAAGCTTGACACAAACTAGGGTCATGTTGGAAGAAGGATTCTCAACTGAGTAAATCCCTTCATTAGACTGGCTTGTAGAGAAGTTTGGGGGACATCTCTTTATTGATGTGGGCGAGCCTAGCTACAGTGAGGCTCCCCTGGGCAAGTGGTACTGAATGCAATGAGAAAGCAGGCTGAACAAGCCAGGGGGAAACAAGTCAGTAAAAAAGCACTACTCCATGGCCTCTGCTTTTGTTCTTGCTTCCAGGTTCCTGCCTTGCTTGAGTTCTTGTCCTTAATTTCCTCAGTGATGGACTGTAGGCTGAGGGTATAAACTGATATAAGCCATTTTCACCTCAAATTGCTTTTAGTCATGATGCTTATCACAGCAATAGGAAATTAATTACTACACCATGTGATGATACATTTAATGACTTGAAGACCTTAAACATATGGAAAAATACAAAGACCTAGAAAATGAAAAATGTCAATTATTGCATTAATGCTAACTTGTTATAGTTTTGTAGCCATGATTATAGTTAATTTACCAGAGTAAAAATAAACTCCTAAGCATGCAACAAATAATGTTGTGCTCTATTTTGTATACCACAGGAATTGGCGATGCTAAGTCTGATGAATTATGTTATTTATATTAGGTTTATCCTGTGTTCCAAAGACTATATTGCCTTATTGTCAATGATCAAAATATAGAAACAGAAACAAGTAAGAGTAAACTTTATAAACTATAATAAAATTGCAGTTTATAATCTAGCACATAAACACTGAAGAAGTGGTAAGGTTTTAACACTGCAGCAACCATTTGAATTTCTAACCACCCACCCCAAAAGTTGTCATCAACTGGAGAAATCTTTGAAACATTTTAACTTTCTGTTATCCATCTGTCTTCCACATGCAGTGCTGCACAGTAGGAGGAAGATACACAAGTTCCAGTATCATCTTGTGGGAGGTAAGAAATGATTTCAATTTGTTTTTGACATTCTGGTTTATCTAAAGCCTGCCCAAGGGGGTGTTTTCTGTTTCATATAACTTAGAACACTGAGTTAACCAACAAGGAAACATATTGTGTTTGTCAGATTAGAAGTAACCGATGACAGTGCTTCATTTCAAGGCTCTTTACTACTGCATGGAAATGCAGACCATGAGAACTAAAGGATAAAAGATTTCTGTCAGAGGAATATAATAGAAATCTATATTGCTAGGAAAAGTTAGAAGTGACAAAGTTGAAGTCAGTATACTGTGTATTGAGAACTTGAGTAAAGCATATAAAGGAACACTGTGAAAAAATCGCATCCTCTGAAAATATTTTAGAGGATCTAGATCCTTCGCAGTAGATGGATTAATGAATGTATTCATATGAATAGAACTGAATAAACTTTGTGTACAAAGCCTGGGACATGTGCATGCTTTTTTCAAGCACCTAATTTTCAGCAAATCATCCAAGATATAGAAAGGAGGAGAGAAAAGTGGCATATTTAAAAACACAAAATAGATCTCCAAAAATTGAATTGTAGGACAGTGACTTACCGGACCATAATAAGAAAATAGCTTTCTTAAACATTTACAGAAGTTTAAATAGAATGTAGATGTTTTAAAACTAGAAATTCAAGAACAAAAAAAAAAAATACAACAGAAACTAAGAAATGTACTGGAAGGATTCCATAACAGGCTCAAATAGGCAAACTAAATAATCAACAAACTGGATGACAGATCATTTGAAATTACTTAATTTAGTGAGCATATATTAAATATGATGATTAAAAGTGAACACAGGCTGAGGGACATGTGGGGCACCTTAAAGAAGATAATTTTGAATCTTATGTGTTTCTGAGACAGAGAAAAACATAGGATTTCTTTGAAAAAGCTTATAGCTGAAAATGTCCTAAGTTATAGGAACTAATTTTTATACAAAGACAGAAAGATCAACAAATTTTAACTAAATCTCAGACACACCTGTTTCAAGATACAATACCAACTGTTGAATATCAAAAGCAGAACACTAAGAAAAAAGCTTACGTATAGGAAATTTAAGAGACTAACTGCTTTTCTCAGGAGAATTTGTGCAAGAACTTAATGAAATAAAATTTAAAGTTCTGGAGGAAGAAAAGTTAATCATGGATAGTATCCAAACAGAACTATCCATCTAAAATGATTGCAACCAACAACAGAAGGAAGACAGGAAATATGCAAATATGAAAAAAGTAGACAACATTTGTTTTAGACAAACAGAAATCTAAGGGAAGGGACCAGTGGACTGCTAGGTGCTCCACTCTGGATGCAGGATTTGGCACAGACAAGATGCAAAGCCCAATTTCCAAACAAAAACCAACATAAAGGGATCCTTTCTAACTCAAGGTTCTTGGCTGAATCTGAATCAGGAAGAAACAGCAGCAAATAGCTTGGCAAGTGTTAATTTTAACAGGGAAAATGGGGAGGTGGCTAGCTTTAGGAATGTAAAGGTTTAGTAAGGGAGAGGGAAGGGGGAAGGACAAGACCTGCTAGTACTAAGTTGCCTTGCTAGGGCCTGCAAGAGCCCTTCAGTAAGCATAGTACATAGAAATATGTAAGCTATAGTAAAAGGAGCAGTAGGAAAAGTTATAATTGTAAATTGTCAAATTAAAATAGAGAATTTAAAGCAAATAATTTCACTTTAAGGAAACAGAGGCAAAATACAAAACAGCAGAAAATATCTGAAGAAAGGCAATATTAAAGATTAGGACAGTGGTAACAAAATGAAAAGTAGAAAGACAACAGAAATTAATGTAGTGAAATGTTGGTTTTTCAAATAGATCAAAATTCTTAAGACATGTACCACCTTCCAAAACTGAATCAAGAGAAGATACACATAGCTGAAAATACATATAATTATTAAGGTGATTTAATTGGTAAGCCAAATTTTATCAATTGAAAAATAATGGACAGCATGTTTTCACTAGTGAATACTACCAAATGCTTAAAGAATTAACAGAAATACTCACCTAAAAACTTTAAAAATATGAAAAGTATGGAAACAATTTAAAACTCATTCTATTCAAATAAGACTGTCTTCATACTAAACCCCAAACAACATTAAAGCTATACTTACAAATCAATATCCTAGACAAATACAGAAGGAACTATCTTCACAAAATAATAGCAAATTGAATTTGATAATACATATTTGAAGATAAAACTGTTCTCTGGTTTGGGATATGGCATAGTAAAGTACTCGCTGTGTAAGCATGTGGGGCAGTGTCCAATTCCCATAACACAAATAAAATGCAGAGTATGCCAATGTACAAGTGTAGTCCTTGCTCTCTGGAGGCAGAGACATGTGAGTTCCTGAGGTTTCTAGACTAAATAAAAAGCAGAATGTGATCAGATACTTCAGTTTCTTTTCATCACAACTGCACCCCTCTCTCCCTCATACAGTGTCCAAATGATGGACTGTATCATTATATATCAGGTAATAAAAACTTATTCTTAAGTTATATTCATCAGTTATTTTGTCACAACAATGAGAAAGGTAATATAGACCCTTGTTACATGCTGTTGTGCTTTTCGTGTGGATTGCTGTTTGTATTTTATAAGTGGTTCTAAACTTTCTTTTAAAGTATGCGTTATTTCTCTTATGCAGCCTCTGAAGGCTATTATCAACTATAATAATGTTAAGAAATTTTTCTGATAGGTTCTAGAAATTCTTTGAACCATGAAAGAAAAAAGAATATGCTCTCAACCTCTGGTTATAGGCTTGCTGTATGTTGAATGTGCCTTCAATAGTTTGTCTAGCTATCTCTAGCTCTACCTTACCCTTTACTTGTATTTCAGAGGAGATTGAACATCACCTGGAATTGAAAGGTAAGAAAAACAATCAATAAAAGGGAGCTTGTGAAATTGAAAAGCTTCTGTAAGACAAAGGACACTGCCATTAGAACAAAACGGCAGCCTACAGATTGGAAAAGATCTTCACCAACCCCATGTCCCAGACAGGGCTAATATCCAAAATTTATAATGAACTCAAGAAATTAAACACCAAGAAATCAAATAATCCAATTTAAATATGAGGTACAGAGCTAAACCGAGAATTGACAAAAGAAGAATCTCTAATGGCCCAGAGACTCTTGAAGAAATGCTCAACATCCTTAAACAACGGAGAAATGCAACTCAAGATGACTCTGAGATTCCATCTCATACCTGTCAGAATGGCTAAAATAAAAAACTCAAACGACAGCACAGGCTGGCAAGGTTGTGATGAAAGGGGACACTCCTCCATTGATGGTGGGAGTGCAAACTTGTACAACAACTATGGAAATCAGTCTGGCGATATCTTAGACAACTTGGAATAGTTCTACCTCAAGACCCAGCGATATCACTGCTGGGCATATATCCAAAAGATTCCTCAAAAAAACACAAGGACATCTCATAAATAATGGCACTTGTCCTGAAATTTCAATAGGCAAGAGATTTGAGAGCAATTCTGTAATACCTGATTATAATTTCCATGTTAGTAAGCTAAGTTATTGCCACACAGTTTTTATTGCTGTATTAACTTTCAAGGATGATCCTTGTATTTGGGATTAAACTATGTTTTCAAAAATAATAGGTGAATAAATAAGTGATAAATATACAGACAAATATAGAGGTAAGATGATTCTATGAATATAAGAAAAGCCACTAAGCCACTAATTAATGATGAGGGAATGGAGCAATGATATCGTCTATGAAATCCCATTCATGTCTTGCTTATATTCTTTTAGGTCTAAAGGTGTAAGTTTCAGAGTATTTCTTTTGGAGATAACTGGGGATATAGTTGATGAAAGACTAGTTCAAGGTAAGGCAAAATTATAAGAATGAGATTGTATAAAGATGACATCATCCCTGAATGAATAGGAAGCTATAAGGAAATTGAAGAAGTGAATTGGGAGATAATGGAAAGATCCATACATACTGTGCAAGATGCAGAGAAGCAAAACAAAGAAGGAAGTAATAGTAGACTGAATCCAAATTCTAAAAACAGGTGAAGGGATATTTTTAAGAAGTCATAATTTTAACAAGACATTGGAGTTATTCTAGCCTTCATTGTTCATTGTCAATGTAACAGAAAAAAATATAATGCAAGAGGATGTCTGCATTTATTGGGTTAGTATTGCTATGATAAAATATAATAGCCAAACCAAGTTGGGAGGAAAAGGTTTATTCATCTTACATTTCCACTTTGCTGCTTATCATCAAAGGAAGTCAGGAACTTCAAGAACACAACTGGGCAGGAACCTGGAGGCAAGAGCTGAGACAAAAGCATTGGAGGGTACTGCTTACTGCCTTGCTCCCCAGGTGGTACTCAATCTACTTTCTTATAGAAAACAGCACCACCTACCGAGGGGTGGAACTACCCACAATGGTCTGGGCCCTCCCCTGTGAATCACTAATTAAGAAAATTCACTACAGGCTTACCTACAGCCTAATCTTATGGAAACATTTTCTCAGTTGAGGATCCCTCCTCTCAAATGACTTACCTTATGTCAAGTTGACATAAAACTAGCCAGCACAATAACCATGTTTCTTGTGCTTAACCTTAAGTGTCACAATAACAGATTTTTCTAAAGTCTTCATACTACTTTTTAAATGTTTGCTTTAAAATTTGGCTTGATTTGCGCTAGAGTAATTATATTCTAAATAATCAGAGAAATAACATCTTATGCCATTATCATCTATAATCTAGGAGATACAAATTGATTTAAATGACTTTCTTTTTTATTATAATGTTTATTTATTACATCTCCATCATAGTGCCCTTTTCCCACCCCTCCAAGTTCCACCCTCCCACCCTCTCCTCCCTATTCTACCCATCCCACTCCTGCAATGTGGAGATGTGGAGTGTCCCTACATATCAGCCTCTTTCAGTTCAACAGTCATATGAGGGCTAAAAGCTTCCTCTTACACTGTGGGCCTACATGGTAGCACCCCTAGGGCAAATTGCCCCATTGATAGGTAACAAAGTCTATATTCCTGATCTTTTTGGTGTGTTGGTTGTAGGATAGTTATCCTGTACTATATGGCTAAAATCCAATTATAAGTGAGTAGATGTCATGTTTCTGAGTCTGGGTTAGCTCATTCAGGATGAGCTTTTCTAGTTCCATGCATTTGGCTGTGAATTGCATGATTTCCTCTTTTTTTTTGGATCTTAATGTATGTGCTAAACCAGTCTGTACAAGTCAAGCTTGTTTATAAAAGTGAACATATAAATCTTAAACTCTGGAGCATTGCTGAATTAACAATGTTTATGACAACCAGAAAAGACTAGAAACTACTGAAATGAACAGAAAAATTCAGATATTAGGTTACATACATTTTATAGCCATTTTGTATTTTTCCCAACAATTTTAATTTTTTTTTTAAATACTTTATTTTTTTTTCTTCAAGTTACATCTCAGTCACAAACCCCTCCCTATTTCCCCTTCCTATCCCGCCCTTCCACCCTCTTCCCCCCAGAAGTTTCCCCTTTCAGTCCAACAGATGGTTCCTTCTCTTATAGCAGTAAATACTATACAAAACAACAGATATAAATATGCCACATTTATGAGAGTTAAATAGCCCAGTATACCTTCCCAATGTCCAGTTTATACATATTTGGCCCCTGACTTTAACATTCTACTATCTAATCATCTCCATGAGTTTAAAGGTCTATATATGACTCAACCTTCATACTAACTTGCAACACACTTTTAAGAGTATCTTCTTAGATCTATGACACCCTCTTGATTCCTAAACAACTCAAAATTTAACTATGAGACTCTAGCTGTCTATTCTTCAACCACCTTAGAGACCTGAGAGGGATAAATATATCTGCTTATATAGGAAGTGCAGGGCCTGCAGCTTCCAAAACTAAGAAATGACAAACCAGTGACTGCCTGGACAGTTCCCATTTTCTCTCCATACATTCCTGTATCAGTCTTCAGCCTTTGGGTCCTGTTTCTCTGACAGACATTTGTTGTAGAGCAGGGATTATGAAGGACTTACCTACCCTATCTTGGCAGAGTTAGGCTGTCGACTTCCCTGCTACCAAGTTTTGTCCTTTTTGGACAGCAGTCTGTCTGCAGTTGGTGCAAGGGGTTTTTTCATGCCAAGAGATAGGCTTGCCACTAATTCAACCATCTCACACTGGAGATTCTTCGATGCTTATCTTCTACTTGGAGTAGAATAGGGGGTGCTGTCAGGAGCTGATATGTCTCCATATAAAAAAAAAAGAAAATCTTAATTTAAGATAACATCTTTGAATGCCATATTCTGCAGATCTCTTGGGGTTTTTGAAGATGCCCTATCCATCTCTTGTATTTAGATAAGCAAATGTTGCTTGTCTCTTAACAACTTGATTACTGAGTAGTTTAGAGAATATCTATGATAGACTGTCATAGTAGCTAACAAAGTGACATATTTGCATGACTAGGAGTTTGTTTTTCTTAACTATCCTAAACAGTTTTTGACGGTTGGTATCAAGAGGCCAGAGCTTCACATTTTATTTTTAAGTATCTCTAGGTATGATACCATTAGGAAGCGTTACCTTTAATTTTGTATCAATATACAAAGATCTATTCACTTGTGGGTAAATATGCTCTTAATTTTGTATCAATATACAAAGATCAATGCCTATGTAGCCCAATACAATCTTAATATTACGTCCATATACAAGGGTCAATACCATTGTGGCCAACTATAATCTTAAGTATGTATCAATATACAAAGATCAATACCGATGTAGTCCAATACGATGTTATTTTTGCGTAATTAACAATGGTCAATACCACTTTAGCTAAATATACTACTAATTTTGTATCAATATACAAAGGTATAAGGGCATATTCAATAATCTGTCCCTTCTTCTTGGTCCTTCCTGTGCTATGTCTATGTCTCATTTTTCTCAAGTCCATGCACTCCTACATAGGAGAGAAAGAAGGATACAGAAAAGGAAAAGTAGGAAGTCCCTGGGTCTAACCTCCAAAAGCCATTAAACAGGACCATTTAACAGCTTGTAATCTCTTCCCCTAAATAGCAGAGTATTCAGTTATCCTTCAAATAACCAAAGGGGGGGGCGGAGAAACACCCTCCCCACCCTCTGGGCATGGGACGTCGCTCTCTTAAAATGACTTCCTGCTGATTTAGGTCGTAGTAAACCAGTTTGGGGCCCGAACCAAAATGGAAAAATGATTAAAAATGTTAGTACAATCCTGTGCTATGTCTATGTCTCATTTTTCTCAAGCCTATGTACTCCTACATAGGAGAGGAAGAAGGATATAGAAAAGGAAAAGTAGGAAGTCCCTGGGGCTAACCTCCAAAACCCATTAAACAGGACCATTTATCAGCAATTTTAATCTTATATACTTCATGGCAGATTTATAATAAGCAAAAATATGCCTTTGTATGTTATTTTTTCAAGTTATTTTGGTTTTATTTGCAGACCTCAGGTCTTTATAGATAAGTAAAAAGTGTATATATAATATACATTCAATATATATATATGTATACATTTCCTATATATAAATAGATGTCTATATATACATAGATGTCTATACATGAGAACATATAGGAGATTGGGATTAGGAAGACTTGCAGGATAGAAGCTATCTTTATGAAATCCACTACTATTTACAGTCAATGTACACTAGTAAGTAAGGATGTTATGCTCTCCCTATGCTCCCTGTGTACTAAGAAGTGAGCTGGCTTTCTCCACCATGGGCTTCCTACCACGATGATAAGCCATTCTTCAGGCGTACAGCAGTGGGACCAGCCAATTGTGAGTTGAAACCTCTGAAACCGAGCATCAAAACAAAGCTAAGAAGCAAATCAGGTGCATTGCAAACTGCAAGTAGATTAGAATAATTGTTATCAGCTATATAAGACATTTGTCAGGTTTCATCATTTTGAAAAATATTTTCAAAGCAAGATCATGATAGCTTTGTACAGGATTGTCCCTAGATTTGAATTAATGTTACCATTATGCTTTTGATAAAAATGAGCTTGTCAAGGAAAAGCTAATTCCATTTATACAGATGTTACTATTGAAAGACTTAATATTTTGAACACTATAAGTTTAGTAGAACTAACAAATCTAAAATAGCATAAAATTATAAAATGTTCACCTTATGTAACATATTCCCTATTCATACTTATTATTTATTAACAATATTTATACAATGTGTACACATTGTATGAAAAATGATCCTTTACTGGACCTAGGACCCCTACACATATATAACCAATGAGCAGCTTGGTCAACATGTGGGTCCCCTAGCAAGTGGAGTGGGGGCAGTCTCTGACTTGGACTCTGATGCCTGCTTTTTGCCCACTTCTCCCTAACTGGGCTTGTGGTGTCTGACCTCAGTGGAAAGCATATGCTCAGTCCTAATGCAACTTGATGTGCTGAGGTAGGATGGTATAGGGGGGCTCCCCTTGTCTGAAGAGAAGTGGAGGGACATAGGGTGACAGGGTGGGAGGACAGGATCCAGACGATGGGAGGGAGGGGGATACGATTGGGATGTAAAATGAATAAATAAATAAGCTTAATTATCAAAAAAAGAAAAATGCTCATTTTAAATTGAGTGTTTAAATATGAAACACTTATTCATGTATGACCTATAATAGGTAAAACCTTCATAAGCATAGTAGTTATGAATAAAACTAGCATGAAACCAATTGTCCCAACATCTCAGTAACATGTGATGGGTTAGCATACCCTTTGTCAGGAGGGCTCAGTACCTAGATCAGGTGTCCTTTTTTGATTAAGAAGAGCTCAGGTTTTGTTCAATGTGTTTAATGTTTTCATTTGATATGAAGATAAATGTGATACTGTCCCTATATCTAAGGAACTTATTTCTGTTTGTGGAAGTAAGTAGTGATAAATCATCTCAACACAAGACAAATACACTGATATGTTGAAAGTGTAAATACCATGTTGAGGTGCACAGAGGAGGATAATAAATTCCAAAGAGCGTTGGTCAGAGAGGGCTTCTTAGAACATATTGGAGTTATCAAGGTTTTGAAATATGACCTGGGGTTTTTCAGTCAATATGTGTAGGGCGACCATTTGGTGGAGAAAATAATCTCATTGAAGGTAGAAAAGCCAGCTGAAGCTTGCTAGTAGTCTAGTATTTGACTAGCATGTATAATCTACCAGCTTTTCTCTCCACACAAAAACTGAAGAAGGATGACAAAGAGGAGGAGAAAGAGAAAGGGAAGGAGGAGAAGAGTGAGAAGGAGAAAAAGGAAGAGGGAAAGTGGAGGAGGATGGGAAAGGGAAGAAGGAAAAGAAAGAAAAGGAGGGAGGGGAAGGGAGAAAGGAATGGAAGAAAGGAGTAAAGAAGGAAGAAAAACAGAAGCAAGCAGGCTTGTGTGATTGTGCATATCTGTAATCCCAGCATATGGGAGGCAGAGGTGGCATGTTAACTGTGACTCTGAGCTATATAAATGAGCTCAAGGTTATTTCAAGCTTTCTAGATACAAATCGTGGAAATATTTGCAGTGAAGATTGGAAATGTGTCAATTATATGGAGACCAAGAGCTAATAAAAAGTAGAATTATAAACATATTACCGTTCAAAATTGGAGACTGTCATTGTGTACCTTCAAAGAAACATAAATACCAAAATTTGACGTAAGGCTCTTAAACATATTCATACTATCGCCGATGCCTCATTATTTGGAGAAATACCTGTGACTTATTTTCTCCTGGGTATTGCTGGTATAGGCAAGCTAAATAACCACACAGAACATGGAATTCTTCTAGCAAAGACGCAAATGACAATAATTTTTGCTGGAAAAAACTTTGAATGGTATGAAGACTGGGATCAATATATGCTTCAGTGCTGTCCTTGAATTCGAGTGGGTGTGGAAATATTAAGAGTCAAGAGGCATTGAAATGTCAACCTTAAGAAATCTGTAATCAAAATTCATGTGTATGTTAAGAAGAACATTCATTTTTAGAGCTTACTAAGTGTGGAATAAAAGATAAATATTGCTACGCAAAATTAAAGTTAATGGTAGGCTGGGACAAGCAAGTAAGAAGTTGGAAGACAATTTCAAGAGAAACAAAAGACTGAAGTGGATCAGAGTCCCAAAGGAAGCAATCTTTTTTTTTTCCTTTTTTTTTATTTCTTCAAGTTACATCTCAATCGCAGTCCCCTCCCTATTCCCCCTCCAGTCCCACCCTCCCACCCTCAACCCCCCCGTCCTCTTCCCTTTTTTTTCTTTTTAAGTTTAAGGTATATCTTATTTCCCCCTACAGTTTCCCCTTTAGTCCAACTAATGGCTCTTTCTCTTATAATAATAAATACAATAAAGTACAACAGAGGTCATTAGGCCACAGTTATGAGGGTTATATGGCTTAACATACATTCACAATGTCCAGGAAGCAATCTTAAAGATAGTGCTTAGCATGCAAGATATATATTTAGAACTGTTGTTATTGTTATATAAAAGTGTATGCCACAGGGAAACAAGATGAAAGTAACGCTTGGAAAGGGCAATGTTTAACAGTGAAGAACTTCCAATGAATACCTCAGTGGATTTCCTGAATCACAGCATGTTGATGCCTAGTCATTACTACTGCGTTAATCACTGCAACTTGATATCTTTAGGAGAGATGGTTTTAGGAGAGGTAATATACTTCAGCTGAGGAATTCCAGGGAAAGGGCTGAAAAACAAATGTTATCTTTCAAATAGCAGCTAGGGGACTAATTATATCACAAGTATGTTTGGTGATATTTTGTGATGAAGAAATGGGGAGGGAGCAGTGGTAATACTGATAAAACCTAAGGAAAGAAATGCTGTTAAAGAGAAAAAATAAATAAAACAGATCTTAACACCATGGCAAACTGAACATCTTTGCCAATATATTTCAGGAAAAAATACTAAAGAAAATAAGTTTGGCAAGAATATATAGACTCTAATTTCACAAATATAGCATTATATCAATGAGAAAAATGAAGGAAATAAAACAAGAAAGCACATTACTTATGAAATTTAATATTTTTATGTTTATTTATTATTTCAGGTTATATCTCCATCACAGTACACTCTTTCCACCCCTCCCAGTCCCACCCTCCTACCCTCTACCCTCTATCCCTTCCATCCCACTCCTCCGGAGTGGAGTGTCCATATATAACAGTCTCCTGTTCCAGTTCAGCACTCATATGAGGACCAAGAGCCTCCTCATACACTGGGGGCCTACAAGGCAGCACCACTAGGGAAAAGTGTCTCATGGACAGGTAACAAAGTCTATGTTCATGATCCCTCTGGTGCATTGGTTGTAGTATAGTTATCCTGTACTATATGGCTAAAATACAATTATAAGTGAATAAATGCCATGTGCATCCTTTTGAGTCTGGGTTAGCTCACTCAGCATGAGTGTCTCTAGTTCCACCCATTTGGCTGCAAATTGCATGATTTCATTGTTTCCTAAGGCTGAGTAGTATTTCATTGTGTAGATGTACCACAGTATTTTTTTTTTTTATATATTCCTCGGTTGAGGGACATCTGGGTTGTTTCCAGTTTCTAGCTATTACAAATATAAGGCTGCTTTGAATATAGATGAGGAAATGTCCTTGTGGTTTGGTGAGGAAGCATTTGGATGCATATCCAGAAGTGGTATGGCTGGGTCTTGAGGTAGAGCTATTCCAAGTATTCTAAGATATCCCCAGATTGATTTCCATAGTGTTGTATAAGCTTGCACTCCCACCAGCAATGGGGGAGTGTTCCCCTTTCTCCAAAACCTCACCAGCATGTGCTGTCATTTGAGCTTTTGATTTTAGCCATTGTGACAGGTGTGAGATCTAATCTCAGAGCCTTCTCAAGTTGCATTTCTCTGATGATTAAGGATGCTGAGCATTTCTTCAAGTCTCTCACCCATTAGAGATTCCTCCTTTGTGAGTTCTCTGTTTAGCTCTGTTCCCCATTTTTTTGATTGGATTATTTGGTTTCTTGGCATTTAATTTCTTGAGTTCTTTGTAAATTTTGGATATTAGCCTTCTGTCAGATGTGGGGTTGGTGAAGATTTTTTTTCCCAATCTGTAGGCTGCCGTTTTGTTCGAATGACAGTGTCTTTTGCCTTACAGAAGCTTTTCAGTTTCATGAGGTCCCATTTATTGATTGTTGGTCTTAGATCCTGAGCTGTTGGTGGTCTGTTCAGGTAGTTGTCCCCTGTGTGGATTACTTCACAGGATTTACCCACTTTTTCTTCAAGTGGGAAATTTAATATTCTTTTTTATATACTTTTAAAAATATTTTTTTTATTTCTTCAAGTTACATCTCAATCACAATCCCCTCCCTACTCCCCCCTCCACTCCCACCCTCCAGCCCTCTTCCCCCTCAACCCTCCATCCTCTTCCCATTTTTGTAAGTTTAAGGTATATCTTTTTCTCCCCAACAGCTCCCCCTTTCAGTCCAACAAATTGTTCTTTCTCTTATAACAAAAAATACAATACAAAACAACATAAATAGGCCACAATTATGAGAGTTATATGGCTTAGCATACATTCCCAATGTCCAGTCCATATGCATTTGGCACCTGACTTTAACATTCTACTATCTTACCATCTCCAAGAGCTTAAAGTTCTATATCTAACTCAGCTTTCATACTAACTTGCATCACAATTTTAAAAACATCTTCTTAGATCCAGAACACCCTCTTGATTCCTGAACAACTCAAAATTTAACTATGAGACTCTGTCTATCTATTCTTCAACCACCTCAGAGACCTGAGAGGGATAAATATATCTGATTATATAGGAAGTGCAGGGCCCGCAGCTTTCAAAACTAAGAAATGACATACCAGTGGCTGCCTGGACAGCTCCCAGCTGTAGACTGAAGGCTGTCCAAAAAGGATAAAACTTGGAAGCAGGTAAGTCGATAGCCTAGCTCTGCCAAGACAGGGTAGGTAAGTCCTTCATAATTCCTGCTTTACAATCAATGTCTCTCAGAGAAACGGGGCCAAATGGCTGAAGATTGATGCTGTAATATATGGAGAGAAATTTAATATTCTTAAGGCCAAGGCCAGAAAATATGTTAATGATGATGTGCTTTAGGACATGATGAGAGTAAATGTTCTTTCTTTAATAACAATAAAATGACTTCTCTGGTCTGGGTAAGAATTATAATTTGAGAAGATAATTTTGCAGGATTGGTGGGATACAAACTACTTTAAATTAAAATAAATACCAACCAAAGTGGCGAATATGTGAATTCATTTCCATTTTTTTCAGGAAGACATTTGCTTTGCAGAAAGAAGATATTTAGGTGAAAATTATTAAGCCTGAATGTTAACTTGTACCTTAGTAACCTTTGGGGCTGCTTTGGTTGCAATAAAATAATGCGATTCATAGCATAATTTAAATCGTTTACATTTGGATACAAAGCCTACATGTTGGTAATATTGCAACAACCTAACTAAAACAGAAAGAAGAAAATATAGTTGCACACACAAGAAATAAAATGTGGCATAACCTGAAGATTATATACCTATGTTGTTCTAGTTACTCTTTCACAACCTAAATAGAACCAATATGTCTAAAGAGTGAGTCACTGAATTGATGCTCCTAAATTCCATACCAAGATGCCACTTTAGTCACCCTGATAACCTCTATTTTATAACTACCAGGGTGTAATGTATCTCAAAAAGGAAATTTGAATAACAATGAACAGATAATATCTAAACTTGCAGGGCTTGTTTGTTATCAGTTACTTCCATTGAAACCAATTGGACACCATAGTTTTAAATCTATTACCTGACACAACGATACTCACAGTATATAAATAATCATATTATATAACTAAAATGTATAAGTTATAAAAGGAAACCCTTTATAAGATAAAATTGTTGTCATAGTAAAAAATGAAATGTATTCAAGATATATATATATACACACACATATATATATACTCTTTAACAGATTTATCTACACAATCTAGAGAAATATTCCATAATTTCTACAGTTTTGAAGTAGTGCATATAAAATGACATCTCAGCATATGTGACACTAGTACTTCATGAGTTAAATATTTATGAAATTTTTATTGGTAACATAATCATAATAGGTAAATAACACTCTTGAGGTTGACTGTCTGCACACATTGTTGAAGGAAACCCAAATATTTCAACTTATTCCTGTTGAATACCCACAGAATTTACCAGCTGAAAAACCCAAAACTGATTCTGCTCTACTGCCCCCTCCTGGAGCCACATGTGTGAAATTTAGCCCTGTGAAGTCTATGCAGTGATATTGAATAACTGGCACTTCGATGATGAAATTGTTTCCTTGACATCAAATGGTGAAGGAATGTAAATGCCAAAATAAAAAGCCAAAATCTATGTTAATCCATAGATTGTATTCAGGCATTTATAAAGCTTTTCTAATAGCATGCTATCATAATCTAAACAGAGCTTTATTATTTTCAGTGGTGGATGGGACTCATTTAAGCAGAGAAAGGGGCTACAATCAGGTATAGGAGAAGCATGAGTTGAATGGCAGGATCACTGTTGTTCTGTACTGAGAATGAAATATGAAGTAATGACAGTACATGAATTATCAGCACTTCAAGAATGTGGTCTTTGGATGATAGAGAGTTAAAGTTCTGTATTATTTTTAAACCAAATCAGTATTAGAGTTGTAAAACACACAGCAAGTGTAAAAACTGTATTTGCAAAGGAAACATTAGTCATTTGATTTGATATAGTTGTTCTAGTTT
Organism: Lophiomys imhausi; assembly: GCA_907164525.1. Taxonomy (NCBI): domain Eukaryota; kingdom Metazoa; phylum Chordata; class Mammalia; order Rodentia; family Muridae; genus Lophiomys; species Lophiomys imhausi. The sequence goes on along the minus strand of CAJQZJ010000609.1, from coordinate 114,427 downwards.
GCTTTCCTTTATATTTCTATGAGGGAACACTGACCAAAAGAACTTGAGGTGGAAAGGATTTATTTCACCTTCCATGCTGCAGTGCATCATCCACTGAGGGAAGTCATGGCAGGAACTCAAGGCAGAAACATGGAGGCAAGAATAATAGCAGAGACCATAGAGGAATAATGCTTCCTGGCTTGTTTTCCACAGGTTGCTCAACTTGCTTGTTTGTACTACCAGGACCACTTGCCTAGGAGTACCATCCATAGTGGGCTGGACTCTTCCATACCAGCCATTAATCAAGAAAATGCCTCCACAGACTTGTCTACAGGCCAATATAATGGAGGCATATTATCAATTGAAGCTTCTTTTTACCAGATATTTCTAGCTTGTGTCTACTTTTATATGTAATTTGGTATTTTTCCTATGCATACTTTAATATTCTTGTTGTTGTTATTGTTATTGTTGTTGTACTGTAAGTTCAGTGTTGTTGTACTGTAAGACAAGTGGATTTTCTTTTTGGTGTTTTGTATGCTTATTAAATTATATTTTATAATAATAATAATAATTATTATTATTATTAAATATTACCTGTATAGGCATCTTCATCTTTCTGCTTTTAGTGTTTGGAATTTTTTCTTCTATGATTTTGCTAAAAAAAATTTCTGGGCCTTTGATTTGGGTTATTTTCCTTCCTCTATACCTATTCATCTTTGTTTTGGTATTTTCTGGATGTTTTCTGTCAGGAATTTTTTTGATTTAATATTTTATTTTACCTATGTATTCATTTGTTCTATAGTATCTTCAATGCCTTAGATTTTCTCTTCTGTCTCTTTTATTTTGCTGGTGAAGCTTGCCTCTGAAGTTCCTATTTGAGTGCCTAAAATTTTCATTTCCAGAATTCCTTCAGCTTGACTTTTCTTTATTGATTATGTTTCCAATTTCAAGCCTTGAACAGTTTTATTTCCTTACCCTCTTTGTTTGTGTTTTCCTGAATTTCTTTAAGGGATTCACTAATTTCCTCTTCATGGACTTCTATCAAATACCTAAAGGTTGTTTTAAGGTCTTTTGCTGTGCTTCAGTTATGGTGGAATATTCAGGGCCTGCTGGGGTAGGATAGTGGGACTATAATGGAGACATACTGCCATGGCTGTTGTGATTGTGTTATATGCTGACATCTTAGAAACTGGGTTTAGGATGGTCTAGGTGCTGATTTCTGGGTTTGTCTTTGCTGAGTATGTGTTTTGCTCCTTGGTTTTTGTTTCCTCTCTGTAGTTCTAGAGAGTGTGATGGCTGTGTGTTGCCTGTCTTCCTGGACTGTTCACCTGTTGTATTAACAGGGAATGTCTGCTGGTATTAGAGGTTGAGTAATTCATTGAGTTGTGGGAAGAAAGTGTGGGTGAGAAGGTCTTTGTGATCTTTTGCTGAAGGGGACAGAGAGACTATGGCAGGTTTCCAGTTAAATAACTGGTCATGAGACTGAGGTTATATGTATACATTTCAGGAGCAGTAGGAGAGATTTGGATCTGCCTTTAGTCTATTTATTGCCCTAGGAGCAGCAGCCCTTAGGTTATCAGTGAGTATCTTCTGGATACACATTGATAGAGCTGGGGTAACAAGGTTAGTAAGGCATAGTTTTTGGATCCACAGAAGATGTGGGTAGAGTTGCGGGAAAGCTGAAGCAAGGGGATTTGGGCTGAGGAAACAGAGACGAAGAAGGTCTGTGGGAAGCTTATCTGGTTTTCTGGCAGGTGTGTTCTATGGTTTAGCAGGATATGCCTGTTGAAGTTGGTGGCTGAAATACAGCCATGAGGAAGAGGAGGATATTAGGAGGGGATGGTCTGTAGGAACAACATGGGGTGTAGCCACTGGTGAAGGGAAGCTTCACCTGGTGTTCCATTACAGTGCTAGGGACAGGGCTGAGGAATTGAGTCTATGTGGAACAGAGAAATAGGAGAAAGTCTGTGGTTTGCTCCTTGGTTTTTGTTTCCTGTGGGCAACCTACCTGGTTTTCTCATTTTCTCAAGATATTTATGTATTTATTTATTTTAATATCTACTTTATTTGTGTGTGTGTGTGTGTGTGTGTGTGTATGAATTTCACATCATGCACCCTGATCCCAATTATCTCCCACCTCCCTTCAGACCCATGCCCTACCCTTGAAACTTCTCTCAACATAAAAAAAAAATCTCATTGTGGAAGCTGTAGGGTATCTCACTGTATCCCACAAAATTCCATTTTGTCCACAATTTTTGCTTGGAAATGTCCATTACAATTACTCCTTTTTCTGGTATGAGGCCTCAGGCTTCTGCTACATTGTCAATACTGGAACCTTACTGGGACTCCTCTCAGATATTCTGTTATTTCCCTGTGTCGTGGGTATCCTTTAGTTTTGGGTTGTGGAACTGGCCTCTTCATGCACTTTAGCAGTTCATCCATGGAGCAGATGTTGGGGTGGTCAAATTCAAAACCCTGGTTCTGGATCTGCAACCCCCACATCCAGGGACAGCTCTACTGTGCTGCTTAGGTAAGGTACAAGGCCTGCTCTCTCAACCAGGAAAAGGGCTGGGCCAGCTCTCCTGTTCTCATGACACTCTCAGGGCCAATTCTCCCACCTGCTACCTGTGGTGAGGGCAAATGAAAGTGGAGGGATTCTTCTCTTGTCAATGCCACAACTCAGTGTACAAGAATCAGGATAAGCTCTTCTTGGCTCACACACTTGCAGCTGGTTCACCTGTAACCCCCAAATCCATGCTTAGCTCTACTGTGCTGCCAAGACCATGTGCGCAGTCTGTTCTCCTGAGTGCTGCAGCATGTGAAGGGCAGGGATCTCTCTGCTGCTCTTCTAACTCCATTGGGGCCAGATCTTCTGTCTGTCACTGGTGGTGAGGGCAAAAAAAGAGTGGAGGGGATCTCTCCCTCACCAAAAGACAAAAGACAGAGCTGGCTCTCCCACACTCATACCCTCGTGGCTGATTCACCCACAGTCCCTATATCTAGGGCCAGCTGTACTGTGCTGCCCAGGCAAGATGCAGGGCCTGCTCTCCCAAGTGCTGCAGCATCTGAGGAGCATGGACAGCTCTCCTCCCATCATGTCTCTAGGGCCAGTTCTCCCATGATGCCCCGGGGTGTGTGTGTGGACCAGTTCTGCACAGTCGTCAGACATCAACATGTCCCCAGGTGGCAGCCCAGATCAGGAATGTCTACCTAGTTTTGGTGGTAACAGACCCCTGTTGTGACAGGGCCATGGACCCAGATATGGCCCCTGCTGGTAGTGGATGCCAGAACTCCACCATGGTTCTATATAGCATCACCAATTACTCATATCAAGTTGTTTCTGTCTACTCTTAAGTCTCCAGTTCTACTTCTCTTTGTTGAGCCCATATCCTTCTGTTTCTCCTTCTCTTCCATTTCTTCCCCATGTACTTGCTCCTCTTAATGATGCTTGGTGTCTTTGAGTATCTGTGCTTGTCTCAGAAGGGGTTTCAGGAGTGCTGTGTCCCACTTGTGCATTGTGACTAATGGCACCTGGCAGGGCTTGTCTCTAGTATGTTCTGACCCCCAGGCCTTTGTGGCACCAGACTCATTTTCACCACGGCTGGCTCCCTGTCATGGTTCTATTCTCTGGTTTGATTGCTGTCCTGGGAATCTATCTGGTGCTTGTCAGGCACCTGGCTGCTGGTCATCACAGGGTACCTCCCTGTCCGGGGCTCCTTACACCCAACTGGTGGTGGACTCAGGCTTGCTTTTTTCAGGGAATGTTAGGCTACTCTTCATTCACATGTTCATAGATCAGAACACTGAATGTAGACATCTCTCTCCTCTCTGCCACCTACTGATGTACATGTGATACAGCAGCCACATCTGTAATGCCTCTAGAGGTAGGGAGGGTATTATTCTATTCTTTAGTCTTAAATTCCATTCACATTTAAATTCTCTTCAATTTGCCTATTTTAAAATATTTACCAAATTTATTTGGCTCCATTGAATTCTGGTAAAATTTTCATTGATTTATTGGTATCTAATTAATTGAACTTATTTTATTTATTAAATGTCCATTATTTATTTGGGTATGCCTGTGTGTGTGTGTGTGTGCATGTGCATGCAAGTGTGTGCAGACATCCATAGAGACAAAAAGAGGACATGAATCCTGTGGAACCGTAGTTTCAGGCATTTATGAGCTACCTACCTGACATGGATTCTGAGAACTAAAGCGAGGTTCTCTTAAAGAGAAGCAAATACTCTTAATTGTTGTGCCATATGTTCAGTTTTTTTGGTCAATTTTTGAAGCATTAATTTTATTAGTATATCTTATAATCTTTCTATATTTGATTTGCTGATTAGCTAGATCATTCACTTATAAATTGGATTATATTTGTGTTTGTCAACTTGACACAAATTGTCACCTGGAAAGCAAGACTCTCAACTAGGGAGTTGCTCATGTCAAATGGGCCAGCCATACCTGCAGGGAATTTTATAAATTTTTAATTGATGTAGGAAGGACCATCACTATAGGCAGTACCATCCCTAGGCAATTAGGCCTGGGCTTTGTAAGAAAGGTATCTGAGCAAGCCGGGATTGGGGGGGGGGGGCAGTAAGCAGTGTTCCTCTGTAGTCTGCTTAAGTTCTTGCCTCCAGATTTTTTCCTTGGCTTCCCTCAGTAATGAAATGTGATAAGGGAATGTAACCTTAATAAATCATTTCCTCCTCAAGTTGCTTTTGGTAATGATGTTTATCACAAGAAATAAATTAGAGCATTTTTTAATGATCTGACATTTGTACAAGTGTTTTCATTTAGGGAGGATTTGTATTTGTATCTACCTTTCAGCTAAACATAAAAGGTAGATCTTTAGAGGTCTTAGATCTAATGAGAAATTTGGGCTCATGCTCACATAATTATGGGTTCTGTCACCATAGTGTTTGTCCTAGCTAAGAAAAGTCCAAGATTCCATGTAGACCAACACTAACTAGCAGATGTATTAGAGTATCTTATAGTTAATAAAGCCTAATTGTTGTAGATTGATGCTTTTATTAGTTTCCACATTCAAAAAGGTTGTATTTTTGGAGATAAAGAGAGATTATGGACTAAATTTTCAAGTGTACATTGCTCAAAGTATACTCTTTGAGCATTTGTTTTCTGAAATGTTTACAGAAGGAAATGACACTAGGTACTTTTGACCAAAATTTATCTAATTGTAAATTGCTGTTATTGACTTTTAAATTTGAGTATATGAGTTTATTCTAAACTTTTATAAAAGTGCTTATTCTGCATAGCATTTCAAAAATTTAAGATTGTGAACTCTGTTCAATTTGCCAACATTTTTTTTTATTAAGGACAATGTTTCAAATTGAGAAAACCTAGAAAAGATTACCAACTAATTGACTAACTTTCTGTTATCTTTGATGTTGGTGGATGCATGGCAGAGAAATATGTATAAATATCATTTATCAAGTCATTATATCATTGAGTACATGAGCAGAACTCTAGCTATAAGAATTTAATATACTTATCACATTCCAATAGACTAAAATTATCTCCAAATCAAAATGTCATATAACCAGAATACACTCATATATTTATAGTCAAAAGTCATCATATCTTACAGAATATCACAAGGACACAATTTAACACAGCTTATTTCACATTAATGCTCTAAGTTTTAGCACTAGGAAGCAAAAAATAGGGTGGCACATTCATATTTGTGAATTTAGTCTTTACTTTGGATATTCCATAACATGTGAACATGCATTCATTCTTCTTAATAGTAATGAATAGTCATTTAAGCTGGGAGTTCCAAAAAATAAATAACTATAGTCATTTTTATAAGGCAACATGTACCTTGCTTTTTTCATTAGTAACAGTAGGTATATTTTATGGGCTAAGAAATGACTATAGTCAATTGCTTATAACTGAATTACAGCTAATACTCCTTTCTAAAAATTTGAAATTCACTAAAATTGAGATATATTGTGACACTGGTAAAAGAAAGCATCATCCAAAACACTGGCAAACAAGAATTTATTCAGTTTTGATAAAGTCTCAACCTCAGAAAACTTCTGTTTAATGTCTATATAAAGTGCTTAATGTGAGCACAATAAACTTCTTATTTGGGGCTTACATTAAAGAAAGATAAAACAGTTTTTATAACCATCAATATGTTAGACTCTGAAACAATAAACTTTTCAGAAAGATATTTATTGCCACTTAACATCTTTAAAATAACTAATTCACTTCAAATGTGAGTTCTAAAGTCACAAGAAGCACTGTTGGTTCTATGCATTTTAAAAAACTAACACCAAACAAAAGTAGTATCATTTAACTTTACATTTTGTTTTTATTTTGTGCGGGGAATTTATGCTGTCTGCCACATTGTAATGGAAGTTGCACATTTCTTATTACTCAATTTTCTATTTAACTGTTATTGTTTAGTGAATGAATGCATTCAGAAATCAAACAATCAGGCTTCCAATAATTTTTTTTAGTAACTCCTGGAAAGACTATAAGGTAAACCTAAGATTATATATTTAATGTGATTTTAGCATTACCTTTATTTTCTTCCATTTTAGTTACACAGAGAATATTTTTATAAATACATTGCATTTGCAAGAAGATAGATCTACTTTTGCTCATAAAATAAATGCTGTATATGGTTTTCTTAAGTATCATATCAATAAATATAGTACCCATCTTTATAAAGTTATAATTGATGTTTAATTTGAGTACATATATGTAAAATGTTATATCTATGTCGATATTTATATCTACATCTATACAGATATAGATAACTGTGATATGATTGCCACGGTGAGGCTAATTTACATAACCATTATATCTCTAGTTACTATTTTGACTGTTTGAAATTTTTTCCTTGTGATATTAATGCTTTGAAGTTTCTTTTTTTTTCTTGAATAAAAGCCAAGCTGCTTTTTATGTCCCAGGCAGGCACTCCTTTGATTTTTACAACTTAAGTGATATGCAAATATTTCAGAACTTACAAAAGAAATTATAACAGCTGAGGGTTATTTTTCATTAAATCTTATTCTGGTTTGATCTATATGTTATAGTGATGTGTAATATCCTTTAAATGTAGTTTTTTATAGAACAAAGGTTATCAAGATACAATTGATTTTCAAAATCTCTATCATGGGTCTGAGAGATACTTCTGCAGTTAAAAATATGTACTGTTCTTGCAGAAGACTTGCATTTAATTCCCAGCACCCACATCAGGGATCTAACAACTACCTGTAACTGTAGCTACAGTAGCTCTGATGCCCTCTTTTGGCTGCTGTGGACACCTGCACTCATGTACACACACACACACACACACACACACACACACACAATTTTAAAATATAAAAGTAATTTAATAACAAAAACACAATGCCTCCATCACATGCAAAATACTCCAAATCAATTCATAAAACCAGGCCTCTGCCTTGTCTATCTGAGAAACACTATATATACTGGTATACCTTAAATATATTGAATACAACCAAAGTAATGAACACACTTATCATCTAGCATACTATCGTTTCTGTGTGGAGACCCTTGAAAATTAACTCTTAACAAGCTTCAAGTTAATTAGTTATAGTCACTATGGTACACACTAGATCTCTAGAAGTTACCTACCTTATCAATTTAAACAAGTTGATGTCCTTTGTTAAAGATTTCCATATTTTTCCCTCTACTATCTTCTTGAAATTACCATATTGCTCTGTAGGTATAATTTTGTCTGTTCTGTTTTACAAATATTAGTGAAGTGATGCAGTATTTTTTTCTGAGATGAACATGTAAATTGTTTCTGACATGCCATCTCATTTTAATTTTAAAAGACACTACACTAGAGAAGCTCATCCTGAGTGAGCTAACCCAGGCTCAGAAGGATGCACATGGCATCTATTCACTTATAGTTGCATTTTAGCTATATAGTACAGGATAACTCTATTACAGCCAACGCACCAAAGGGAACAGGAACACAGACATTGTTACCTGTCAATGAGACACTTTGCCCTAGTGGTGCTGCCTTTTAGGCCCCCAGTGTATGAGGAGGCTCTTGGCCATCATATGACTGCTGAACTGGAGCGGTTGGAGTGATATGTAGGGACACTCCACTTCGGAGGAGTGGGATGGAAGGGATAGGGGGTAGAGGGTAGGAGGGTGGGACTGGGAGGGGTGGAAAGAGGGTACTGTGGCGGAGATGTAACCTGAAGTAATAAATAAACATAATTAATAAATAAAAGACACTACAAAAATGAAACTATAGGCCATTTTCCCTGATGAAAATAGATGTTAAAAAGCTCAGTAAAATGTCTGTGAACTGAATATCAAACAGATCATCCACCACAATCAAGTCATCTTTATCCCAAAATGCAGGGATAGTTCAAGATGAGAAAGTCAATAAATATAGGAAATCATATATTTTCAAATATTGCAGTGCATACATTTAATAGCAACATTTATGAGGCACAGTCAGTGAGTTCAAGTCAGGCCTGGTCTACATATAGAGTTCCAGGATATCCAAGGATACACAAGTGAGTCACTGTCTCAAAAATCATATAAAATTATATAAACACACAAAAATCATGTGATAGACTCAATAAATACAAAAAGACCTTTGAAAGTCAACATGCTTTCAAGATAAAAGGGGTTGTCTTCCTAAAGATAGTAGGGACTAGTTGAAACATACTTCAACATAATAAAAGTTATATGTGACAAACACACAGCCAACGCTTCATTAAGTGGAGAAAAACATGAAGAAGTCCCATTAAAATAATAAATGAGACAAGTTTGCCCACTATCCCAACTCCTTTTCAATATAGTACTTCAAGCACTAGCTAGAGAAGTAAGACAAAGGAATGAAATTGAAGGGATATAAATAGGAAAATTTGAAGTCAAATTATCACTCTTTGCAGAATGCATGATATTATACATAATACATCTTCAAAAGTCCACCAGAAAACTTTGAGAAAAGATTACAATGTTCAGCATGGGGGAAAATACAAAAATTAGTAGCCTTTCTTATTAGGAATAATAGGCATACTGGCACTCATATTCACAATAGCATCCAAAACAAAAAAACAAAAATCACAACCAACCAAAAAACATACATACATGCACACACACACACACACACACACACACACACACACACACACACACAC
>CAJQZJ010000609.1:82976-105273 GCA_907164525.1 Lophiomys imhausi | reverse complement strand
ACACACACACACACACACACACACACACACACACACACACACACACATATGAATAAGAATAAGAGAAAATTGAAAGTCTCCTATAATGAAAACTTTACATTTCTGAGGAAAGATACTGAGGAAAGACTGGAAGACAGAAAGATCTTCCATGCTTATTGATTGGTAGAATCATTATTGTGATGCTTATCATGCTACCAAACACAATTTCAACTATCACAAAAGCTAAAAATGTCATCAGATAACACCTAAAACCTATCACAGAACTTTGCTCATTTGCCTGCTTGATATTATCACCAATGCATTTGATTAATGTATTGACTTAGAATTTTATTTTGCTCTATGGCAATAAAAAGTTTATATAAGTCACTTCCACTATGGAACATGACAGTTGAAACAGCTTGAATCTATCCCTGGGCCATAGTAACTCACCTGTGACTCCAAATCAAGTGTACCTTTTTCATTGGTAATGAGAGCTGTTTTTTGTCAACACCATCTCTGCACTCTAAAGTAATTCTTATGTTTCATGACAGCTGTGTTCATCCCTATAGTCTTTAAGCCCCTGTCAAGCTCTCTGACTGTCAAATTAGGATATATATAATATTATTCAAAACATATAATTTAGAGGATTAGTTGCATTAAAATGCATTTATTTTGATAGTTCAGTGAATACCATCTCATACTATATCTTCCACCTTTTCATGAAATGATCAGTGCCTGACAGATCCGTCTTGGCCTCTAGACCAATATCTGACAAAATCAAAATGTATCCAGTATGCATTTAATAAGAAATTATGTATTGTTAAAGTAAAGTTGTCTGTAAATTATTTTTAAATATATTTAATAGTTCAACACTATGAGTGCAATAATAATAATAATAATAATAATAATATGAGAACCTTAATTAGATATTTAAAAACTTAAAACAAAGTATACATTTGTCAAGGACATATACTACAGCAAGACATTATTACAGCAACAGTGTTTACCATGAAACTCACATTAAACTAATATAGTTGTTACTTGTAGTTCTCTGCAATTAATTAGATACATAGTCTTTGGGAATATAAGACAGGTGGATTTTATTCTATTGAGTACAAATTCAAGGGACTTAAAGAAGAACAGTCTAGTAGCTGATAAATCCACCAATGATGTTCAGATTAAAGTCTTTTTATTTGAGGTTCAAACTATAAATATATATATATATAGGTATACATATTGAAATGAAACTCTTCATATGTGTATGCATGAGTTTATGTTCTGAATAGTCAATTAAATATAGTATATGTTGTGAGGGGCCATTTTCAATTACTTAAATGTGACTTCACATGCTTATTTTCATGGGAGACATTTACAACAGAATCTTCAGTATGAGGTTTTAGTATAAACTACCTCATTCAAATATACATTTTTGGACTTAAAGTAGTACAGTAGCATGTTTAAAGTGGCCACTTATTATGTGAGGGATAAAACACAGCATAGTGCAAGTGGTTAGGTTAGAAGATTCTTCTTTGGTTTTGAAAGTTGAAAATATGTTTATATAGTATAATAGTAAACCCATTTGACAGTGCAGTGTATTCAAATACACAATCGCTATTGGATATAATATCAATGAAACATATTAGAATGAATCTTAGAAATTTTAAGGATGTCAATGAATGGAAATAGTCAAGTAGATAGATAGATGGATAGACAGACAGACAGATAGATGGATAGTTACATAAAGTACCTCTAAGTTAGAATGAAGGCTTCATTAATGATTATTCATTAACTATTTTTTACACACTGTTGGCAGTGCTGGGTGAAATTTGTGATTGTGGCTTCAACTCACATACCCTATTTATGCACTGCTTCTGTTGTTGAGTGATAATGCTAATTATTCTCATTATCTTGTTCAGCAACAATTCTATAGTTATGATGGCTATACCCTCTGAAGCAGACAGTGATTTATATAATAATATACATGATATGGTATACATTATATAAACTGTATACATTTGAAATATAAAACTTCAGAATTTTTACTACATCCCTACTGTCAAGCAACCATAGAACAATTTAAATAAAATAATTACTATGAATGAGTTCCTTATATCAATTTGTAAGCCTTGTCCTCTTCTTTTAAGCTAAATCTATTTTTCTATAGGCAGCCGGTGAGGTGATATGTTTTGCATTAGAACAGTTAAGGCCTTATAATTTTTTATAATATTTGATAACTGAAAAATACATTGTGTATAACTTTTTGCTTGTGTTTCTTTTATTTGAGGAAATTATTCTGTGACTTATTCTTGTGTTTCACATGTCAATTCATATCAAATGTTCATTCTTTTTATTGTTGAATCTAATTGAGTGATATAAATACATGATAAATAGGTTGGGATTGTTCATTTCCACATTATTATGAAGACAAGCTATTGAAAATTTTATGTATTAAGAACAAGGGAACTGAATCATGTGTTTTGGTAAATGACTGTAAACCTAACACTTGGGAGATTCAGGTAGAAAAATAAAAAAGCTTCACATTTTTGGGATACATAATATATTTGAAATGAGTTTGGACCATGTGAAATCTTGCCTCAAAACAAGTAAACAAACAAAAAAGCAAAGAAAACATCATGAATTGTCACTACTTTGATATTTTGCTTTCCCCCTCCTAATGATAAAGCATGATTTCTATGACATTATTCTTAAACCTTTGGATTTTAATAATCCTCTTTTATTATAACCAGAATCATCTGTTGTGTTCTTATGAAGAATAACGTGTAAAAGGAAAAACAGGAAAAAGTACAGTCATAACAAAGAGAACTCTACAGGGCTGGAATTACTGGTACTGATGATGACCCATATGAAAAAATATTGTTAAAAAATCAAACATTATACAAGTATTATTGAGTAGTAGTAAGAATATGCAAAACACCCAGTTTTGGAACAGCGTTGTTTTCAGTTAAATAAAAGACCTAAAATAGTAGTAGACATATGTGCTTTATAAAACAAAGCTGGTATAACCACAAGTCTAGATTTCTTTCTGTTCTACATAAAACTAAGTTATTTCTTTCTCCATTACATTCAAATTCTCTAATGCATGGGGAAATAAAATTGACTTAAAGTTGGAAATCAGGCTAAAATATGGAGAAAAGGAAGTGAATTAAGAAAGGACAATGATAGGAAAAAGACAATAGAAGGGGGGATTAGAAGAGAATACAAGAATCAGATAAGATTTCATGTTCAATCTCAACACAGCTATTAAGATTTTGAAGTATTATGGCATTAAAGAAAAAACTTTGTTAATATTAATTGCAACATGAAGAGTGTATGTACAAATATTACAGAAAATAAAACCTTGTTGATAGAGTGACTTATATCTTCAAGAAATTCAGAAATGGATGATCTTGATACAAAGATATGATTTTCTTCAGTGCATTCCTCCTAAGCAGGAGGGTGTTTTGAATATAAACTCAGTACAGAGGGTAGGAAGGATATAAGGTAACTAAGTGCCTTACCAGACAAAACACTACCAACAATACCTTACCAGGTTTTCTACATGCCAAGCAAACTGGCTTTTGTTGACTTGAAGAGAGGACCATAGGTTTGTTGAAGCCTTTTGTTCCTTGTAATTAATTTTGCTACATTTCCCATAAAAGCACATTTTAAATAAAGATATCGTGGTAATGGAAGTTATTTATTGTATAGTTTCTACTAGTCCATGCAAGGAAAACACATATACCTTTGTAATTGTCTAATTGAAACTTAGATAACTTTCTTAACCAGACTGGTCAGTTTTAAAATGAGACAAAAGAGCATTTAACTCATGTTTTCATAGCAAAGAGTTAGGATGACAATGAATGAAAAATCATTTTGTGCAAATTTAACACAGAATTATTTGTAAATATTAATATATTTTAAACAGAAAAATTAATTTATCTTTAAGAATTATGATAACATCTAAATTGAGTATATGACATTGTACAATGTTCAGACAAGAAAGCCTGGAAATAATATTTTAGCCCCTAAATATAGAAGATCATAAAAACAGATTTTTTAATTGAATTCAGATTTTTTTCATACAATACATTGTGATTACAATTCTTCTCCTAGTCCTCTCAGTTTCTCCCACCTTGCCCCCATCCAAATCCACACTCTTTCTGTCTCTCAGAAAACAGACATCAAAGGAGTAATGATAAAATAAAATAAGCTAAAACAAAAACAGGAATAGGAATAGAATGAAAGAAACAAGAAAAAGAACCCTGGGAGTAGTAGTGGGTATGAGAAGGACCTAAGGTTTCAAACAAACAAACAAACAAGCAAATAAAAAAGTGATATGCTAACAACATATACGACAAAGAACATTCAAAGATGGCATAGTTCCAATGTCTTTCACTCTGCATAAATGTCTGGCTATGGGTCTCTGTATTTGTTCCCATCTGCTGCAGGAAGAAGCTTCTCAGATGATGGCTGAGTATCTTGTCAGGAATCTTTTTTATTTTATTTTTTTAAGATTTAACATTTCCTTTGACAGAGCTATCCATTTCTTCATTTCTTCTATTTTGTCTTCAATGACTGAGATTTTATTCTTCTATCACTTGTATTCTTTTGGTGAGTCTTGCTTCTGAAGTTCCTATTTGAGTTCCTAAATTTCTCAATTTCAGTTTTCCCTCAGTTTGGGTTTTTGTTATTGATTCTCTTTCCACTTGCAAGTCTTGAACTGTTTTCTTCATTTCATTCCACTCTTTGTGTTTTCACAGACTTCTTTAATGGGTTTATGCATTTCTTCTTTAAGGACCCCTATCATTGTCATAAAGGCTGTTTTGAGTTTGTTGTCTTATACTTCAGTTATGTTGACTTCTCAGGGCTTTCTGTGGTAGAGTTGCTGAGCACTAATGGAGACATATTGTTCTGAATGCTACTGGGTTTTTATGTTGGGGTTTAGGCATCTGGGTTTGAGATGATTGGAATTCTAGGTGTTAATATTTGGACTTGGTTTTGTTGGGTGGATGTTTTGTTCCTTGCTTTCTGTTTCCTTCTCCAGTTCTTAAGAGTATGGTAGGTCTGGTTTGCCAGGTAGGGAATTCTTTTGTGATCCTGCCAAGTATGGCCACTAGTGATATTGGGAACTGACACCAAGAAATGGAGATGTACTAGAAGTGGGACAACTAAGAGGGTCCACAGGAGAAGGAAAGAAGGCTGTGTCACTAGGATCTTCTTATTCTCCTGGTAACAGAGGCAAAGAGGTAGCAGAGGACATAGAAAGTAGTCTGCTACAGAGCTGGGGATGAACCTGAAAGATGGAAATTTGGGAGAGGAGGGAGAGTGAAGATCTGAAGATTGGCTACCTCCTTCTACAAAAACAGATTAAAAAACATTTTATTTTAAAATTCCTTAGGTAATCTTATCTCTAGTTATAGAAAACAGCTGATTATGACAAAAATTCAAACCTGCAATTTTCTGTACAGTAATGGTAAAAGTAAAGCAAATTGGTCTATAGGCATTTTAGCAGTAGTAGAAAGCATTTTAAAATATTATGAGGAATTAAAATTGTGTCAATGTATTATAATCCCAAAAGGGCTGTTTATAGTTTATTCCTGTTGTCTTCTATGTCCATTGATTAAAAGGGCTTTTGTCTCCTAGTGACAGTGCCTTTGAAGTCTATTTGTCAATCAGTAACAGTATAAATTAGATAGACACCTTCTGCACAGTCACACACAGTACTGTGTGACGAGAAAACAGGAAGTATTGAGCTTCAGATTATTCCTATGACAGTGATCAACTTCACTATAGTCAAACATTCATCAATTTCTATTTCCTTCCAGATAATTTAACACTAGCATAAGAAATGGAAAATATAGAAGAAAGTAATGATATTCATCTTGGTATAAATAAAAATGAATAATAATCTTTCATAAATACCTTTTTATGATTATTCTTTACTGCTTTTGTTAATAAGATTCATTATAAGCAGGTGTCTGATTTAATGTTATTCTTTGTAGTAAATGCACTGTCTGATATTTTCACAGTTCTAATACCAAAAGTCCCTCTAAAAATAACAAAATGTTAGAAATAAAAGAAAACCACATCCCAAGAAAAGATTTTTATTGCAGAAAAACTCCCATATAAATTACAAGTATTGCTCTAAAATGCAGCTTTAAAATGTCCTTACAATTAAAGCATAAATTGCTAAATAAATCTATAAATGCTTCCATTTTTGCTTGATCCATTTCTCTTTTGAAGATCTCTGTCATAGGAATTGCTGAATTTTTCATTTAGGTTTGCAATATATAGTTTTGTTATATTCATACAAGGTTTTTGAACAATTTTCCAAATGGTTGCATAATTTCTATTTATTAGGTATGATTAGGATGCAATACATATTATATGGCTGAGTTGGGAAAAGAAACAAAGACTAATTATTTACTAAGTATATAATAGGCCAGAACAGAAAATATGTGATCTTAGTTCTTGAGAGTATTTCATAATATTTGAATTACTGATTAGGTTTCCTTATTATTAAGTTCACACATATTGTGAGATGTGTAAATTTTTCAAATATTGATTTTTTCTAATTGCTTTGTAGTCATTAAGAATCATGAAAATAATTCATGGTGTCCCTAAATTTAGCAATGTTTTAATATCAAAACAGTGCATTGGTTATGAATTTTATAACTTAAGGTAGTAACTCTAAGTTCTAGCTTTTTTATTTTCTTCCCTGAGCTGCATAATCTACTATTAGCTGCCTCTCTCATTTGCTGTGTTTTCCAAATTGTAAAAACTTGAAGTCTTTGCTTGTGGAATTTATGTCCAATTGTTTCTTAAGAAGTGCATCATTGTTACAGCTACAGTTGTGGGTGACTGAGCTACAATGTTCATTCTACTATTTTCAGAAGGATTTCAGCTTAAGAACTGTCTTCTAGGTCCTAGATGACAAATGAGGAGGAAGAGAGAGTTTATTGCTCAGGTCTCTCTCTTTTACCAACTCATTTAGAAATAGGTCATTGTTTCATTTTGATTTGTCCTTTTTTTTCTAGTTCTAGAAATCGAATCTAGAGTTTATTCAGTGTTAATAAGTGAACTCTATCTTCGGTCCACAAACAGGTACCTTTAAAATAAGATTTGTGTCTTTAAAAATCATTTCCCCAATTTTATTTTTACTTTACTATTTGTAGTAGGGGAGTATGCATTTGGGTGTGTGCATGATACGGAATGCATGGGGAGAGGTGAGAGAACAACTTTCAAGATTTGGTTGTCTCCTTTCACTGTGGATTCTTGGAATCAAACTCAGGTAGATGGGGTTCTGAGGCAAGTGCTTTATCAACTGATCCATCTGCTAGCTCAATTTCCTCAATATGTTGTTTCAAATGTGTCCTCTTAACTCTAGTTATTAGTTGCCTATGAAATGTTGTTTTGTTACTCCAGATACTGTCCACAAAATATTTAAGAATACATATATTTTCAAGTAACATATACTTATTATGATTAATGTGGTAATATTAGGTAGCAGTACAAGTTAATACAAGTGTTAACATGATTTGAGGTCATTGAGGATTAACTTCTTCACTCATAATCAGCTTTCAAATCATATCTCTGGAAGATACCAATTTTATGAAGGGGAAGCAACATCATTATTCCTAGATTTAAAATATCATATGAAAGGGAGAAAGGGTTGCAGTATCAGGGCCTTTGGGAGGTTCGCTAAGGAAAATTTACTTCTTTCTTTTCAATAGAACAGAATTTGTGTTGTACTTCTGGATCTGGATGGAGACTTAATATTTAAAAACTGCCAGAAATGTTACACACCTTTCCCCTCTTTCTTAAAAGTTAATCCTACTGTCTTTGACAATCTCCTGGCTAGGGAACCACCCTTCAAAAAATCTGACTCACCCTATGAAATATGAAAGGAATAGAAAGAGTAATTATCCCCTTAGGGAGATGATGTCCTTCCACACCCAGTGTCCTTCCCTTTATACATTGGTCACAGATTCTCACGCCTATGCAGACCTACTTTTGAGTTGTAGTTCAAAAAGAAAATCCCTCCCATTATTTATTGTTGTTTATCAGATAATGGTCAACATTCTATGTTTGCTTGCTATGACACTTTGAACATTCTTGTGCTATTTCTGAAAACATTGGATTCCCCATACAACTATTTTCTTACCTCTATTTCTAACTTTCTGCATTTTTAGACCCTGTTAAGACATTTTAAGATTTCTGTAGTTCTGTATATATATATATATATATATATATATATATATATATATATATATATGTACATATATACATACATATCTGCAAAAAAACCCAACTTGACAAAAAGCAACTTCAGGAGAAAAGAGTTTATTTCCATTTCAGTTCCACATCACGGTCCATCACCATGAAAGGACTTCAGGGCAGGAACTCAAAAAGAGCAGGGATCTGGAGGTAAGAGTTGATGCAGAAGCTATGGAGGAATGCTGCACATCAGCTTGCTCCTTATGACTTACTCAGTTTACCTTCTTACCACAGAGCCTTATGCCCAATGATGGCACCACCCACAGAGAGCTGGGCTTCCCACATCGATCATTTAAAAAATAATCATACATGTTTGTTAGCTGCCGTGTAGGTGTTCAGAACTAAAATCCAGTCCTCTTCGAGAGCAGCAAATGCTCTACATCTGAGCTGTCTATTAAGCCCATAGTTTTCCTACTTTTTCACTTCTCAGAGTTTAAACTTTTTAGTTTCTGATTATTATTTTATTATTTTGAGGTAAGATTTTCCTGTGTAGTCCTGGAACTTTCTCTGTAGATCAGGCTGGCCTCTAACTCAGAGATCTGGCTATTTCTGCCTCCAGATTACTTCACTGTATTAAAGGTGTGTGCCACCACGCCCAGTTTTACTCCAGTTTTTGAAGATGAACTGAAGTGGGTAAACCCAGGGGAGCAGTAGATAAGCTTGCTGTGATGACCATAAGGGGAGAGACCACTATGAAGATCTTAGGAGGGGGAGATGGTGTTCTTATTCACTCTATGTCCTCAAGGAAATATGATAGATTTAAGATCTCCTCTGCATCACCTCAACCAGAAATCTCTGGGAAAGTCTGACTGTGGCCACCAAATAATTAGAAACATTGGCTTTATTACTTGTTGTTTGCCCCTCACCCCAGGACCTTTGGGGGCAGGGGTGAGCTGGTGCAGAATCATAGGACCCAGAGACACAGACTCTGGGAGCGCAGTAAGTGGCATAAGCAGACTTATTTAACAAGATAGTGAGACAGACCTTTATACCTCCTTTACAAGTCCACTTGGCTGCCAGCTGCTTGCTGCAGCCATAGTAGCTTGCTCTCATTGGTTTATACTCCATTGACCAGTCGATGTCATCAACCTCTTTGCTTGCTGGCTAGTTGCAGGCTGTCCCTAATTGAAAGTTTTAGATACACATGTCCCTGTTGCTCGGTGGCAGGCTTTGTTCCTCCTGCAATTACCCAAATACTCTGTGCTTATTTTTCCTAGTTCAAGCTTGAATTTTTTGCTGAAATCATTTCTCTCTTAAGGATGAAGACCCACAATGTTGAAATGCAAACTCTGGCTATGAGCATCATCGGGGAATTTATTTTACCTTCAAGGTATAAGACTTCACTCTTAAGGAACCCAACAAGAAAAAGAAGAAACCTGAACTATAAGTTACTAGGTTCAGAGAAGAGACTTGCTTATATGAATTGTTCTTGCTCTTGTATTTAGATTACCATCCAGGTCAAAAGTGTAGATGGAGTGGGTTTTATTTTTCCTCTGGATTTTGTGTTCAAGGGGTTATTTTTATTACCTGGTGAAATAAATCCTTCTCCTTGGGTGCAATGCTATGTGCTATATGTGAACAAGGGAAGTTTGAGGGCAGTTATAGTCTGATGAAACAGAATTAAACAAAGAATATGGTAGAAAAGAAGGAATCAAAGCTAAGTAGCAGTTCTGATAGGAGAAAGAACCCACTGCCTCAGACTGGATTCTTCCCCTCCTTTCTCAGCAACAGGCTCAGGTATTCGTTCTGGGCACTGTTAAATTTCATGTCTCATTCTGCTGGGATATGCTGATGCTTATGTCGAATTCTTTGAGCTTCTGGCTTACTGAGATGTAATTCTAGACTTCAAATCTGTGCTCCTACCAGCAGTTGACTCTGTAGGACCAATGTCAGCCTGTAGGTATCTGGTGGGACCAGGACATGAGATCTAATGGATATTAAATCTCTGCAGGCAATGACTTCTCCAAGACCAGTGATGGATCTCTGGTGAACTAACTTTGCTGCCAGCAGGAAGGGGTGAAAATTGTCATGGATGTCATCACAGTTCCAGTGTTCAAGTGCTGAATCATTCATCCTGGCAGATTTGTGGGAGGAGAGTCAAATAAAGGAAAGAAGAGAAGAAGAAAGATAATGGAAATGGGTGAACAGATTGTGTAGTAGAGAAAAATATAGAGATGAAGTTGTGCTGAAAGAAAGACTTCAGTGTGTTGATATACCAAGAACCTGGAGCAGCTATGCAGACATCCCCTTCTTTTAAAAACATTTATTTATTACTTCTGGTTACATCTCCATCACAACATCTTCTTTCCAACCCTCCCAGACATCCCCTTCTTTTAAAAACATTTATTTATTACTTCAGGTTACATCTCCATCACAGCATCTTTTTTCCAACCCTCCCAGTCCTGCCCTCTCACCCTCTACCCCCATCCCTTTCATCCCACTCCTCTGGAGTGGAGTGTCCCTATATATCAATCCCCCCCCTCCAGTTCAGCAGTGCTATGAGGGCCAAGAGCCTCTTCATACACTGGGGGCCTACAAGGCAGCACCACTAGGGCAAAGTGTCTCACTGACAGGAAACAAAGTCTATGTTCATGTTGCCTTTGGTGCATTGGTTGCAGTATAGTTATCCTATACTATATGGCTAAAATCAGATTTTAGACATCCTCTTCTTAATGAACACTGTTGTAGTTACTTTCATATGTGTGCTTGTCCACATGACCATTATCTTTTACAGATGCAGTAGCCTACTTCCTGGTATTGGTAGGCAGTTCTGTATGTGCATGGACCCAATTAGTGTCATGGCATAAGTCTTTGGGGAACCTGTATATCACTCATTTCAACTTTGAATTATTGTGGCTGTGTACGGACATCTCAGTTTAAATTTAGGAGGTAAACTGAGGATTTAAACCTCCAAGGCAGCTCTACCTCTGTCTTAACTACAGTATTGTCAGATGTTGGCCAATGTACACACTTTTATTCTTTCCGTTAGAGGGGGGGGGGGGTACAGATATACCTTTGACTTCTGTTTGAGGGGTCCTATCATCCAAAAAAGTAAAAGAAGGAAGAAGGCAGAGGTATGACCTGGCTTCCCCAAACTATCATAATAGGAACCAGTCTGTCATTTTCTAGTGGTCCTGGGACAGGGAAATGGGGAGGAGAAAGAATTAAGACATGGTAATATGATGGTTCTTGTTAAAGAAGAGAAAGGAACTTGTAGCATTTCATGCTCCTTTGAATTCAAGTTGTTAAGAGATTATAGGCAGGAATAGTCTTTGCATTCATTATTGAAGTCATGGAAAAGGCTGACAGAAAAAATGAATCTTTCAATACCTGAGGAATGATTAGAATTAATGTTGAATTCAACAAGAAATAGTGGCAAGAAAATGAGATTGGCATGTTATAGATTAGCATTTAAAATGTTTTACTAACAAGATAACATGTATAATCAATGAAACACCATGGAAGTACATAAAAAAACTGGTACCTATTTTCTCTTAATTTTGTATGTTACTGCCTGAAGTCAGTATAAACATTTAATATCTAATTTTCTTACCCACTATATGAATATTAAGATAAACATGAATATAGCTGTGTATTGCTTTTGCTTAAGAAAAACTTTGAATGTATTTGTATGTCAGTTATGAAGAATTTTAGAATATATTTAAATTTTATTCATAGAACTATGTTTAAAAACTAAGAAAATATAAACAGAAATGATAATTATATGAGCTAATAGATATGTTAATTATCTTGCTTTTCTCAATCATTTCACAATGCATATGTATTGAAACTCACTATAAACTTTAAATTTACTCATTTTATTCCTTAATTATATCTGAAAAACAAATATAAACAGCATGATATATCTATATACCTATGTATCTATATACCTATATATCTATATATCTTACAGTTATATAATGGGCATAACAATATATAGTAGGTATGTGTTGTGCTTCATTGATTTGTTTGGTTTTTGTTTTTTACAGTTTTTGAGTTTTGTAACTTGCATCTAACTTAAAACTCACCATGATGTGATGGCATTTTCAGTCCTAATGAATTAGATTCCCCAATGTACTATTGTACCTATACCTTTTTTTTTTTTTGTCTTTTTCTCTCATACAATTCATTCCAACCACAGCCTACACTCCTTCCACTCTAACCAGTTTTCTTCCCCACTTCCTCTCTTCCCCATTTCTGTTTCCCTTCATAAAAGATCAGGCTTCAGTAGGTGGAATCTGTCAAGAAAATTGTCCATTTCACTTAAGTTTTCAAATTTGGTGGAGTATAAATTTTTAAAGTAGGATCCAAATATTCTCTGGATTTTCTCAATGTCTGTTGTTATTTCTCCCTTTTCATTTCTGATTTTGTTGATTTGGGTTTTCTCCCTCTGTCTTTTAGTTAATTTGGCTAGGGGTCTGTCTATTTTGTTGATTTTCTCAAAGAACCAACTCTTGGTTTCATTGATTCTTTGTACAGTTCTTTTTGTTTCGAAGTTGTTGATTTCAGCCCCAAGTTTGATGATCTCCTGTCTTCTGCTCCTCTTGGGAGTGTTTGCTTCTTTTTTTTTTTCCAGTTCACCCAGTTTAGCTGTTAATTCGCTAATATGAGCTGTCACAATTTTCTTTTTGAAGGCACCTAGTGCTATGAACTTTTCTCGTAGCACAACTTTCATTGTGTCCCATAGGTTTTGGGTATGTTGTGCCTTCATTATCATTGGATTTTAAGAAGTCTTTGATTTCCTTCTTTATTACTTCCCTAAATCAAGATCATATTAACAGATTAAACAGCCCTGTAACCCCTAAGGAAATAGAAATAGTCATTAAAAATCTCCCAACTAACAAAAGCCCAGGACCAGATGGCTTTAGCAAGGAATTATACCGGACCTTCAAAGAGGAGCTAACACCAATACTCTTCAAACTGTTTCACCAAATAGAATCAGAAAGAACACTGCCAAACTCATTCTATGAGACCACAGTCACCCTGATTCCTAAAACACACAAAGACCCAACAAAGAAAGAGAACTTCAGACCAATCTCCCTCATGAACATAGATGAAAAAATACTTAATAAAATACTAGCAAATCGAATTCAAGAACAAATCAAAAGTATCATACACCATGATCAAGTAGAATTCATCCCAGGAATGCAGGGATGGTTCAACATATGAAAGTCTATCAACGTAATTCACCATATAAACAAGATTAAAAAAAAAAAAAACACATGATAATCTTGCTAGGTGCAGAAAAAGAATTTGACAAAATCCAACACCCCTTCATGCTAAAAGTTCTAGAGAGAATGGGCATACAAGGACCGTACTTAGAAATAATAAAGGCAATATACAACAAGCCAGTGGCCAACATCAAAATAAATGGAGAGAAACTTGAAGCATTTCCTCTAAACTCAGGCACAAGACAAGGATGTCCACTTTCACCATATCTCTTCAATATGGTACTTGAAGTTCTTGCTAGAGCAATAAGACAACTAAAAGAGATCAAGGGGATACAAATTGGAAACGAAGAAGTCAAATTATCCCTATTTGCAGACGATATGATAGTATACATAAGCAACCGCAAAAATTCCACCAGAGAACTCTACAGCTGATTAACACCTTCATCAAGGTGGCTGGATACAAAATTAATTAAAAAAATCAGAAGGCCTTCTTTATACAACAAACAAATAAGCTGAGAAAGAAATAAGGAAACAACCCCCTTCACAATAGCCACAAACAATATAAAATATCTGGGGGTAACTCTAACCAAACAAGTAAAGGACCTGTACAATAAGAACTTCAAGCCCTTGAAGAAAGAAATGGAAGAGGCCTTTAGAAATGGAAAGATCTCCCATGCTCATGGGTAGGTAGGATCAACATAATAAAAATGGCCATCCTACCAAAAGCAATACAACGATTCAATGCAATTCCTATCAAAATACCAACACTATTCTTTATAGACCTGGAAAGAGCTACTCGCAATTTCATATGAAACAACAGAAAACCCAGAAGAGCTAAATCAATCCTGTACAATAAAAAAAACATCTGGAGGTATCACCATCCCAGATTTCAAGCTGTACTACAGAGCAATAGTTGTAAAAACAGCATGGTATTGGTATAGAAACAGACTAGTAGATCAATGGAATCGAATTGAAGATCCAGAAATAGACTCACACACTTATGGCCACCTAATTTTTGACAAAGAAGCCAAAATGGCACAATGGAAGAAGGACAGCATCTTCAACAAATGGTGCTGGTCCAACTGGATGTCCATTTGTAAAAGAATGAAGTTAGACCCATACTTATCACCTTGTACAAAACTTAAGTCCAAGTGAATCAAAGACCTTAACATAAGGCCGGTCACACTAAATCTACCAGAAGAAAAAGTGGGAAAAACCCTTGAACTCATTGGCACAGGTGACAACTTCCTGAACAGAACACCAACAGCTCAGGACCTGAGACCAACAATCAATAAATGGGACCTCATAAAACTGAAAAGTTTCTGTAAGGTAAAAGAAACTTTCATTCAAACAAAACAGCAGCCTACAGACTGGGAGAAAATCTTCACCAACCCCACATCTGACAGAGGGTTAATGTCCAAAATCTACAAAGAACTCAAGAAATTAAAAGCCAAGAAACCAAATAATCCAATCAAAAAATGGGGAAAAGAGTAAACAGAGAATTCACAAAGGAGGAATTCCTAAAGACAGAGATACTTGAAGAAATGCTCAGCATCCTTAATCATCAGAGAAATGCAACTCAAGACAACTCTGAGATTCCATCTCACACTGGTCAGAATGGCTAAGATCAAAAGCTCAAATGACAGCACATGCTGGCAAGGGTGTGGAGAAAGGGGAACCCTCCTCCATTGCTGGTGGGAATGTAGGCTTGTGCAACCACTGTGGAGGTCAGTATGGCGATATCTTAGAAAACTAAGAATACCTTTGCCTCAGGACCCAGCCATACCACTTCTGGGTATACATCCAAATGACTTCTCACTGAATCACAAGGAAGTTTCCTCATCTATGTTCATAGCAGCCTTATTTGTAATAGCTAGAAACTGGAAACAACTCAGATGTCCCTCAACTGAGGAATGGATTAAAAAACTGTGGTACATCTACACAATGGAATATTACTCAGCTATTAGAAACAATGAAATTTTGCAATTTGCAGCCAAATGGATGGAACTAGAGAAGCTCATCCTGAGTGAGCTTACCCAGACTCAGAGGGATGCACATGGCATCTATTAACTTATAGTAGGATTTTAGGTATATAGTACAGGATATCTATACTACAACCAACGAACCAAAGGGAACATGGACATAGACTTTTTTTTTATTTTGTTTTTGTTGTTTGTTTGTTGTTTTGTTTTTTAGTTTTCCCTCCCTAGCAATGAGACACTTTTCACTGGTGGTACTGCCTTGTAGGCCTCCAGTGTATGAAGAAGCTCTTGGCCCTCATATGACTTCTGAACTGTGGTGAGGGACTATTATTTAGGGATACTCCACTCCAGAGGAGCAGGAAGAAGGGTTAGGGGGTAGAGGATGGGAGGGCGGGGCTGGGAAGGGGGGAAAGAGGACAATATGATGGAGATGTAACCTGAAGCAACAAATAAATAAATTTATTAAAATAAAAAGAAATAAATTTAAAAAAGATCAGGCTTCCCAAGGACATTAACTGAATACAACCTGCCTGTAGCCTCCCCTCCTTCCACTCTTCCCAGTACTCCCCACCTACCCTTTTCCCCAGATCCACTACTCTCAGTTTACTTTCCAAAAAAGCAGGTCTCCCAGTGATATCAACTGAACACAGAATTAAAAAGAGGCAATAAGCCTAGGTATCTTCTGTGTAATGCAGGCTAGTCAAGGCAATCCAGTAGTAAAGAAGTCCCAAGAGAAGGCCAAAGAAACAGAGACACCATCCCCCATTCTCACTATTAGGAGTCTCACAAAACCCCCGAGATAAACAACTGTAACTTATATGGGGAGGAGCTAAAACAAACCCATACAGGCTCCATAATAGCCCTTTCAGTCTCTGTGAGTATCTATGATCCCTGCATAGTTGACTCTATGGGCTGAGGTCTTCTGGTACCCTTGGCTCATTTGGCTCCGACAATCCTTCCTCCTCCCTTTCCATGGAGACTACTTGAGCTCTGCTTAATGCTTGGTTATGGGGCTCTGCATCTGTTTCCATTAGTGAAACCTCCCTAAATACGATTGGACTAGGCACTGGTCTGTGAGTATACCAGGATAACATTAGGGATCATTTCATTGACTTTTTTTTTTTTCATTTTTGTGGCTAGTAATGTTTGGTTCTATCCTAGGTCTCTGGGTGCTGATTCCTTGCCATCTAGGCAGTGTGGCATGGACCTCACGTTAGACCAGTCATTGGTTGGCCATTCCCACAAGCCCTGAGCCACTATTTTCCCAGCACATCTTCCAGGCAGGACAGGTTATAGGTTGAAGTTTTGTGGCTGGTTTGGTATCCCAGTCCCATCCCTGGAAGCCTTTCCTGGATACAAAAGATATCTTGCTCATTTTGCACATTATCCATTGGAGACCTTGCTAGGGTCACCCTCATAGGTACCAGGACATTTTTACTGCATTAGATTTCCACCTTGCTCCCCAAATGCCCCCCCATTCAGTCACTTTGTCCTCATACTCTCTCCCTCTATCCTCTCCCCAAACTGATCCATCCTTTTCCCAACTTACCCCCAGTTCACCTGCAAAATATATTTTATTTCCCATTCCTAGGGAAATCCATGCCTTTCCCTTAGAGCCCTTCTTGTTACTTAGCCTCTCTATTTTGTGGATTGTAATATGATTATTCTTTACTTAACAACTTATATCTACTTATATGTGAGTATATTTCATGTTTGTATTCCTAGGTTTTGGTTTTACCTCAGTCAAAAAGATTTTTTTATAGTTTCATCTGTTTGCCTGCAAATTTTATAATGTCACTTTTAAACAACAGAGTAATACTCCATTGTGTAAATGTACCACGTTTTCTTTGTCCATTCTTCTGTTGAGGGACATCTAAGTTGCTTTCAATTTCTGGCTATTATAAAGGAAACTTCAGTGAACATAGTTGGAGCAAGTGTCCTTGTGGTAAGATGGAGGATTTGGGGTATATGCCTAAAAATTGTATAGTTAGATTCTGAGGTAGATCAATTCCCAATTTTCCGAGGAACCACTATATTGATTTCCATAGTGACTGTACAAGTTTGTATTCCCACCAGCAATGGAAGGATATTTCCTTTGCTCCACATCCTTGCCATCATGAGCTGTCACTTGTGTTTTTGATCTTAGCCAATCCAACAGGTGTAAGATGGATCCTCAAGGTACTTTTGGTTTGCATTTCCCTGATCATTAAGAGCGTTGGACATTTCTTTAAGTGTTTCTCAGCCATTGGAGATTTCTCTGTTGAGAATTCTCTGTTAGATCTGTATCTCATCTTAAAAATTGGATTATTTGTTTTGTTGATGTGTAGTTTCTTGAATTCTTTAAATTTGTGGATATTATCCCTCTATCAGAAGTGAAGTTAGTGAAACTTTTTTTCCCATTCTGTAGGCTGCTGTTTTGTCCCAATGAAAATTTCCTTTGCCTTACAAAAGCTTTTTAGTTTCATGAGGTCCCATGTGTTATTTTTCATCATAATGCCTTTGCTATCAGTGATCTGCTTATGAATTTGTCTCTTGTGTTAATGTGTTCAAGACTATTCCCTGCTTTCTTTTCTATAAGGGTCAGTGTGTCTGGTTTAATGTTGAGGTCTTTGATTTACCTGGAGTTGAATTTTGTGTCTTCTGCATGCAGACGGTCAGGTATACCAGCCCATTTGTTGAAGATACTTTCTTTCTTCCACTGTGCATTTCTGGCTTCTTTATCAAAAGTCAGGTCTCATAGGTTTGTGGATTTGTGTCTGGTCTTTCCATTCAATTCCATTAACTAATGTCTGCTTTTATGTCAATACTATGAAATTCTTTTATTGTTCAGCATTGTTTTAGCTATCCTGGTTTTTCAATTTTCAATATGAAATTGTCATTTCAAATCTGTAAAGAACTGTCTTGAAATTTTGATAGCAATTACATTGAATCTGTAGATTGCTTTTGGTAGAGTGGTCATTTTTACTATATTAATTCTACCAATTCAAGAACATGGGAGATCTTTTCATCTGCTGATATCTTCTTCAATTTCTAATTTCAAAGACTTGTAGTTTTTGTCAAACAGGTCTTAGACTTGCTTGGTTAGAATTACTCCAAAATATTTTATATTGTGTAGGCACTATTTTTTTTTATGGTACTTTATTTGGGATCTTATATCTACTACCTATTTCCACCCCAATCCCTTCTAACACCCCAGCACCAGGTAGGAAAGACAGAAGTTTAAAAGGGAAATGGAGAATAGGTCTGTTTAGACTACTCCCTGTTGATTAGGGTCATCTATCCTTGGGGCAAATCCTATCTTCATTGTGAGGATATCTCCAACTTCTTCTCCTCAAACTACAAAAACAGCAACCAAGAGCAACAGCAGCCTTCTTCTTCCAAGAGATCTGTTTCTCTCTCTAGGCTCTCATATTTTTTCCCTCTCCAGAGTCCTGAGAATTAAACTATCTGCAGCTGGTAAAGATCATGCCCCAGCTAGTGAATGAGACAATCATAGTTAACTGCCATGGACAATCTGAAGCAGCCCCACATCCCACGCCTGAGATTAAGACAAAAACATATTCATATAACATAATTAGTTTTTTTAAGAAACAAAAATTCTCACTACAATAACATTTTTGACTACTGTTAAATATTTTGTTTCCTTGATCTCCTCCTCAGACCATTTGTCATTTGTAATATAGGATGCCTACTGATTTTTTTTAATTAATCATGTGTACAGCCACTTTACCATAAGAGATTATCAGTTCTAGGAGTTCCCTTGTCGAATTTTGGGCATAGTTTATGTATACTGTCGTATCTTGTGCAAATAAAAATACTTTCACATCTTCGTTTCCAATTTGTATCTCCTTGATCTCCATCAGTTGTCTTACTGCTCTAACTAGAACTTCAAGTATTATATTGAATAAACATGGAAAGCGTGTACAACCTTGTCCTGTTCATTATTTTAGTGGAATTGCTTTGAGTTTCTCTCCAGTTAATTTTATGTTGGCCATATACTTGTTGTAAATTGCCTTTATTATGTTTAGGTATGTTCCTTGTATCCCTGATTTCTCCAAGACGTTTATCATGAAGGAGTGTTGGATTTGTCAAAGACTTTTTCGGCATCTAGTGAGATGATCGTGTGTGTGTGTGTGTGTGTGTGTGTGTGTGTGTGTGTGTTTAGTTTGTATATATTCTGAACCATCTCTGCACCTATGGGGATGAAGCCTACATGAGCGAATGATCTTTTTGATGTATTCCTAGATTCAGTTTGTGACTATTTTGTTGAGGATATTTGCATCTATTTTCATAAAGGATATTGATCTGTAATTCTCTTTTGTTGTCAAATTATTTTGTGGTTTTGATATCAGGGTGAATGTGACCCCCTAAAACGACTTCGACAATGTCCCTTCTGTTTCTATTTTGTGCAATAATTTGAGGAGTAGTGAGTGGAGTTAGCTCTTTGAATGTCTGGTAAAATTCTGTGCTCAAACCATCTGGCCATGGGAATTTTTTTTAAATTGAGAGAATTTTAAAGACTGATTCTATTTCCTTAGAGTTAAAGGTCTATTTCAATAGTTTTTACCTGTGGAGAACACTTCCCATTTCTTTCAGATATTCCAATTTTGTAGAGTACAGGTTTCAAAGTATGACCTAACTTTGGATTTCTTCAGTGTTCTTTGTTATTTACCCTTCCTTCTTTTGTTAATTTGGATATTCTCTCTCTTCCTTTAGTTAGTTTGGATAAGAGTTTGTCTGTCATCTTGATTTTTCTCAAAGAACCAACGTTGTTTCATTAATTCTTTGTATTGTTCTCTTCATTTTATTGATTACAGCCCTCAGTTTGATTTTTTCCTGCCATCTACTCTTCTTGGGGGTGCTTACTTCTTTTTGTTCTAGAGTTTTCAGGTGTGCTGTTAAGTTGCTAATATGACATCTCTGCAATTTTTTTGTCAACACTTAATGCTAAGCCCTTTCCTCTTGACACCACTTTCGTTGCACCCCATATGTTTGAGTATGTTGTACATTCATTTTCATTTAATTCTATGTAGTTGTTAAATTCTTTCTTTATCTCTGTATTGACCCAGTACTTATTCAGTAGAGAGTTGTTTAGTTTCCATGAGTTTGTAGGCTGTCTGTTCCTTCTGCTTTTGTTGAAATCCGACTTTAATCCATGGTGCTCTGATAGGATGAAATTTAATTGTATCTGTTGAGACTTACTTTGTGACCAAACATGTAGTCAATTTTGGAGAAAGTTCTATAAGCTCTTGAGAAGGTATACTCTTTTTGTTTAGGTTAAATGTTCTGTAGACATCTGTTAGGTCCATTTAGTTCATAATGTCTGCTAGCTCCAGTATTTTTCTGTTTAGTTTTTGTCTGGATGACCTGTCTATTGGTGTGAGTGGGGTATTGAAGTCTCCCCCTATTGATGTGTGAGAGGTGATTTGGGATAGGGTGGTTGGACACTGAGAGATTGGGGGTGGTCTATGGGAAGGCAGCCTACCTGGAGTTCTGGTGGCCCATGTAGCCTGTGGCCAAGCAGGATACCTCCACTGAAGTCTGGGGCTGTGAACTGTACCTGCACTTTTAATACATATATCATACATACATACCTATCTGTATCTGTATCTGTATCTATATCTACATCTACACCTATGTCTATATCTATTTCTATCTATCTATCTATATATGTTTCCTTTTATGATGAATGTTGACTATTTGCTCAAAATGTTGCAGCATTCTACATTGAAATTATTAACTTTTCAGTATCTCATATATGTGAAGGTGTTCTTTTTGAAGACAAAAAAGTTTTGGTAGTCTCAATGCTAGCTGCATAATTTTATCTTTTCATGATCCTTAAGCTATGTACAATTGTGAAAGAGAGAGGCAGAAGGAAGGAAGTAGTGGGAAATAATAGAGGAGGAGACAGAGGAAAAGAGAGAATTATGGGGGAAAGAAGGGAGAATCAAGGAGAAAGGAGAGGGAGCTAGAGGAAAATGGAGAGAGGTAACTTCCATTTGAATAAGCTAACATCAAAGTAGTAAACTCATTTAATAAGCATGTTTCAGTTAAGAATATTACTAAAACTGGATATTTCTATGTAGTACTTAAATATGAATGAAAATGTGATAATTCATGTATTTTTCTAGACATTTTTTAAGTTATGCTTAACAATAATAATAGTTATTATTATGTACTTACTTCATGTCAGTACTACGAATATATTATCTCCAATCTTTCTACATTCTTACAGGACAAATATTATACTTCCCATTTAGTCTATGTTTTCTGGTAGAAGAGATAAATGTTTTGTATATTTTCTAATATTTCTTTTTTAAATTATTCTATTTAGATAATTCACATGTAAGGTAATCATTAATATATTTGGTTTATATCTCCCATGTTTATAACTATATACTATTTGTTACTTTTGTATTTAGTTTTCTGTTTGTTTTGTTTATGTCTTTCAGTCTTTATCTATCTTACTGTTTTTAGTAAGGTTTTATATACATGTTTTAAAATATTCTGAGTTGTCTCCTCTCTTTAAATCAATAACCATCCACAACCCACATACCCGAAGAGACGGTAACTAGGCATAACTATCCAATGAGAGACCCCACACAGCAGCAGATAGAAACAGATGTTGAGACACACAGGAAAATATTAGGGGGAGATCTGGGAGTCTTGTAGAAGAGAAGGAGGAAGATTAAGGGATCCAGAGGGGACAAAATTTCCACATGAAGACCAACAGAACCAACCAACCTAGGTCCCTGGAAGCTTAAAGATACGGAAATACCAACCAATCCCCCCCAAAGAAACAAAGCAAACAAACAAAAAGACCAAACACACACACATACCTACACACACACACACACACACACACACACACACACACACACACACACA
>CAJQZJ010000609.1:1236-82966 GCA_907164525.1 Lophiomys imhausi | reverse complement strand
ACACACACACACACACACACACACACACACACACACACACACACACACTGGAATATGCCTCCTACATATATATAACTGATAGGCTGCTTGGTATTCATGAAGATCCCTTAGCAACTGGAGTGGGGAGTGGGGGCTGTTTCTGACATAGACTCTGTTAAACTCATGAGCATGCTGGAAGTCCTTATCTTAGCTGGACTGCCTTGCAGGTCCTCAGTGGAAATGGAAGCTCTTAGTCCTAATGCAACTTGATGAACCGAGATGGGTTGATATGGAGGGGGCTCCCCTCATCAGAGGAGGAGAGGAGGGAGAGGAAGAAGAAGTTGGGAAGATGCAACTTGGTGGGGAGGAGGGAGAGAACTTCGATCTGGATGTAACTTGAATAAATAAACTAATAAAAAAGAAGCTGGAGTTCCATTTTTTACTGTATCTGGTACATATGGAGATGATTAAGTAAATATGAGCTGGTAACACATAGCTGTACCCAAATATGTATTACACCTATAAGATGAGAAGTACCAGGAACTTGAGACCAGAGAAACAGGTGGTGGTATAAATTTCTTATGTATGTCCTTAGTTTCATTCTACAAGTTTACATATGCTTTATTTTCATTTACTTTAAAATATCTGTCAGACTTATCTTGAAATTATGTTGAGGAATACATTTTAGTTTTAGGAGTTTGCTGTTTCATTTCCAAGTATGTACAATTTGCCAGTTATCTTTCTTTTGTTGACATTTAGTTTAATTCTATTGTGGTTTGAAAGCATACTTAGTGTTATTTGCATTCTTTTCAGTTTGTTGAGGTATATGTTATTGTGGCCTATCTTTATGAATACTGTATGTATTTATGTATGTATGTACAAGCATAAAAATAATATAAATTCTGTCCTCTTGGAACAAAGTGTTAGTAGTTGTCAATTCATGAAAGCTAGTATAAGTGACTAAAACTATGGCCTTTTTAGTTTTTTTCTACCATTTATGCCCATTGTAAGTTAGATATTTTTCTCTATATGATATATAGAGAAGTCGTGTGCACGCATGCACACACAATCACACATGCATGTATGTGTTTTCCTGTTTTGTTCTGATTAGTTTTGTAGTACAGAGGTGGCATCTATTTTGAAGAATTAATATTGAGAACCATATGGGAAAATAAAATCTGAGAATCCTGTAAAATTGGGACAAAATAATTATAGTTGAGAGTTCCCTAAAAGAAACATTTCTTTAAGAACACTGACATGTTTC
Source organism: Lophiomys imhausi (assembly GCA_907164525.1). Lineage (NCBI taxonomy): Eukaryota > Metazoa > Chordata > Mammalia > Rodentia > Muridae > Lophiomys > Lophiomys imhausi. The sequence continues at coordinate 81,723 of CAJQZJ010000609.1, read as the reverse complement.
ATTCATGCACTTGCATTTACCTAGGAACAACCCATTTCCCTTTCCCCCTTTTATGTGAATTTTATAATGAGATTTACTTTTTAAAAATGAAAATAGATTCTTTTCTCGTACAATATATTCTGAATAAGTTTTCTTCTTCCTTTAATTCTCCCAGTTCCTCCTCCCCTCCTTCCCTGCCCCTTCTCTCTCCTCCCCTCACTTCCCTCCCCGCTTCTTCTCTCTCCTCCCCTCAGACCAGTACCATCTCATCCACATAGGCTGCAACTTGACTTGTTCATGTCCAATGAGCTGTGGTTATTCTGTCTCCTTGGAATCAGTGGAGACAGTCAAGAGAGGTTACCTCAGAATGTCTGCTATAGCACTGCAGAGGAGAGTGGGGAGTTGAATTGAGAAGGAAAAAAGGAGAGGTGTGGATCTGCTGACAGCCTACTTGTTGAGTTGGCAACAGTGACCCTTAGGTTAGGAGGGATTTCCTTCTGTAGTTGGCACTTGTAATAAAGCAACAAGTTGGGGGAGGGAAATTAGCAGGGGAGGATATGTGGGATCCACAGGAGATGGAAACTGGAGTCAGGGATGACAGGACAGGTGTTCTGCAGAGCTGGGGATGAGAGTTGGGGATTGGATCTGGGGAAACAGTAGAAGAAAAGTTTGTTTTGATTTTGGGAAGGGGACACTAATCATGCTCATTTTTCTTTGAGCTTTCAGTACTTAAAGTTTAATGAAAGTAATGTGAGACGACTTCCACTTTCAATATTTCTTCTTTTCTTTTCTCTTACACTCTCTTTCTGATATTGCTGTTATTGCTATTTTAACCTTTTTTTTAATAAGTACTTTATTTTTTTTTCTTCAAGTTACATCTCAGTTGCAAACCCTTCCCTATTCCCCCTTCTTGTCCCACCCTTCCACCCTTCCCCCCCCAACAGCTTCTCTTTTCATTCCAACAAATGGTTCTTTCTCTTATAACAGTAAATTCTATACAAAACAGCAGAATTAAATATGCCACATTTATGAGAGTTAAATGGCCCGGTGTACCTTCCCAATGTCCAGTTCATACATATTTGGCCCCTGACTTTAACCTTCTACCTTCTAACCATCTCCATGAGTTTAAAGTTCTATAACTGACTTAGTTTTCATACTAACTTGCATCACTATTATAACCATCTTCTTAGATCTAGAACGCCCTCTTGATTCCTAAACAACTCAAAATTTAGCTATGAGACTCAAGCTGTCTATTACTCAACCACCTCAGAGAGCTGAGAAGGATAAATATATCTGATTGTATAGGAAGTGCAGGGCCTGCAGCTTCCAATACTAAGAAATGACAAACCAGTGACTACCTGGACAGTTCCCATTTTCTCTCCATACATTCCAGCATCAGTCTTCAGCCTTTGGTCCTGTTTCTCTGACAGACATTTATATAATTTCTTCTTTAAACCAGATTGAAAGATAACACTTTATATATTGTCAAAAACCAAATTTGCTTCAGGAGAAATATTACCTACCCCCCCCCAAAAAAAAGAGGGTGATTGTCCCTGAGTGAGGAATAGGGCAGGGCTCTGTTCTTATCATTCCAGGAGAATCAAAGCATCCATTCAAGGAACCCAGGGACAACTGGACAACGGAAACCTCAGCAGAAATCAGAATCAGACACCAAAAGAAGACGAGTGACCCAGATGATTCAGCCTGACAGACTCCCTCAATAGATGTCTCCATCAAAAGCCTACAACCACAACAACTCAATATCGCTAAGACCGTTCAGCCCTACACAATGCCCCAGCCAGAACCTCAGTAAAGCCTGGAAGTTCAGCTTCTGCCTACAAACTCCTTAGGTCATCTAAACAGCTGAGAACAGAAGGACTAAACATAAAAGGATTGTATAAACATTTTTAACCATTTTTCCATTTTGGTTTGGGCCCCAAACAGGTTTACTACGACCCAAATCAGCAGGAAGTCATTTTAAGAGCACGAAGTCCCATACCCAGAGGGTAGGGAGGGTGTTTCTCCGCCCCCCCCTTTTTTCAGTTATTTGAAGGACAACTGAAAACACTATTATTTAGGGGAAGAGATTACAAGTTGTTAAATGGTCCTGTTTAATGAGTTTTGGAGGTTAGACCCAGGGTATTCCTTCTTTCCCTTTTCTGTATCCTTCTTTATCTCCTATGTAGGAATGCACGGACGAGAGAAAAATCGAGACACAGCACAGGAAGGATCAAGAAGAAAGGTCACATTATTGAATATGCCCTTATACCCTTGTATATTGATACAAAATTAATAGTATATTTGGCTAAAGTGGTATTGACCATTGTTTATTGTGCAAAAATAAGATTGTATTGGTCTACGTCAGTATTGATATTTGTATATTGATACAAAACTAAGATTATAGTTGGCCACAATGGTATTGACCCTTGTATATGGACGCAATATTAAGATTGTATTGGGCTGCATAGGCATTGATCTTTGTATATTGATACAAAATTCAGAGTATATTTAGCCACATTTGAATAGATCTTTGTATATTGATGCAAAATTTAAGGTAACGCTTCCTAATGGTATCGTACTTAGAGATACTTAAAAATGAAATGTGAAGTTCTGGCCTCTTGATACCAACCGTCTTAAACTGTTTAGGATAGTTAAGAAAAACAAACTCCTAGTCATGCATGCATGACACCTTGTTAGCTACTAAGACAGTCTATCACAGATATTCTCTAAGCTACTCAGTAATCAAGTTGTTAAGAGACAAGCAACATTTGCTTATCTAAATACAAGAGATAGATAGGGCATCTTCAAAAACCCCAAGAGATCTGCAGAATATGGCATTCAAAGATGTGGTCTTAAATTAAGATTTTTTTTTGATATTGTGACATATCAGCTCCTGACAGCACCCCCTATTCTACTCCAAGTAGAAGAAAAGCATCGAAGAATCTCCAATGTGAGATGGTTGAATTAGTGGCAAGCCTATCTCTTGACATGTAAAAACTCCTTGCTTCAACTGCAGACAGACTGCTGTCCAAAAAGGACAAAACTTGGTAGCAGGGAAGTCGACAGCCTAGCTCTGCCAAGACAGGGTAGGTTAGTCCTTCACAATCCCTGCTATTTTAACCTTTTTAATTGTCACAAAACATTTGAATGGTCTGTTCCTTTTATTTTCCAGTTGTGTTTTGTTTGATTTTCTATTTTGGAAATTCCAACATATGTTTGAATTCTGATGTACTGTTCTTAACTAGCTCTACTATATTAGCTAATTAATCAACAGTAATTTTTATCTGTTATAGAGTGTGGTGGTTTGAATGAGAAATGCTCCTCATAGACTCAGACATTTGAACACTTGATCCTAGGTGGTACTGCTTGTAGAGGCTTAGGAGGCAAAGCTTTGGTGAAAGAGCACATCACTACAGGCAGGCTTTGAGATTGTATAACCTTGCCACCCTTCCAATTAGCTCTTTTTGATTCCCTACTGAGGTTAAAGATATAATCTCTCAGCTTCCTGCTATTGTCAACATGCCTTCAACTTGCTTCTATCACCCTTATTCCATGACAATGTCATTATTCTGCAAATGTAAATGTAAATCAAAATAAACTATTCTGTTTAAAAATATTATTTCAAGTTACATCTCCATCACAATCTCCTCCCTCCACCCCTCCTGGCCCCATACTCCCAATCTCTTCCCCCTTCTCCCAGAACTCATAATTCTTTTTTTGAATAATTAGGCCACAATCATGAAAATTGAAGGTATAACATACATTTCTAATGTCCAGTCCATACATATTGGGAAACTGACATTAATATTATATTATCTATCTATTTCCATGAGTTTGATGTTCTATACCTACCTTAATTTCCATCCTAACTTGCATTACCAACTTAAAAATATATTCTTAGCCCTAGAACATCCTTTTAATTCCTAAACAACTTAAAACTTATATCTAGTCTTCAACAATATCAGAGAACTGAAAAGGTTAAGTATATCTGATTATAAAGGAAGTGCAGAGCCAACATCTTCCAAAACTAAGAAATGACAGACAACTGGCTACATGAAGAATCCCCAATTTCTCTCCATATGCTAGAGCACCTATCTTCAGCCTCTTAGCCCAGTATCTCTGACAGACATTAATTACAAAGCAGGAATTATGAAGGACTTGCCTACCTTGTCTTGGAAGAGCTAGGCTGTTGATTTACCTGCTTCCAAGTTTTTTTCCTTTTCGGACAGCATTCTGTCTACACTTGAAGAAAGGGATTCTTCTTGCCCTATGACAGGCTTGTGACTAATGCAACCATATCCAAATGGAGATTCTCCTATGTTCATCATCTATTTGGAGTAGAATAGGGGGTGCTATCATGAGCTGACATGTCTCAATACAAAAAAATCTTAAGAAAACAATTTGAATGCCAAGTTTTAGAGATTTCTTGAGGTTTTTGAAGACCACTATCTATCTCCATATATTTGGATAAGCAAATGTTGCTTGTCTCTTAGCAACTTGATTTCTGATTAACTTAGAAAATATCTGTGATAAACTATGCTAGTACCTAACAAAATGACATGCTTGAATGACTATTAGTTTGCATCTCTTAATTATCTTAAACAGTTTGTGACAGTTGCTATCAAAGGCCAAACTTCACACTGCATTTTTAAGAGTCACCTAGGTACAATACCTTAACAAGGGCTAACCTTAATTTTGCATCAATATACAAAGATCAATACTGATGTAACCAAATATAACCTCAATTTTGTATCAATATACAAAGATCAATATTAATGTAGCCAAATATATTATATTCTTAATTGTACATCAATATACAAAGACATAAGAGCGTATCCAATAATCTGTCCCTTTTCCTTTATTATTCCTATATTATGTCTATATCCTATTTTTTAAAATCTTTCCCTCCTACATAGGAGAGAAGGAAGGACAGAGAAAAGAAAAAGAGAGAAATCCCTGTGTCTAACCTCCAAAACCTGTTTAACAAGACCATTTAACAACTTGTAACCATTCTCCCTAAATAGCAAGAAATATCCATTACCCATCAAATGACCACAGTGAAGAAAAATCCTCCACCCCACCTTCTGGGAATGGGATGTCACTCTCTTAAAATGACTTCCTGCTGATTGGGCATGGAGGTAACTTGTTTGGGGCTCAAATAGTAATGGAAAAATTGTTAATCAAGTTAATAGTAATATTTGATGTTCAGTCCTTTTGTGCTCAGCTATTTAAATGTCCTAAAAAGTTTGTAGTCAGAGGCTGAACTTCAGGGTTTTCCTGAAGTCCTGGCTGGACCATTCTGTGGGGTTGAACCATCTTAGTTAGCCATTTTGAGTTGTTCCGGTTTTAGATTTTTGAGGAAACAGCTATTTTTAATTTAATTTAATTTTTTATTTTTTATTTCTGTTTATTTATTGCTTCAAGTTACATCTCCATCAGAGTGCCCTCATTCCATCCCTCCCAGTTCCATCCTCCCACCCTCTCCTCCTTCTCCCACCCTTCCTACTCCTCTGATGTGGGATATGGAGTGTCCCTACATATCAGCCACTCTCAGTTCAACAGTAATATGAGGGCTAAGAGCTCCCTCTTGCACTGGGGGCCTACATGGTAGCAACCTTAGAGCAAATTGTCCCATTAATAGGCAGCAAAGTCTATGTTCCTGATGATTTTGGTGTATTGTTTGTAGGATATTTATCATGTACTATATGGCTAAAATCCAATTGTGTGTGAATAGATGCCATGTGCATTTTTCTGAGTCTGGGTTAGCTCACTCAGGATGAGCTTTTCTAGTTCCATGCATATGGTTTCGAATTGTATGATTTCCTTGTTTCTGATGACTGAGTAGTATTCCATTGTGTAGACGTACCACAGTTTTTTTTTTAATCCGTTGGTCAGTTGAGGGACATCTGGGTTGTTTCCAGTTTCTAGCTATTACAAATAAGGCTGCTATGAAGATAGATGAGGATATGTCCTTGTGGTTAGGTGAGGAATCATTTCGGTGGATACCCAGAAGTGGTATAGCTGAGTCTTGAGGTAGGGCTATTTGAAATTTTTAAGATATCACCAGACCGATTTCCACAGTGGTTGTACAAGTTTGCACTCCCACCAGCAATGGAGTAGTGTTCCCTTTCTTCACACCCTCACCAGCATGTGCTGTCATTTGAATTTTTGATCTTAGCCATTCTGACAGGTGTGAGATGGAATCTCAGAGTTGTCTTGAGTGGCATTTCTCTGAAGATTAAGGATGCTGAGAATTTCTTCAAATGTCTCACTGCTATTAGAGTCCCCCTTCCTTTTTGAATTCTCGGTTTAGCTATGTTTCCCATTTTTTGATTGTGTTATTTGGTTTCTTGGTGTTTAATTTCTTGAGTTCTATGTATCTGTGTAATGGATAAAGCTATCCATTATAGTCTTAGTACTTAATATGATTTTTTAAATATTCATTTGATAATTCCAATGTCTTTCATTTACTGTATGTGGTTCTGATACATGCTTTATCTTTATCTATATAAGCTGTTTTTCCTTTTTTATAATTACTTATAGTCAGATGTTATAACAGAATACTTTTATTTATAAACACTTATATTTATTAATACTTAACAAACATCTGTAAAATACCTAAATTGTATAACCCAAAACCTATAACCTAAAATCTATAATCTATCTAAGCATACCCTAATACCTAAGAATACTCTAAAACCTATGTAAAAACTCTTAACGCTATTTTAACTTTCCTAAAAGGATATTAATATTCTTAGTGTAGGTCCTTGCAGGATGACTTGGTTTAATTCAGTCCCATCAGGTAGTAGACCTCCTATCCTTCCTCTTTGCTAGGTTAGGAGAGGATGGCTTAAAAGACTTGAAATTGGATATTTTCTATTTAGATAGGCTCTGATAAGAGTCCAATAATGAAAGCATTTGGTAACTTTTTCTTGATTAATCCCTGTAGAGATTGATAAGCTGTTGTGTGTTTATTAAAGGTTATTCCCCCCCCTTTCCTTTGGTAAGTGTGATAATTTTCCCCCTGTGTTTACTGTGAGTATTTAGATTAGATCACAGAGTTAAAACTCATGAAATTTACTCCTCTCCTAGCTAAGTCTCCTTGTATTTTTTTTTTGTGTGTGTGTGTGTGTGTGTGTGTGTCTGATTGGTTCATAGCTAGCCTCTCATAATTCATCACTTTTAGTTTCAGTTTTCATACTCTGACTCTCAGTTTCCCTGGAGGATTATTCTGTTGTGTTTCTGCACCAGTAAATTGTGATACTCTGTATTTACTTGTCTATTTTTGACAGTTTGGATGTCAGTGAATTGTCCTATAACCCCACTTTCCAGATAGGTCCCAGAGGAATTCTTGACTTTTTCATCTTTTCAGCCTGTTACTTGTCTTAGGATAGAATATCAATTTTCAAGACCCATGTGAAAACCAGAAGTTATGGTTTATTAAATCATTCAGACCCAGCTTTAGGACAATTTGTAACTATTCATTTGTTATTTTCATTTCTCTTTGATCATCCTTTTCTTCATTTATCCCTCACACTTTCACTGTTTGTCAAGTTGACAATTTTCAACATGAATTACTCTTACTGTTATGGAGATGAGTACTGTATCAATCCAGACATTGTCTTTCAGAACTGAATTGGCAGTTGAACTTCAAGAAGCCAATATGGGATGCAGACATGTATTAATTATAATATCATGTGCTTATTTCATCATAATGTGATTAGTATTTTTTAATCCACTTCTGAAAACATTGCTATGAAAAATAGCAAGTGAAAACTGTGGATTTTGGTAAGGATTTTTCTTTCTTATTTTAATAAGATATAGTGTTTTAATTGGGCTGCCTGAAAAATCCTTCATTGTAAGTCTCATCACCACTCTGAAAAAACGGGAAAATATGAGCCAAGTTAGGCTAGAGAGAATATACTTTTTTGCAAAGATTTTTTGTTCAAGAATGAGTTCCTGTAATGCCTATACATTCTAGAGACCAGAATCTCATTTCTTCAGGTTTATTTATGATGCCACATAATAAAATGAAGCCCTGTTTTGGTATTTATTGGTCTACCATTGCTGATGCCCTTGTTGAAACAATGAAAGATACTTATCTGTGTTTCTAGAGAATTATTAACAACTTCCTTGTTCTTTTGGTTTATTAAAAACTTAATTATGTTAGAAATATACTTATTTTCTTTAACATCATCATTCATTGTTTCCATTTGAATGTATTTTGAAGCCATTTTCTTCATGTACAAAATGATTGAAGAAAGGGTGATAGTTCAAATTCAAGCATGTCAGTAAAAAGAGCAAAATAACATTATTGCATTTTAAAAATAAACTTCCATTTTTTTCTATTTCTAACTGGATATCATTGTTTTATATGTATGTCTTAGTTTTGGATTATAAAAAATTCCAGAGAATATATAAACTAAATAACTAAAAATTATTTCTCATATTTCTGGAGGCTGGGAATTTCAAAATCAAGGCCAGTTCTGGTATCTCTTAAAGGCACACATTGTTTATAGCTACTCATGTTTTCATTGTATCTTTTCATGTCAAAGAGAGGGAGGGGGAGAAAGAGGTATCTGTTTTCTGTATCCACATATAAGGGCACTGATCCCCTTTGTAACAGTTCTGATTTCATGGCCTCACCATCACCAGAGGCCACACTCACATCTTGGTGTGATCATCACCTTGGTAGTTTAGACTTTAACTTACAACTTCTGAAAGAGACATTTAACCCTTAGAAGATAATCACCATGGGAGCTTCCAAACTTATTCCAGTTATACCGTAACTTTTTTATTGTTATTCATTTATTTTTCAAGTTACATCTCTATCAAATTCCCCTCCCTCCCTCCTCTCCATTTTCGTCCTTTCCTTCTCCTTGGATGAGGGGAGCCCCCATATGTAACTTTTAAACAGTAGGGATTTCTATTATAAGGGATTAATGGTAAAATGTTTATATCATTAACTTTTATTTAGCATTTACTAGGTTAACAGAGTGTGGTGTGAAGGCACAGAAGTACACTTAATTTAAAAATTAAAAATAATTAGAGGTTCTGTCCTTTATGAGATCACAGTCTAGTGGGAAGGAAAACATTATGTGTATATGTTTTATTATTATTGTTGTTTCATAATTGAAAATTAGATATAAAAACAAACTAAAAAAAATATAAAAACATTAATAAACAAACAATAGTTATAAAGGGATTAGAAAAGAAAACAGGAGCAAAATTATGTCAAATAGAGATACCTTCAAAGTTCTATTTCATATGTATTTTTGTAGAAAGAAAGTTGAGGTTTTGTACTTCTGGGCATGTATCCATTGGGTTTGCTGACATTCCTGCAGTATTCTTGAAGCTGGTTCAGCGTTCATGTTTTACAACCTTTCACAGCCCCTGTGACTACAACGCTTCTCTGTTTCCTGGTGAACCTACTGTCAAGAACATCTAATTAAAAGTTATCTTTTTTACTTTGTGTTACAAAAACAGTACGGCTGTTGTAGAAATAGTTCGACACTGGCCACACTTACAAGTAAACATATAAAAACGCACAGTTATGCCACACTTAGATCCTGAAAAGACTTCATCTGTTAAGAACCAAGAAGTTGTAAGCATTCTGTGAGGACTCACTACTAAAAATTAAATGTAGATTTAATTCTCCTGGAAAGATAAGAACAGAGCCCTGCCCTAATTCAAAAACCCCAAGAGATCTGAAGAAAATGGCATTGAAAGATGTGGTCTTAAATTAAGATTTTTTTTTTTGATATCGTGACATATCAGCTCCTGACAGCACCCCCTATTCTACTCCAAGTAGAAGATAAGCATCGAAGAATCTCCAGTGTGAGATGGTTGAATTAGTGGCAAGCCTATCTCTTGGCATGTAAAAACTCCTTGCCTCACCTGCAGACAGACTGCTGTCCAAAAAGGACAAAACTTGGAAGCAGGTAAGTCGACAGCCTAGCTCTGCCAAGACAGGGTAGCTAAGTCCTTCATAATTCCTGCTCTACAATCAATATCTGTCAGAGAAACAGGACCAAACGGCTGAAGATTGATGCTGGAATGTATGGAGAGAAAATGGGAACTGTCCAGGTAGTCACTGGTTTGTCATTTCTTACTATTGGAAGCTGCAGGCCCTGCACTTCCTATATAATCAGATATATTTATCCTTCTCAGCTCTCTGAGGTGGTTGAAGAATAGACAGCTTGAGTCTCATAGCTAAATTTTGAATTGTTTAGGAATCAAGAGGGCGTTCTAGATCTAAGAAGATGGTTATAATAGTGATGCAAGTTAGTATGAAAGCTAAGTCAGTTATAGAACTTTAAACTCATGGAGATGGTTAGAAGGTAGAAGGTTAAAGTCAGGGGCCAAATATGTATGAACTGGACATTGGGAAGGTATACTGGGCCATTTAACTCTCATAAATGTGGCATATTTAATTCTGCTGTTTTGTACAGAATTTACTGTTAAAAGAGAAAGAACCATTTGTTGGATTGAAAAGGGAAGCTGTTGGGGGGGAGAGGGTGGAAGGGTGGGACAGGAAGGGGGAATAGGGAAGGGTTTGCGACTGAGATGTAACTTGAAGAAAAAAATAAAGTACTTATATAAAAAAATTAAATGTAGATTTAAAATTTTTTTTTTGTGCTGGGTTGTATCACGCTATCATAGTTAGCAAGAGTTAGGGCTCTAAAATTAGTTTACATTAGTAGCTTCCTATTCCTCATCAGTAACCATGAAATAATAATAATATGAATAAAAATATTGTAACCAATAGCTATCTAATTGGACTTAAAGACTGCTAAATAGGAAGGATTCGTTCTTGCTATGTAAACATAGCCAACTACCATAGAATCCAGAGGAGAAAGAGCTACTGTCTTTTTTCTCAATCAGTATAATTTTAAAGTGTGTTTAAAGTTAAAAACTTCTTCATATAATCATAAATAAGTGTAGCTCTTATATCCTCTCAAAGAATCTTCTTCTTGTAACAGATGAAAGCTATTGCTGAAATCTACAACTGGTCAAAATGCAGAGTGGGGTTCCTGTTGCTAATGGAACATCTGAAACTCTTACACATAAGGTTCAGGGAACATTGCAGAAGAGGAAATGAAAAGATAGAAAAGATTCAAAGGCTCAGAATGCCTGCTGCTAAATAGTTTATTCTAGATATTACTGGAATGCTGTACACATCAAATAACAATAATACAGTTGCCTGAGAAAGACCCTCATAATGACAGTAGCACCAGTTGACATGCCAGTATGGATGGAAGAAATCTCTATGTCTTGCTGTCTCTGTCTGTGTCTCTAACACACACACACACACACACACACACACACACACACACACACACACACATACACACACACACACACACACACACACACACACACACACACACACACACACCTTAGCAACAATGAAAGGATTCAGTAAGTTGTATTCAGAGGTCATGAATTTGAGAGGAGTAGAGTAAACATGGAATGAGATGGATGCGGGTTGAAAGGGGTGTATAAATATTGTTAAATACAGCATTTATATTTATATTCTCAAAAAGTAAGTACAAAAGATGAAAAATACCTATTGTCTTACAGTAAGAGTTAAATAGTTACAAATGATGCCAATAATTCATAGTTACTAAATTCTTAAAATGTGCTTGTCTGTGGTCAAACACTTTACTTAGATGGCTTGATTTAAATAGAACAAGTATTCTTTCGGTGAGTACTATTCATAACTGAGGTCTATTTAGGTAAGTAAATTCCTCAAGCAAGAATACACTTGGCATTGCTAACACTTAAAATACGGTTTTCCTTATAACCTTCCAAATATTGAATTCAGGATATAATCCATGTTAGACATTCAGCATGGTACTTGGTACATAGAGAGCGTCTCTAAATTTTTCTATTGTAATATTTTAAGCCCCATAGACTATAAAAACAATAGAATCAAATGTATGTATAAATCAGTTATAGTAGAAATATTAGCATGATTCAAATAATAGTGATGTTTGATTATTTCTGGTTAACCCATATTTAATTGTTTAAATCTTAATTTAATGGTGATTATGTTTTAATGATTTGTCATTTTTATTATATATGTATTTCCTACATATATGTGTATATATAAGTTCCCAATATGCAGAGTGCCATTTTGCTCTACTGACAATATCCTTTGCCTAACAGAAACCTTTCAGTTTCATGAGATCACATTTATTGATTGTTGACTTAGAGACTAAGTTACTATTGGTGTTCTGTTCACTAAGTTGTCTCCTGTGCCAATGAGTTCAAGGCTACTCCTCAATTTCACTTCTAATAGATTTAGTGTATCTAGTTTTATGTTGAGGTCTTTGATCCAATTGGATTTGAGTTCTGTGCACAGAGATAAATATGGATCTATTTGCACTTTTCTGCCTGCAGACATCCAGCTAGACCAGCGCCACTTGCTGAAGATGCTTTCTTTCTTTTTTTTATCCATTGTATGGTTTTGGCTTTTTTGTCAAAAATCAAGTGTCCATAGGTATGTGGGTTTATTTCTGGGCCTTTAATCAGATTCCATTGATCAATCAGTCTGTTTCTATGCCAGTACCATGTGGTTTTTATTACTATTGCTCTGTAGTACACCTTGAAGTCAGGAATGGTGAGGCCTCTAGAGGTTCTTTCATTCTACAGGATTGTTTTAGCTATTATGAGTTTTTTATTTTTTCATATGAGGTTTAGGATTGTTCTCATAAGGTTTGTAAAGATTTGTGTTGGTATTTTGATGGTAATTGAATTGAATCTGTAGAGTACTTTTGGTAAGATGACCATTTTTGCTATGTTAATCCTACTGATCTAAGAGCATGGGAGATTGTTCTATCTTCTGATATCTTCTGCTATTTCTTTCTTGTAAGACTTGAAGATTTTGACATAAAGGACTTTCACTTGCTTGGTTAGAGTTACATCAAGATGATTTAAATTGTGTATAGCTATTGTGCAGGGAGTTGTTTCATTTCTCTAATTTCTTTCTCAGCCAGTTTATCATTTGTGTAAAGGAGGGATACTGATTTTTTAAGTTAATTTTTTAACCAGACATTTTGCTGAAGGTATTTATCAGTTGTAGGAGTTCTCTGGTAGAATTTGGGAGGGGCACTTATATATACAATCATATCATCTGCGAATATGGGCACTTTGACTTCTTATTTTCCAATTTTTATCACCTTGATCTTCTTTAGTTGTCTTATTGCTCTAGCTTGAACTTCAAATACTATGTTGAAGAGATATGGGGAGAGTGGACAGCCTTGCCTTGTCACTGAATTTCATGGAATTCCTTAAGATTCTCTTCATTTAATTTGACGTTGGCTATCAGCTTGCTATATATCACCTTTCTTGTGTTTAGCTATGTGCCTTGTATCTCTTGTATGTGCCACTGATCTCTCCAAAACTTTTATCATGAAGGGATGTTGGATTTTGTCAGAGGCTTTTTCAAGATCTAGTGAGATGTTTATGTACTTTTTCTTTCAGTTTGTTATTATTATGGATTACATTGATGGATTTTCATATGTTAAACCATCACTGCGTCTCTGGAAAGAAGCCTACTTGATCGTGGTGGATGATGTTTTTGATATGTTCTTGGATTCATTTTGTGAATATTTTATTGAGTATTTTTACATCAATGCTCATGAGGGAAATTGGTCTGAACTTCACTTTGTTGAGTCTTTGAGTGGATTAGGCATCAGGGTGACTGCAGCTTCAAAGAATGACTTTGTCAATGTTACTTCTGTTTCTATTTTGTGGAATAGTTTGAGGAGTATTTGTATTAGCTCTTCTTTGAAGGTCTGGTAGAATTCTATGCTGAAACCATCTGGTCCTGGGCTTTTTTTTTTTGGTTAGGAGAATTTGCTGACTGCTTCTATTTCTTTAGGGGTTATAAGAGTTTAAATTGTTTACCTGATCTTGATTTGATTTTGGTAAGTGAAATCTATCAAGAAAATCATCCATTTGCTTTAGATTTTCCAATTTTGTGGAATACAGGCTTTTGAAGTAAGACCTAATTATACTTTAGATCTCCTCAATGTCTGTTTTTATGCCCCCTTTTAATTTCTGATTTTGTTAATTTGGATAGTGTCTATCTGTCTTTGAGGTAGTTTGGCTAAGGGTTTGTGTATGATGCTGATTTTCTCAAAGAATCAACTCTTTGAAACCAGGTTTCATTGATTCTTTCTATTGTTCTCTTTGTTTCTAATATATCTATTTCAGCCTTAATTTCGATTATTTCCTGCTTCCTGCTCCTCTTGGGTGCGTTTTCTTCTATTTTTTCTAGAACATTTAGGTATGCTTTTAAATTGCTAGTATGAGAACTCTCAAATTTCTTTTGAATTTGCTTAGTTCTAGGAACTTTCCTCTTACCACTGTTATCATCGTGTCTCATAAGTTTGGGTGTGTTGTATCTTCATTTTCATTGAGTTCTAAAAATTATTTAATTTCTTTATTATTTCTTCAATGACCAAGAGGTCATTGAATAGAGAGTTGTTCAGTTTCCATGACTTTGTAGGCTTTCTGTTGTTTCTGTTATTGTTGAAATCTAGCTTTAATCCATTGTGGTCTGATAAGATACAAGGGGTTATTTAAATGTTATTGTATCTGTTGAGGCTTGCTTTATGTCTGAGTATACAGTCTATTTTGGAGAATGTTCAGTGAGGTGCTGAGAAGAATGTATATTCTTTTGTGTTTGGGTGAAATGTTCTGTTAGATCCATTTGATTCATGATGTTTATTAGTTTCATTATTTCTCTGTTTTGTTTCCTTTCTGTCTCATTTATCTGTCCATAAGTGAGAGCAGTGTGCTGAAGTGTCCATTATTAATATGTGATGTTCAAAGTGCGATATGAGTTTTTTAGTAATGTTTCTTTTATGAATGAGTGAGCCCATACATTTGGGGCATAGGTGTTCAGAATTGAGACATGGATTTTTCCTTTGACGAGTATGAAGTGTCCTTTCCCATGCCTTTTGATTAATTTTAATTGAAAGTCTATTTAATTGGATACTAGAAGGACGATTCCAGCTTGTTTTCTTGGGCCCATTTGCTTGGGAAATCTTTTTACAGTTCTGTACTCTGAGATAATGTCTTTTTTGTTGAAGTGTGTTTTTTTTTTGAAGCAGCAGAATGTTGTATCATATTTCTGCATCCATTCTATCAGCCTGTGTTTTGAGGAATTGAGTCCATTGATGTTGGGAGATAATAATGAACAGTGAACAGTGATTGTCAATTCCTGTTATTTTTTTGTTGTTGTTGGTGGAGTGTGTGTATGTGTGTGTGTGTGTGTGTGTGTGTGTGTGTGTGTGTGTGTTCTTCTTGTTTGGTTTTACTGTTGTAGGGTTATTTATTTCCTGTGTTTTCCTAGATGTAGTTAGCCTCCTTGGCTTGGAGTTTTCTTTCTAGTATCTTCGATAAGGATGGATTTGTGGATAGTTATTGCTTAAATTTGTTTTTGTCATGGAATATTTTGTTTTCTCCATCTATTGTGATTAAAAGTTTGACTGAGTATAGTAGTCTGGCCTGACATCTGTGATCTCTTAGGGTCTGCAAGGTATCTGTCCAGGGTCTTCTGGCTTTTAGAATCTCTGTTGAGAAGTCAAGTATAATTCTGATAAGTCTTTACTTGGCATTTTCCCTTGCACTTTTTAATATTCTTTCTTTGTTCTGTACATTTAGTGTTTTGATTATTATGTAGCAGGTGGATTTTCCTTTTTGGTTGAGACTATTTTGTGTTCTGTAAGTTTCTTTTGTGCTTATAGGCATCTATTTCTGTAGGATGGAGAAATTTTCATCTATGATTTTGTTGAACATATTTTCTGGAGCTTGGTGCTGGGAATCTTCTCCTTCATCTATTCCTATTATTCTTAGGTTTGGTCTTTTTGTAGTGTCCCAGATTACTTCTATGTTTTGTGTCAGGAACTTTTTAGATTTAACATTTTCTTTGGTCGATCTATCAATTTCTTCAATCATATCTTCTACACTTGAGATTCTCTCTTCAATCTCTTGTATTCTGCTGGTGATATTTGTGTTTGTATTTCCTGTTCTCTTCCCTAGTTCTCCAACTCAAAGATTCCCTTAATTTATGTTTTCTTTATTGCCTCTATTTCAATCCTCTGATCTTAGACAATTTTATTGACTTTCTTCACTTGTCTACTTGTATCTTCCCTCATTTCTTTAAGGGATTTATTCATATTCTCTCTAGGGCCTCTAACGTGTTTATAAGGTTGGATTTAGGGTTGTCTTCTTTTGCTTCAGCTGTGTTATTGTGTCCAGGGCTTGCTGTAGTAGGACTTATGGATTCTGGTGATGCCACATTGCTCTGGCATTTGTTATTTTTGTTTGTTCATTGGCCTTTAGCCATCTGGTTGTCACTGCTGTTTGTTAGGTGATCCTGATGCTGACTGGACCCTTCAGGGGGGCAGAGAGAACCTTGAGCCTGGCTGTTCCTCTTCTAGTTGTGTCCCAGGTGAGCTGGTCAGGCTGGAGAAAGGCTGGACAAAGTCTCCCCTCATGGATCCTGGATGTCTGAAGATACAGAGGTTCCTGGGTCTCTGCTAGCTGTATCCTGGGTGAGTTAAAGAAAGGCTCTGCTAACTGTGTCCAGAGTAGTCCTGGCCAGCTGGAGAAAAGCTGTACAGAGTCTAAACCTCTCTACTCCTGGGAGACTGAAGGCCTAGATATTCCTGTGACTGGCATGGTCTTCATGTGGTTCTTGTCCCATCCAGGTTTTTGCTTCCTTCCCCTCATTCTTCCACAGGATACCCTGTGCTCTGTCTAATGTTTGATGGTGAGTCTCAGACTCTGTTTGGATCTTCTGCTACATGGAAGTTCTCAGAGGAGAGTTATGCTGTGTTTCTACCTGTAAGCATAACAGAGTATCCTTAAAAGTGACAGGGGTTGGCTCTCTGCCTTAGGGTAGATGTTAAGATAGTGTTTAGCATTCTAAATGTTAATTGGTCCTGTTTGCTGTCTGTTACTTACCTTGACTCTGATTGGTTAAATAAAATGTCAAGGCCTGAGATTGGGCAAAGACAGAGAAAGGTAGGACTTCCTGGGATTAGAGCAGAAAGCCTGCACTTTAGACAGAGGATTCGAGCATTCCAGCCAGCAGCAGGAAGAAGAAGGCATTCAAGCCAGGAGCAGCAGGAAGGAGGCACACACCATGGGTTAGAAAAAGGAACCTCATTCCACATGGCCAAGAACATTGGAATATCGTGGAGAATGGCAGTCCAAGGGGACGTATGTATATATGGGGTCATATTTGGGTAATAGAATTAAGAGCTAGCTTAGATGGGCTAGGATTGCACAATTCAGGCCAAGGCTTGTTAAAATCCATGTGGTCTCTGTGTGCTCATTTATAATGTCTGGATGAGAATTAACAACCGCCAAACCAATTAACAATAATCTGAATACTGGTAAACAATTTAACTGATTATTTCTACAAACGCCCAACCCAACATAATTTAATTAATTTTTTTTTAATAGGTAGATCTCAGGTTTGGTCCATCATTGGTTAGACATTCCCTCAAATTCTGATATTGCTTTATCCCCGCACACCTTGTATGGAGGATAAATTTTAGGTTGAAGGTTTGTGGGTAGATTGTGGATCCCTCCCTCCTCTGGAAATCCTACCTAACTAGAAGGAGGCCTCTTTAGTCTCCCTATCTCCCACTGCTAGGACGCTTAGCTAGAATTACCCCCATATCCTCCCAGGGTCCTACCTTGTCCCTGGTCTCTGACTTGTCTCAGAGATGACACTGCCCTTGGTTTCTCATCTTTCTCCCAACCCTCTTACCATCCAACCCCCACAACTGACCCCCCAACATATAATCAGATACACCAAATCTATTAGAAGAGAAAGTGAGGAACAACTTTGAACTCATTGGCACAGGAGACAACTTCTGGAGCAGAACACCAACAGCTCAACAATCAAGAAATAATACCTTATGAAACTGAAAAGCTTCTGTAAGGCAAAGGACACTGGCAAGAGAACAAAACAGGAGCCCTAGAGATTTGGAAAACATCTTCACCAACCCTATATCTGATAGAGGACTAATACCCAAAATATATACAGAACTCAAAGAAGTAAACACCAACAAATCAAATAATCTAATTAAAAATTAGGTACAGAACTAAACTGAGAATTCTCAACAGAAGAATCTCAAATGGGTGAGAAGCACTTAAAGAAATGCTTAACTTCTTTAGTCATCAGGGAAATGCAAATCAAAATGACTCTAAGATTCTATCCCACACCCTTCAGAATGGCTAAGACCGAAAACTCAAGGGACAGCACATGTTGGTGAGAATGTGGAGAAAGAGAAACATTCCACCATTGCTGGTGGAAATGCAAACTTGTACAATCACTTTGGAAATCTCTCTGGCATTTTCTCAGAAAATTTAGAATAGTTCTTTCTCAAGACCCAGCAATACCAATTTTGGACATATGCCCAAAAGATTCTCCAACATACCACAAGAACAATTGCCCAACTATGTTCATAGCAACTTTATTCATAATAGCTAGAAACTGGAAAAATCAAGATGTCTCTCAACCCAGGAATGGATAAAGAAAATGTAGAGCACAATGGAATACTATCCAGGTATTAAAAACAAGGAAATCATAAAATTTCCAGGCAAATGGATGGAAATAGAAAAGATCATCCTGAGTGAGGTAACTCAGAACCAGAATGATACATATGGTATGTACTTATCTTGTAAAAGTTGATTGCATGATAAATCCAAGGCAAGGAAGGTTTACTGCTACATTTTTTCTCTTAATGGTAGCTTATACAAACACACTGGATATATAGTAGAGTAGCAGTCTTAAATCTTAAGTGACCTCAAAGTGTGTTATTAACTCAGATCAGCAATTTTATTGTAATACATTGCCACACATAACTTCAAAAAGAAGTTTCCTCAAGTGACATATGGTTTTAAAATATAATGCTACTTTTTTGTCTCCTGCTTGAAGAGAAACTATTTAAACCCCCTCTTCTGGACTATAGTAGTATATTTATAAATAATAGCATACAAACAAGTTGATATATTACTTATAGCATTACATTTGAAAAAATAATCCCAGTTTCTTTCTTGATTATAATTTGATCTGAGTCATTTGTTCTCATGGAATTAAACTGGCAAGCCATGAAGGTTAAGAGAAGAGAAAAGTAAGCTGCTATGTTGTGAGTCTGATAAAATATTATTGAGCTTTAAAAGAGAAAAATTCAGGCAGGAATTAAATTTAATGAATGGTAAACAATATACACATATGATGAAATATAAATCTTGCTAAGAGTATTAAAATAAGATAATATATTATTGAAAAGTATAGACAATATAAAAAGACTAGAAAACATTCTAGTTTGTTATTCAAATCTTCAAGTTTGTATATCAGTGCAATATGATTTTACTTAATTTCCAATACAACTTTTTACATAAATAGAGAAGTTGCTTCTAAAGTTCATACTGAAAGGTAAAGTATCTGCAAACACCAGGACAAAAAGGAAGAATTTGGAATATTTGTAGTATGTAAATTAAATATTTGTTACTAAGTGTAACAATTAAAGCAGTGTGCTATCATCATAACTAGGAAGATAATTTGAATAAAGCAGATAGCTCAGAAATAGAGCAATATATTTAGAGCCAAAAGTAATACCAAATGAATTCAATGGAAGAAAATTATTTTAAACAGTCAGTTATCTTTTTTGGAAAGATACTTTAATCTTTAATGCATGTTTTAAAGGAAACTACAATGAATCAGAAACAAAAATGTATTAGGTCCATAGAACATTTCAGTCAAATATCGGGAAGAAATGTTGGTAAATAAAAGTAGACAGAATTTTTAAAAATACAATTTTAAAATGCAGATTTTGTCTGTTTCTCTCTAAAAAGTACATTATCGACAACATCAAGAACTGTGAATGTGGCTCATTGGTAGAGTATTTGTCTACCATGCACAAAGATTTGGATGCTATCTCATCTTCAGTATCATAGGAACCACTCACAAACACATAAAGAAAAAGGAGGCAGACTGGCAGTAGTTTGAAACAAAATGCTTATGTAAACATATGATTGAGAATTTTATCCATAATAATTCCAACCCAACAGTGAGATGATACTTCACTGTATTATGTTTTATTATTGTTTCTTGGAGACCTCCCCTTACCTGAAATGAAACAGAAGAGAGAGAGAAGAGGAGGTAAGGGGATTTAGGAGAAGTAGAGAGGAAACTACTGTGGCAAGATGTATTATGTAAGAGAAGAATCTATTTTCCATAAAAACGAAAAGAAAAATAATAAAGAAATTTCTACAGGCATAATGGTAATGATACCAGGTGGGAACCTAGCTTTATAGGAAGAAATGAAGAAAGAACATAAAATTCGATGTAAATATGGGAGCCTGTTTTTTTAAATTTCTTTAAAGTACAGAAGCTGATGCAAAAATTATAACATTATCTTGCATGAAATGAAAGTTAGCTATAATAAAGAAAAATACTGTGTTGGATATATAAAAATTACCAAAGATAGATTGAGCACCTGAAAAAAGTACAGGCGGCTAATGAGTACTTGAAAATATTAAAATGATTATCAAGAAAATGAAAATTTAAATGATATATTGTTATAATTCATTAAAAAACCTTAAGTTAAAAGGTGCATAATTCAGAGAATTAGTAACCATGCACAACAACTGAGTTCTTTCTTTATTGTAAATAACTTCAAATATTTAAATATCATTTAAAAGGCTGTTTCTCAGTTTCTTTCTTTCTTGAATTTTTATTTGTATGGGTGTTTTGCCTTAGTTCATTTGCACACATGAGAGTGTGGTGGCCTTAGAGGTTAGAAGATGGTGTCAGATCCCCTGGAACTGGAATTACAGTTTTGAGATACTTTGTGGGTTCTGGGTAGTAATGAGGAGAGAGAGAGAAAACATGAGAGTTGAGGGTGAATATAGAGTTTTGCCCAAACATTTTTTGAAGAGAATATCATTTTCAGCATATATTAATTTTTCTCTCATATTTTTGAATTGCTGTGTTAAGTTACTGACAATGTCATCCACTTTTATAAATCCTTTGTCTAAGTTCTGAATTAATATCCTTACTTAATTCATTTGTTTATTTGTGTTCTCTATATCGACATTGTTAGTGTTTGAAATGAAGTCTCTGAAATCATTTTCTGGAATATTGTACTGTTTTTAGATTCGAATTAGGGCTCCTCAATGGGGCAATATTATTTTTTCATTCTCATTTGTATCAATGCACATAAGTGCAGGGGAAGGGCTTCACATCTCAGTAATTCAAGAAAGTTAAGTCAATGTGTCTTACTAGATAAAGATTTTTCTAACTAAAATACAATTGCCCTTCTCATTGCTAGTCTTTCACTACTTGTCTGGTGTTTCTGGGTTTGCATGTTCCATGTGTAGATATATCCATGATTGAGGCTCTGAGAATAAGGAAGATCTTCTTATCTAAGTTTATTTTTGTGTGCTGTCAGGAGATTGGGACAGTTTCCATAAATATTTTTCCTCTCTTATTTTTTCAAGCAATGACTATAAAGAGGGAGTCACATTTTGGTAAAAATGGTTGGTCTCAGCTTCCTGTTCATAAGTTGCACATCCCTCTCTAGATTTTTTTTCCTTGCTTTCCATGAATTCCTTATCCAACATCCAGCTATATTTCTCCAGCCAACCTTTTCTTTCTGGCTTTCACAGCAACTTCTCATGAAAACATTTAGATGATAGCACCTAATAACACCATGTCAAGAACAACAGTGTGGTGCATATGAGGTCCAGAATTTTGGCTATCTGTAGAGAGAATATGACTTCATTTTCTTTCTGTTTCTTTTTCTTTTAGCTCTTCTTATATGAATAGTTTTTTACCCATTCATACAATGGTAGCTGTTAATCTGTCATATACATCACAATTCAGCTATTTATTTCAGTTTTGATAAAGCTTAGAGGAAGTTCTAGCATTTCCAATGAGGGAGAAAGAATCTGTCTAAAGAAAATAGAAAGAATTAAATGCCTTAATGTTTTAATGAGAGTATCTATTAAGTGTGTATTGGGAGAGCATTATTATGAAGAATACAGTGCGTGTGCATTGATAAAAAAACAGAGCAATCCAAGAGGCATGCAGAACACCAAATGGATTAGATCAGGAAAGAAATTCCTCTCATCAAATAATCAATGAAACTCCAAATGTACAGAACAAATAAAGAATATTAAAAACTGTAAGAAAAATATTTCAAGTAACAAACAATGGCATACCCATCAAAATTACACCTGACATCTCCTCAGAGAAAAGCCAGAAGGGCCTAGGTGGACATCCCACAAGACCTAAGAGACCACAGGTGCCAGCCCAGACTACTATACCCAGCAAAATTTTCTATCAACATAGACAGAGAAAAAAGATATTCTGTGACAAAATCAAATTTGAACAGTATATATCCAAGATCCAGCTCAACAGATCTAGAAGGAAAATTCCAACCCACATAAGTTAACTACACCCAACAAAACAAAGGAAGCAAAACAAAAACCTCCACTACATCTAAACCAAAAGGAACACACAACCACCACCTACATCAAAATAACAGAAAATAACAATTTAAGGTCATTAATATCCTTCAATATGAATGGACTCAACTCCCCAATAAAAAGACACAGGCTTACAGAATGGATCCATAAAAAAAGACCATCATTTTGCTAAATACAAGAAAAGCATCTCACTAACAATGATAGACTCTACATCAGGGTAAAGGGCTGGGAAAAGGCTTTCCAAGCAAACGGTCCTAGGAAGCAAGCTGGGGTAGCCATCCTAATATAAAATAAAATAGACTTTTACCTGATATTAATCAAAAAAAGATATTGAAGGACACTACATACCCATTAAAGGAGAAATTCATCAAGATGACATCTCAATACTGAATATCTATGCCCTAATTACAAGGGCACCCTCTTCTGTAAAAGAAACTCTTCTAAAGCTTAAAGCACACACCGATCCCCACACATTAATAGTGGGAGACTTCAACACCTCACTCACACCAATGGACAGGTCATCGAGACAGAAATAAAACAGAGAAATAACAAGACCAACAGAGGTCATGAATCAAGTAGACCTAACAGATATCTATAAAATGTTTTTCCTAAAAAAGAAAGGAATACACCTTCTTTTCAGTACCTCACAGATCATTCTCCAAAACTGACCATATAGATGGACTCAAATCAAGCCTCAACAGATACAAGAAAATTGAAATAACCCCTTGTATCTTATTAGACCACCATGGATTAAATCTGAACTTGAAAAAAACAGAAACAACAAAAAGCCTACAGATTCATGGAAACTGAACAACTCTCTACTCAAAGACCACTGGGTCAGAGAACAACTAAAGAAGGAAATCGAAGACTTCCTAAAATCCAACTAAAATGAAGGCACAAATATGCAAACCTATGGGACAAAATGAAAGCAGTGCTATGAGGAAAGTTCATAGCACTAAGTGCCTTCAAAAAGAAAATTGTGACAGCTCATATTAACAACTTAACAGCAGAAGAGGAACAGCTAGAAAACAAAGAAGCAAAAACTTCCAAGATGAGCAGAAGGCAGGAAATCATCAAATTTAGGAGTGAAATCAACACCTTAGATTCAAAACAAACAATTCAAAGAATCAATGAAACCAAGAGTTGATTCTTTGAGAAACTCCACAAAATAGACAAACCCTTAGCCAAACTAATGAAAAGGCAGAGGGAAAATACCCAAGTAAACAAAATCAGAAATGAAAAGAGAGAAATAACAACAGATATAGAGGAAATCCAGAGAATCTTTAGGTCTTACTTCAAAAATCTGTACTGCACAAAATTTGAAAACCTAAGCGAAATGGACAATTTTTTGATAGATTCCAGCTACTAAAGATAAATCAAGACCAGGTTAACAAATTAAACAGTTTTACAACCCCTAAGGAAATATAAACAGTCTTTAAAAGTCTACCATCCAAAAAAAAAAAAAAAAAGCCCAGGACCATATGGTTTCAGCACAGAATTCTACCAGACCTTCAAAGAAGAGTTAATAGCAATACTCTTTAAATTCTTCCACAAAAGAAAAACTGAAGGAACACTGCCAAACTCATTCTATGAGGCTACAGTCACCTTGATGCCAACCCACTCAAAGACTCAACAAAGAGAATTTCATACCAATTTCCCTCATGAATTAATGTAAAAATACTCAATAAAATACCCCAAAAAAGGAATCTCAGAACACAGGAACAACATCATCACCATGATCAAGTAGACTTCATCCTAGGAATGCATGGGTGTTTCAACATTTGAAAATCTGTAAAAGTAATCCACCGTATTACAAACAAGCTGAAAGAAAAAAAACACATGATCATCTTGCTAGATGTTGAAAAAGCACTTGACAAAAATCCAACACCCCTTCATGTTAAAAGTCCTGGAGAGAGCTGGCATACAAGGACCATACCTAGGAATAAAAAAATATATATATATATACAGGAATCCAGTAACTAACATCAAATTAAATGGAGAGTAACTTAAAGCATTTCCTCTAAAATCAGGGACAAGACAAGAATGCCCACTTTCCCCCTATCTCTTCAACATAGTCCTTCAAGTTCTATCTACAGCAATAAGATAACTAAAGGAGATCAAGGGGATACAAACTGAAAAGGAAGAAGCCAAATTATTCCTATTCACAGATATGTTAATGTACTTAAGTGACCCCAAAAATTCCACCAGAGAAGCACTATAACTGATAAACACATTCAGCAAGGTGGCTGGATACAAAATCAATTCAAAAAAATTAGAAGCCCTTCTTTATACAAAAGGTAAATGGAGTGAGAAAGAAATTAGGGAAACAACACTCTTCACAATAGCCACAAATATTACTAAATACCTGGGGTTAAGTCTAACCAAGCAAGAGAAAGACCTGTATGAGAAGAACTTCAAGTCCTTGAAGAAAGAAACTGAAGAGGACATCAGAAGATGGAATGATCTCCCATGCTCATGGATATGTAGGATCAACATAAATAAAATGGCTATGCTACCAAAAACAATATACATATTCAATGCACTTCCCATCAAAGTACTAACTCAATCTTTACAGACCTTGAAAGTACAATTCTCAACTTCATGTGGAATAACAAAAAACACAGAAAAGCTGAATCAATCATTTATGATAAAAAATCTGATTTCAAGCTGTATTACAGAATAATGGTCATAAAAACAGTATGGTACTGTTATAGCAACAGACCAGTTGATCAATGGAATCAAACTGAAGATCCAGAAAAAAAACCCCACACACATATGGTCACTTAATTTTTAACAAAGAAGCCAAAACCATACAGTGAAAAAAGCACAGCATCTTCAACAAATGGTGCTGGTCTAAGTGGATGTCAACATGTAAAAGAATGAAATTAGACCCATACTTATCACCTTGTACAAAACTTAAGTCCAAGTGGATCAAAGACAAAACATAAAGCACAACACACAACATCTAATAGAAGAGAAAGTGGGGAAAAGCCTTGAACTCATTAGCACAGTTAACTTCATGAAAAGAACATCAATAGCTCAGGCTCTAAGACTACCAATTAATAAATGGAACCTCATGAAACTCAAAAGCTTATGTAAGGTAAAGGACACTGTCATTTGAACAAACCAGAAACCTACAGAATGGGAAAATATATTTACCAACCCCACATCTAACAGAGGACTCATATTCATATTTTATAATGAACTCAAGAAATTAAACACTTAGAAACCAAATAATCCAATAAAACATGGGGAACATAGCTAAACTGAGAAGACACAAAGGAAGAATCTCTAATGGCAAAGAGACACTTGAAGCAATGCTCAACATCCTTAATCAGCAGATAAATGTAACTCAAGACGACCCTGAGATTCCATCTCACAACTGTCAGAATGGCTATGATCAAAAACTCAAATGACAGCACATACGGGCAAAGCTGTGGAGAAAGCCATTGCTATTGCGAGTGCAAACTTGTACAACCACTATGTAAATCAGTCTGGCGATATCTTTGAAAATTTAGAATAGCTCTACCTCAAGACCCAGCCATTCCACTTCTGGGTATACATCCAAAATGATTCCTCTCCAAACCACAAGGACATTTCCTCCTTTATTTGTAATAGCTAAAAACTGGAAACAACCGAGATATCCTTCAACTGATGAATGAATAAAAAAGCTGTGGTACATTTACACAAAGGAAAACTACTCCGCTATCAGAAAGAATGATCATGTAATTTGCTGCCAAATGGATGGAACTAGAAAAGCTCATCCTAAATGAGCTAACCCAGACTCAGAAAGATGCACATGGTGTCTATTCACTTATAATTGAATTTTAGCCATGTAGTACAGGATAACTATCCTACAACCAACACACCAAAAGGAACAAGAACATAGACCTTGTTAACTGCTAGTGGGACGCTTTGCCCTAATAGAGATGCCATATAGGCCCACAGTGCAAGAGTAAGATCTTAACCCTCATATGAGGGGGGCTGATATGTAGGGGCAACCCATTCTGGAGGAGAAGGATAGGTGGGAGAGAGGGGAGAGGGTGGGATGCTGGAACTGGTAGGGGTGGAGGGAGTGGACTCTGATGGAGATGTAACTTGAAGTAATAAAAAACATTTAAAAACAAAACTGAGAGAGAATGAATTTTCATTTTTGTACTGGGTCACAAATTTAATTCTCAACAAATGTGTTATAGTGAATATGCTGTAAATTATACTGTTAGTGCCCCTCGCATGATAGCCTGTTGTTTAACTAATCTAGAACTATGGTGAACAGCATTGGTCCCACTACAAGGTGCCAAAATGGAGACTTTCTGCTTCCATTCTTCAAGGCTGGTTTAGTTTGTTGGCAGTCCTAATAGTTGATTTTGTTTTGTTTTTGTTTTCTTTTGTTGTTTGCTTTGTTTTGTTTGAGACACAGTAGCATCCATAGCCCAGACTGTGACGGCACAGTATTCATCAATTTAAATTTGATATTAAAGGAATGATCCACCATACAAGGCTCTAATCATTGATTTCAATAGTCCAGAAGAGAAACTATAAGCAAAAGTGAATGGTTTTGTATCTACAGAAGAAAACACCAGTGCCAATATTCTTTGGGGAGAAGTTAATTTCAAACTGCACTCTATATTGTTATTCATAAGATTCAGAGATATGCAGGCTATTTGGTCTGCAGAAAATGGACTCCCTAACCTCATCTTCATTCCTTTCATGAAACTCCCTTCATTCTTTCTGTGATCTCCCCATAGCTAACTTGTCAAATGAGTGAACTACTTCCTCAAACTCATCACCTTTTCTGCTAACAGAGTGACTCAACCCAAAATATGTAATAAGTTCTATCAATAAACTACTATATTTTATAAAACTGTTTTATATTTACAATTGTCATGCAAAGAAATTAGACTCATATAGGGAAAATTCTCTAAAATTGTCAACTTCATTTTCCTGAGGAGGAAGGAGCTTTATGCAATCAGGGTGATTCTCTCTAAACCATACAGCTAATAAATTACAGTTTTCTTTGATATTCTAAACAGGACCTTAGCCCCAAACACATACAAATGAATGACTTTCCGCTGAAATGAATCCTGTGCATTTTAATTTCATGTACAACACAATCTAGTGTTTCAGGTCTTACTAGCTTAGACCATCTTAGCTCTACCCTCATTAATTTGAATTTCGTTAATTTGTGCTTTGGGACAACTTAGTATTTGTGGAAATCAAATTTATTTTCCCTGTAAAAATATCATCTAAGAGTATATATCTATATATTAGTGCAACCAAATGATTTCATCACTCTCTTACTAGTGATCATCCTGTAATATTGTGTGATATCCTATTAAAAACCATGAATAATATAAACTGAGTCTTGATATTTTCTTTTTAATTCTGTAAAGTATCAAACTCAGCAACAACTCATTATACTCTGAAAAGGAAATATTCATACATATTTTCCAGTCTTTTATTTTCATTTGGCATAGAATTCTATGGCAATAAATATATGCCAAGCAATATTCGAAGTGTTTTAGATATACTAATGTATTTAAAATTTAAAATGACTCTTTGAGTTAGATGTCACTATCATCACTTTCCAACTGAAAAATTGAGGTATGGTACATGAAGTTGTTTGCCTAATTTCACACAACTAATGAAATAAAGGTGAGGATCAAGCTAAGGAAACATAGAACTGAAGTCACAATTTGGAGATCTTCTTTGCAAACAACTCCTTAAAAATCTCAAACTCAACTCTATTTATTTACCACAACTACTTATTTGCTATAATAAAGAGTTTGTGGTGAGAAAAGCTAAAAGGACAGATATAAAATGTGTGGGCATATGTGTGTGTGTCATATGTGTGTGTGTATTTATGTATATATTTATGTATACACACACACATATATATGTATATATATATGCATTATTGTCTTAGGAATCTCTTGATTCCTTCATTCACTGTTTATGACTCTTTTTGAGACAGGTAATCACTCTGTAGCTGTGTTGAATAGTTTTAACTCAATTTGACACAAGCTACAATCATTTGGGAATAGAGTCCCTCAATTGAGAAAATTATCCCACAAGTCAGCCGGTGAGTAAACTAGTGTCCCATTTTCTAAATTAGTGATTGGTGCTTATTTATTATTATCTTAATAACTCCCATTGTTGGTGGCCCTAGGATGTATAAGAAAGCAGGCTGAACATGCCTTAAGGAGCAAGCTGGCAAACAGTGCTATTCCATGGCCTTTGCATGAGTTCTTGCCTCGAATTTCTACACTGACTACTATGGATAATGGACTACAATCTGTACACTGAAATATACCCTTTTTTCACAAATTATTTTTGGTCATAGTGTTTTATTATAGCAACAAAAAAGTAACTAAGACAGTAGCCCTGTCTGCTATGTAACTCCATATGCCTAGCTACAACTTTATTTAAAAAATATGAATAAAAGTTCTATTTCTTTGTATTGTGTGCCTGTTTGTTTTATTTAGGAAATAAAGTGGATAATGTATATTTAACATATACAACATATGGTTACGGTTATAACTAAATAATATAATTAGGTAAAGTAATGTAAAAGACTTCTATTTGCCTGATGCAATTGTTGTCTCAGAGCCTTACTGCCCTGTATGTTCACCTAGATCTAGTTTTTGAAGCTTCGAACCTCCATACAATCTTACCTAACCCTACTATGTTTTCAGCCTCTGAGACCTACTGCTAAATAAGCTCACCCTTTCTGGCTTGGTCCGAACTGTGCCTGGCTGGTTCAACTCAGCTGTTCTGGCTCTAATTCCTCTCCAAGCTGACTGATTCAATCTTGCTTCTCTCTTGGTCTCTGACTGAATTGCTCTGCTTGACCTCATACTAACTTTGGCAATGTTTTCTAATCTTCTGGCTTCTTTTCATTCTCTGACTCATTCTGTCTTTACCTGAGTCTAACTTTTTTTTTTCTCTTCAACCTGTCTTTATTAAACTCTCCTGGGTAAATTGTCTCTGAATTTCATGAACTGAACTGCTGCAAACTCAACTCCACTCACTGCCTCTCAACTCACTGTCTCAACTGAACTGATTGAACATAACTAAACTCAGACATCTGTATGCCTCTGTCTCCTGAGTGCTGGGACTAAAGGCAAGTACCACCATACCTAGGGACCTAAGCTTGTCTTTGTCCGAAGCTTTCTCTATAGCAGGCTGGCTTTAAACTCAGTGATTTGCTTACCTCTGTCTCCTGGGATTAAAGGTGTGTCTGTATTCCAGCAGGATCACACAGACCTAGAAGGTCTTTGGATGTGATCCATTGCCAAAGCAGCCATATGCTGAATTAAAATTCCTCTACAAATTAATGCATCTCCTGTGTCATAATGGTTATCCATTTTATCTCTGGCGGCAAAGCAGCTAAAATCTGGGACATTTTAATAATTGTGAATTCCATCTTTTTGAGGGGTCATGGAAATAGTCTTCATGTATTTCCAATCTTAGGACATTTGCTGCTCAAATTTCATGATTTTGAAATTTTAATTAATATTAGTTCTTCAAACAACAAAAATATTGAAAAGAATTAGAGAGCTGTGTATTAATGTCTCTTCTTCTGAAAGTTGATTTTCAAATAAATGGAAAGACAACTAATACCAAAGTCACAGACAGGCCCAAGCTATTGGAAGCAGCTTCTTATTTGAAGTTCCTTCTTCCAGATAAATTCTAGTTTTATCAGACAAACATAAATTAACCAGCACAATTGACCCTTTGCTATCTTGACACAGGAACATTTTACTATTATACCATAACTTTTCCCTTTTTGTTTATTTCCAAAATCTCACATTAAATTTATAACAAACGCATAACACAACTTTATTTCATGGTGCCAAGCCTCTGTTTCTCCTCATGACCCTTTTAATTCTGAAGTTTCATCTTTCATTTGAGACTGCACCCTTACCAGTAGAATCTCCTGACCTCTTCTATTCAGGGACTCTGCTCACTGTCTTATGACACCAAACTTCTGCTTCTCTCTACGATGGCTTTGTGTCTTCAAAACCAGTACCATTTGGCAGATTCTCACATATTGCCAATCTCTTTTGCCAGTTGCCTTTCCCCCTCCCTCAATCTCAACTGGTTCACAGCTTCTGTGTGCTGACCCTAAGGAATATATAATACTTTCCAGGTGAGTTTTCTCTCAGTAATGCTTCTCTCTTATTAATCACAGCTCATTCTTCATCCCTAGTACAATTGACATAGATTGTCCATGTAAAGCAAACATTTCACTAATACAAACTCATAATCAAAAATATCACATGAATGACATTAATAAGATCTTTGCTTATCTCTGTAACTTCAAAAATCAGGCCACCATTGTCTAAACCTCTCTTAACATTCCTATTTTTTAAGTGCCCATAAGAGCTCATTAAGCTCTGAGGACTCAACACCATTTTCCAGCTGAGGGTGTTTGTGTGTGTGTGTGTGTGTGTGTGTGTGTGTGTGTGTGTGTGTGTGTGTGAAAATGTGATCTTGATTGAAAAGAACAGGAAGAAACAATAAAATCTGCTTTGTCTGTTTTAGTTACTTTTCTTGCGTCTCTGTCAGCATAAGAAAGAGAACTAAATAAAGGGAGGAGGAATTATTTATTTTGGCTCATGATTTCAAATGGTTCAATCCATAGTTCTTCAGTCCCATGAGCTTGAACACAATATGTATGTGTGGTTAATGCTGTTCTTCTCATTTCTATGATTAGGAAGTACAAAGAGAATAAGGAAGGGGCCTAAGAGAAAATATTCCTGGGGGCATATCCTCAATGACCTACTTTTTTCTTTGTAGAGGCCACCTCTTAAGATTTCCAAACTTCTCAAATAGTATTATCAGGAGGAACCATGCTTTCATAGTATTAAGTAATTCATGCAATTTGCTGCCAAACAGATAGAACTAGAAAAGCTCATCCTGACTGATCTATCCTAGACCCAGAAAGATTCACATGGCATCTATTCACCTATTTATTCACTGGATTTTAGCCATATAGTACAGCATAACTAACCTATAACCAAATGATTGAAAGAAACATAGACTATTAATTTTTAGTGGGACACTTTGTTCTAGTGGAGCTGCCATGTAGGCCCACAGTGGAAGAGGAAGCTCTTAGCCCTCATATGGCTGCTGAACTGAAGGGGGCTGATATGTAGGTCACCCCACACAGGAGGAATAGGATAGGTGGAAGAAAGGGTAGTGGATGAGAAAGAAGGTGGGCCTGGGTGGGGTAGAAGGAGGGGACTGTGATGGAGATGTAAATTGAAGTAATAAACAAATATTAAAAAATAATAATTGTAAAATTAATAATCTATTATTTCTTCAGTCTTTTTAATTATAATTTGATGAAGAGAAAATTTCCTGAGTTTCAAGTCTAAAATATTTATAGGCATTTATAGGGTTAAGTGTCTATAATATTAAAACTGATTAAGAGCAAAGAGGCCATTTGGTAGAATCATTTCAATTTTATCTGATAAATTAAGGGAAAAGAAGTTGTGCCAAAATGGACCATAGTTAAGTCCTTTTTGAATAAGATTTTTTTAATTTTCCCTTAGATGAAAATTTCTTAAAATTATTATTTTTGTAATATCAAGATATGGACATCTATAGTTTGATGTAGGGTAAAAGACGTAACACTTTTGTGTTGCACAGCACTTTGTTAACCACTTTTCTTCAAATGGCAATTTCTTTTGTTGCTAGATGGCAGATTTGTAGAAAAGTGGTATCCAGAAATCATTACAATTGCAACAATATTTCATGCAATCGTTGAGGAGTTTTCTCTGTTCAAGGATTTCAAAAACACTTTTCAATGTTAAATTGCCTTTATACTATTCCCTTTTTGAAAACTGTAAAATCTAAAGCACAGAGAGTTATGGTTTACCAAGGTCAGCTGTTAATTTTCTTCATCAACACATTTGTTGTCCATCTAGTAAATGCTGAAATACATTTCTGGATGCAGTGAAGTCTTAAGAAAATAATAGACAAGGTTCCTTAAGTCGGCTGTTTGATTTAATGGGAGGGAGGAAGGAAAGAGGAAATTACACATATGTAGAAAACATTTATAGAGCAATTATAGTCTTTCCCATTAAGTGCTTTAGTCTTCATAATAGTTAAAACAAAACAAAAAAAAGGCCAGAGAATGAAGTTACAGTGTATAATTAGGATCAGTGACCCTGGGAAAGTTTTTAATGAGTGAAGCAGATGATTTGGTATTATTGCAAAGTGGAGATGACATTCTGGGCAGATTAAATGGGATATTTAGTGAGCTAGAGCCAAAGAGTGCACAATTTATGGGTTGACCTCCACTTTTTTTCAAATACAAGAAAAAGTTGCATAGTAAAATATAATAAGATGACCTTCAGTAAAGAGATGAGTTTCTGTCAAGAAAACCATAAGAGCAACGATGTGGGAAAGAATAGCAAAATGACAAGAAGATAAAGATCTTATTATACTGTAGCTGAAAAAAAAAGATCATACCCAAGAGTAAGTATAAAGAAATATAAGACATAGTCCTTGGTGACTTATGCATTCCTCGTTGAACACGGGGAACCAAATTTTCAGAGAAGAATTTTAGCATCAAAAGAAAACTTTAAGATCAATCACTATATTGTCATCCTGCATCAAAAAATGCATAAGTAGATGTGATGTATCAAATTATATACTGTTTCATTAATTATTGAATATTTCTATAACTCAAAGAGAAAATAGAATCAAAGTATTAACATATAGTTTCAAGGTCTCCTTTATTCTTTTTTCTTTTTTTTTTCTGAGACAGGACCTCACTGAGTCCTAGATGCTCTGGACCTTGCTTTGTAGACCAGGATGACCTCGAACTCACAGAGGTCTGTCTGCCTCTGCCTCCTGAGTGCTGGAATTAAAGGTGTGTACCAACATGCCTGACTAGTTTCAATGATTATATGTTAAGAGAACTTTGTAGAGAGTTCTCAAAGCTGATTTTCTGTAGACCACTGTATAATTTTACAAGTGCATGTCACTGATCTGATCACCTACTTTAAGGAAAACTTGATTGATACTAATGGCAACAATCTAAAGCAAAAGTTAATAAACTCCAGAAAATGAATGGCGCTTCCTAGGATAAACTATTTCAAATCTGTACATTGCTGTAACATGGTTTTATTTGTGAACAATCTGTAAATGTCTTAACAAACATTTCTCACAATATATACATATCACCTAGTATGCAATATTTTATTATATTTGCTCAATTATTAAATTATTATATTACTTGAGGAGCAGGTAAATTGTTCAGTAGATAAAGGGCCTTTCCCTGAAGCCTGATGAGAGAACAAACTCCCACTAGTTGTCCTTTTTTCTCTACATGCCTGCCATCACACATTCCTTCATGTACAGAAAACAAATAAGTATAACAAATACTACTTGGTTTCTTCATAACAAAGTCAAAAGAAAATTTTAGTAAAAGTACATTATATAAATTAATAGAGTAGAAAGACTTTTGTAAAGAAAAGAAAGCATATTTGTATTGTTATAGTCCATGTACAAATATGCTCACCTTAAAAAAAACAAATTTTCTTTCACTTGCTTCTGATATCACCTAATAAAGCAGTTTATGTTAAGAAAAGTTTGGGCTTAATCCAGAGATGGTATTTGATTTCCTACATACTTTGCTTTGTTTACTATTTTTAAAACAAAAGAAAACATTTAATTCAGGAATCCCCTTTTTAGCATTCCTATCATATTTCACATTTCTAATGAAATATGCTTTTCTCTTCTCACAATTAGAACACCACACTTTTCATTTCACTCCATTGTTCTATATATAGTCTTTCATTTATTTTGCATAATAATATTTTAAATAGTATTAGAAATGCTAATAATTATTTTGTTTTCTTTCATTTATAAAGTCATAGTTCTCTTCTGTAACTTCGATGGAATCATCTTAATTTTATGTATTATAGTATTAATTATTATTGTTCAGGCTACATAAGGACATTTGTATACAACTCCAAAATGTATTTTGAGTGAATTCTTCTATATCAGATTAACTTTCTTCTTCATAAAATATTAAGAAATTTCATTGACTGCTGAAATGGGGCTGGGGACTGGTATGTAAGGACATTCCACTCCAGAGGAGTGTGATGGAATAGATAGGGGGTAAAGGGTGGGAGGGCAGGACTGGCAGGGGTGGAAAGAGGACACTGTGATGGAGATGTAACCTGAAGTAATAAATAAATATTAAAAAAAGAAATTCTGTTGGTAATGCAAGTTAGGATGGAAACTGAGTTAGGTATAGAACTTTAAACTTATCGAGATACATAATAGAATATTATTATCAGTTGCCAAATATGTATGGACAAAATATTGGGAATGTATGTTATACCTTATTATTTTCATAATTGTGCCTAATTGTTCTTATTTTGTATTGTATTTATTGTTATAAGAAAAGAGGCTTTTATTGGACTAAAACGGGAACTGTTGGGGGAAAAAGATGCATGTTAAATTAAAAAAATGTGCATAGGAGGGAGAGGGGGTACAGGATAGGAGGGTGGGAACTGGAGAGGGAGCAGGGGGCTATGACTGAGATGTAACTTGAAGAAATAAATAAACCCTGAAACAAAATTTTGTGTTCCATCAAGAATGCTAAAGAACCTCAAGAAGGTGTCTAAATATTGGATGGTTTTGGCAACATTTGACTGAAATTATTTATTGTCGTTATTCTCATCTCTTTTAAGTTTCTAGAATATATGAGTCACTGTGAAACAGTGACAGCAGTGACACTGTGACACTGTCAGAACAACTTGTCTTTTCTTATTCTGTCTTGTGTGCAGTGTGTGTGTATGTGTGTGTGTTTATCCTTCTCTCCTTAATTGTGCATGTATTGATTCTGATATTCTATAATAAACCACAAGTTAGGAAGAAAGGAGGACAGTTGCCTAGCCAGTCATTGTACACAATAAAGGTGACCTTATAAGTATACTTCACTTGGTATGACAAAGTAAACAAACACATTCGTGGTCTGAAACTTAAGCTTTCTCTTGAATCAAGATGTAAGATATAATTCAAGGTAGCAATTCTAATGACATTTTTAGTAATATGTTGGAGGAGTTGGGGAAGTTTTCCTAAACCTAAAAAAGTTTGCTTTAATTAATTGCTTGCTTTTACTAATTTGGCTGTGATGAATTGGAGGTCTTTCTCCTCACATCGTTGGAATTGAAACTTATTCTCCTCATTCTATGTTTATGTGTTTTAAATGGCATATTCATATTAAAAATAGTGAAAGAAACATTTTTGAAACCCACACTTAAATTTACAAATTTTGATAGAGACAATTGTGACTATTTCAAAACATATAAATATCCCTGAAAAAAACAGTTCAGTGATGGAGAGGAAATGTGTCAGTAAGAAAATCAGAGTTTTCTTCACTTTTCCTGTATAGGTCTGTATGTGCAGAGTTTTCTGATATTTAGTTGAAATCAATAGCCTGACCACCTGAAGCATCATTATTCTTTCATAAGTTCATTATAATAAAAATCTTTTCAACAGAAAAGTCTCTATATTCTAAGGAAATATATATATATTTGAACAAAAACAAAAAATTAAAGAAATGATGTGGTAAAAATGATGAAACAGCTCAATGTCAAAAATAGCAGGAAAGAAAAAAAAACAAGTTTCCAACAAATTTGATATTTAAACTCTCCTATGGCATTGGTAACTAAACGTTAACAAAATTTCTAATAGCAATTTTATCTGTATTTGTCAGTCAGAAAACATACTAACATATCTTAACATACACACACATATACCAACATATCATAACACACATATGTCACACATATATACACACATATATATAACATATATATAATAAGAACATTAAATCTATAAATATAAATGCTGAGCTTAATAACTGAATGAACATAAACTAAAGTTAAATTCACCTTGTGTGCATGATCCTGTTTTTCTCTTAATTATTTTACAGTGTACATTTCCATTAAACTAAGTTTGGACAGGAAACAGCCATTAGCCACCTAGAAGTTGCTGAGGGTTGGCTTCTCCTTTACAATTGAAATAGTCTAACTGTCTTAATTGGGCTAATTTTCTCTGTCAATTAAAGAATTAACAGGGAGGAAAAATCTTGAGCCCTACCCAGAGCAGTGGAAAATCTTTGAACACATCAGACAACAACAGCAGAGGCAGCAGTTAAAGAAAGGTGTTTCTTGGGGTTAAGAAAATGCACAGAAAGAGCAGACACACAGTTAAAAGGATCCCCTGCAAAGGTGCAGGACTGGAAAAGCCAAAAAATCCAGTCTCTTTATTTTTAAAGTCTGTGAAGGGTTTTCCTCACTTAATTTAGGGTTGGTCAGTTTGAAGAAAGATATGATGGAGGATTGGCCCACAATTTCTGTATAACATGTTCTGATCTGGACTTGAACTTGTTAGGACAGTCTTCATGGGCACGCTGGTGGGAGATAAACCTACAAAACTTTTGTTTTAACCTGTCAGGCTTTTGTCTCAGGTAAGGAGGTTGAGGAGGAAGCCGTCTTTCAAGTTTGCTGCCTTTATTACCTAACCATGATACCTCTATCTATTCTGTCTGCCTACCTGGGAGTCTGTCTAATTACTGGTCTCTTCTAATTACCTTTAGACACTGGCTCCCACTTTTCTGAGTAACACGCAGGATTGGAGAAGTCTCTATATCTTGAGGTTTTCGTTATTGTTTATATTTTTCCTGCCCTTTTAAGTCAACCTGCATCCTGTCAGTACTTCTGGAACTGTGTCTTGGTACAGAAAGCCTTGATGACGTTTGTGAAGGAGAATTTCTGGAAAGAATCTGTGTGTGAAGACTAGTTGACTGACGAGAACCGCAATACTATGGAGAGTTTGGAATGTTACTGGTCCATAAATTAGTTACTTTATCTTTGGCTTGCTTTATCCTCCTGAAAGGACATTCATTACCTACCTCTGGGTCTGAACCAACATCTTGTGACTAATGAAAACCTTTTGGAATCAATTAACTTAGCAGACTACCTACTACCTTCCACAAACACAAAAGCTTAGAATGTCATCTGATAGTATCTGTGGTCTGTAGAAAAGTTTATTTCATTTTGGTGTATCTACCTTTCAGTTGTATCCATTGGCATATTTTAAACTTACCTGGATTTGGCACTTTATTTGTTCTGTAAAACCATAAACTTCATGAAACTATTCTATGTTGAAACATGGGATATCAGGTAACGACTTGTATTCCTGGGTCATCCATTACCACCTAAAATGGTTCCAGAATAAAATCGTATTTCCTTTCAGATGAGAGCTGCGGATTTTGCATCAACACCTTCAGTACACTGTAGTACCCTTTTTTTCTCAGGGGCCTGCACTTAATCATGTTGATGATAACATCTACCTGAACATCCCTGAAGTAGGTGGACAGGTATATTGACATATTCATCTGGCATTTCTCTAAGCTATTGTACTTTCAAATGTAGTGAAGGTAGTTCCTGTGGTTGACAGTGGTTCTGTGTACCTTCATCATAGTTACTTAAAGATGCCATCTTTAAATGGACACTTTTCCAGTGAAGGAGCATTTCCTCTTTATGTAGATACACCCCTGAAGATTCTTTGGTTGTTTTGAAAACAACGACAATGTCATTGCACTGCAAAGTGAGCTTCTTTTTGTCATTTTTCCCTCAGAAGAATTCTCTTCTTGTTTTATAAGATGGTGGGCTTCTCTTGGTAAGTGTGCTCATCTGAATATATCAGACCTGGAAGAAATGATGATATTCTAAAGGTACACTTGCATCTCTCAATCTATCAGGCTATCAAAATAACGGACCCCAAAGAAATAGGAATTTCTTCAGAACTCTCATTCTGTGAAATGAGAGTTGAACTAATTGAGGGGGGGGATCTGTATCCTGTAAGGTGGTCTGACTCAATTTCAACAACTTGCCAGACCACCTTACAGGATAAGACTGAAGTCTGATGATGGGTGAATGATGGGTGGAACCACACCTAACCAGAACTGATGAGATGTGTATATTCTTGTTTCTTTATTCAAACTTTGATCAATCTCCAGGAACCCGAGACTTTGCAGGGGGATAGATTAGTTTTTCTCCCACTGTGGTCACATTGAATCTCCTTTTTCTGCTTTCCAGTTTCATTTTGGTTATTTTAATTGGCTTATTTAGGGCAAATGGCTAGACCTGACTTGGGATACAGGTTTGTGAAACTCCATGCTTGGTTGCATAAATTTACACTATTTTCTAGGCACCATTAGAGTGTAATCTGAGTTTACTCTGGTTCTAGGTAGAGACACGACAGTCTACTTTGTCCTAAAGATTATAACCTTTCTTAACATTGCTTCTTTCCTCCATTTAGTTGTATATGATATCTTTATTACTGAGCTTGTCTCCCTTTTACAGTTATAGCTTTCAAAAAATAACTTCGGAAAGAATTGTTATTGGAAATTGTATACTGACCAAAATCTCAATGCCTGTCCTCACACTTGCCATTTTTATCATTTTCATTGTAGCAGAGGAAAGTAAAATTATAGGCAACAAACAAACAACAAAAATTCATAAAAGAGATTATGTCTTATTTGAAAGTAAGTAACTTTCCTCAGCTAAGCATTGATATGTAACTCTGCTAGGCTTGCTTATTTATTAACACCCCATCACCATTATTCACTTTCAAACTAATCATTGCTCAGTCTTAGTATGTTAACTTCCTGGTGCTATCTTCTTTACCTATTAGTATATTAATAGGATGCAGTCATATGCCAGCCCTGAAAAACTCCAGAAGAGCCAAGCAAGCCTATACCCTTAAAGGAATTTCCACCAGAGACCAATGAACTTATCTTACCAAACATGAGAAATTTTCATCTACTGCCTCCAAAAGCCTTTGAGATCACCTTCTCATTCAAAAAGGAGGATTGCCTTTCTCTGAGGCTGATTTTATCTACCCTATTTTGCAAAACTAGATTTGAATTAAACACTCTCTTCTACCAGTTAATGTCTCCAGAATTGCTTTAGGAAAGGCAGCAGATAGTAGGACCTCCAGACCCTTAAACATGACTGCTTTGTCTTTTTTTTGTAAAGTTAATTATCCTCTAGCTTCCATCTGAGCCCAATTTCCAAATTCCCACATCAAAAAAATTAAGAACAAGTGAAAGGGAACCAGAACATACTTAGATAATAAAATGCATTGCTTAAAATTCAGTGTATTTTGTCTTAGCAACTAGTCCAAAGCAAAAGTTAGTTCATCTCAACATTGTAAATATATGCACTACTTAAAAATCAAGGCAAAGTATTATAAAATCCAAAATTATGTTTTATGTTTTATTTACTGTGCCTAAGAGATCCATACAGTAAAAATGCCTCCAACCGTTAAGCCCCACGTGTACAAGGACAGATACTTCTTGAGATGCTGGAAGCTGTTGTTCAAAAAGATAACAAGCCACATGTTTTCACTTCTCTAAACAAGTTTGGTTGACCCAGCTGCACTGGATGTGCTTGAACACATGTAGGTGGGAAGCATGCTGGCAGGGAGTCAAGATATATGCTTTTCCATGATTGGACTTGGTGGAAAATACATAGCCTTATGAGTTTACCTTATAAGCTTCTGCAAAAAAAAAAAAAATGAGACTTGTTGTCATTTTCTGGGCACTCTGGAATGGACCTGGCCAGAGTCCTTCTCCTGGCCAGTATTTTATTAAAGCTTGCTTCAAATATGTGGCAGTGGTCTTGTTCTCAACTGTGGGTTTAACTGTATCTCCATACAAAGATCAATCATGAAGCTAGTCTTTTAATTTTACATTTTAAGTTCACTTAGCAAAAGCCATTTATATAATTTTGATTACTAAACAAAGATATTTTTGCTATTGTTAGGCTATCCTATCAGAATTTCCAAAATATGCCAAAATATTTTTTAAATATTAACTTAGATTTGTACATATAAAACCAAATACCTGACATGTGAGGGAAAGAATAAGTAGTGTGAAGGAGAATTATAAAGAAACTGTCTGCAAAGATTGTTTAAACTGTATTAATATGGAGAGGTTGGAATGTTGCAGGTCCGGAGACTAGTTACCTTATCTCAGGTTAGCTTGAGCCCCTGCATCAAGACATTTCTTGCCTACTTACTTATCAGCACTAATATCTAGTGAGCAATAAGTAAAAACTCTTTGAAATCTAATGTAGCAGACAATGTTAGCTTCTGCCAATCCCAAAAGTCATCAGATAACATCCAATGTCCATAGAAAACTTCTCCTATATTGTTGGAATCATGTTGGGGAGTTTGAGACCACATGGAAGACCACCAGTCAGTCAAATTTTATTAAACTGGCTGCTGAGTACAGCCTCTTGGTTGAATCCCAGACTGATCCTGAATGAAACTGGGAGGAGCTTATGGAGGCAAAAGTCACAATTACTTCATTCCTGCAGACATGCACTCCTGAAGGCCAGAGATATCATCTCCAACCTTTTGCAATCAGTGGGTAAGCAAGTTTACAGCAGCCAATTAAGCCGCCAGTTACTCATTTCCTACATTTAAACGTTTCTGGGACAGGGCAAAAAAAGGACTTCTAGTTGTCAGCGATGCTGGAATACTTTAACAGGCTTTAAAAATGTCTCTAATTGTCTTAACATACTGAGGTTTCTGACAGGGCTGTCCTCAGCTATCTAAGATGGTGGCATTGGTCAAATTGTGGTCTTTGGCTACTACAACTTCCTTTCTGATATACTCACCAATGTATTGTAAAGTTGCCTCGACTTATGACTTTCTTTGTTCTGTAAAATTACACAACTTCATGAAGCTGTTTCCACATTGGAACATAATTTGGGATACCCTAAATTTGTATGCCTGGGCCATGGTCACTCAAAAGGGCTCCAGAAGAAGTTCCTTTCCCTTCAACTGCAGGTTGTGTTGAAGATACCTACTGACTATCAGTCACTGCATTCAGTTCTTCAAGGTATGCCTACTGGATCAGTGCCTTTGTCTCTGTAGTAATTAGATTATGGTATTCAAAATGACTTTTATAAGTCATAATCCACATTTGCAATAAGATAAGTGTAAACATATGATTATACATACCTACCTAGACAGAAGTTGGACAAAAAAAAATCTTAGTAAACAGAACAATATGTTTAGAAATCTACCCCTTTCAATACATTTTTTGTCATTGTTTTTCCTATGTTATTCTCATATTCTCAGAGTTATGGAACATGTCTAAGTATTACTAAATAAACATATAGATTCTTCTGGTAGTTTCTGACTATTTCTTGATCCTAGGATCCTACTAATGCATGACAAGGTCACAGTCCCTCCGGTTAGCAGAGTATCTTAACTTCACCTACTCATCATGTCCGACATCTCAAGTTACACAGTGTATGACGATGTGTAATTCAGGACTTATCCAGATTCACTGGTAGGCCTCTGTTAAAGCATGAAGAATGAGATGATGTTTATAATTTACTGCTGCTCACATTATGACTTTGAGTTCCAAAGTACTGGCAGTGACTTTTCTATTTAGAAAAAAAGTATTGACACAGAGTATAAATATCATTCCCTCTAATTTACACTACCCTTCTCAAAATGCCCTTTTGTATTAACTTATTAGTACTTTTAATTTTAATAAAATTAAAGTCCAATATGTCTATAATTAAATATGCTACTTAAATCAATATTGCTGCATAATTTTTACCTTGGAAGTAATTCTTTTGTAATGAGCTAGTGTTTATCATCTGAGAGCCTGTATCCTGAAAAATATTTGCCAGAAGTACATATTGAATTGTTTATTGAGTTCACTAAGCACTTTATGATCTAGCTGCAACACTTAGTGAATTATTTTTTTCTCTGCTATTTGAACCTGAAACCAAATAATAAAGTTAACTGTCTGTCCTGGGTTATGATTCTGTTCTTACCAATAACTTTTATTTCAGCTTAAGCACCAAGCCCTGTAGTACTCCTTAATTACACTCCAGTTGACAAAACCAATATGGGTCATTATATTTTTAAAATATACATTTCTACTTTAATCAAAATACAAACCTTCTGATAGGTCCTAAATATATTCTTTGTTACCACATTTTTCCAATGTTATAAATAATTTGCTCTTGGAAAAAGTACTGTTTTCCTAATCTCAATTTGGGAGCCAACTATTTGGAATATAAAATATGATTCTGTGTTTGTTTGTTTGTTGAGGATTCACAGGTTACTAGCACTGTTTTTCTCTATCAATGCCTTGATGTGAAAAAAAATCTAAAGGATTTTGCTCTTTTTCTCAACTTGAATTTATAAACACCATTCCTTAGGGGCAACCAAGTTGATGGAAAATAATTTAGAATGGGAAGAAAGAGTCTTTGAGTTTACTATTAGTAATAGCAAAGTAGCCAAAATTCCTTTCAGTCATCTTTATGGATAAGAAGAAAAGTTAATATAATATAAAAAATTGATATGGTTGAATATCCCTGAAAGGTAAAATCAGGACACTGTGTTCATACAGACTGCAGATGAGGATTTCCAGCTTTGAGTTTCATATTATTTTGTGCTTTATTTTATTTTGAAGAAAAAGAATCATAGCAAAAAATATTTGATTCATTAATTATTTATGAAATACATATAACTGGCTAGTATACAGAATATTTAAAAATACATATTAGAATTTTTAAAGGAAAACATTAAGCAAGGAAAGTCATTTACAAAAATATGTTGTTGTCTTATATTTATATCACAGGGTAAATTGGTAAGTTTCTGAAGCTTTCCTTTGAATCCCATTATACATTTTTTGTTGTCGTTATTGTTTTGAGACAGGGTTTCTTTGTGTATCCTTGACTGTCCTGGAAGTCACTCTGTAGACCAGGCTGGCCTCCAGCTCAGAGATCTGCCTGCCTCTGCCTCCCAAGTGCTGGGATTAAAGGTGTGTGCCCCAACCCCCTAGCTTGCATTATACATTTTAATCCTGTCTTTTTACTTAGAACATTTTTAGCTTTTTTTCCCAAAACCACTGATAAGGGAGCAATGGAATATCATGTAGTTTTCACTAACATCATAACCATATAGATGTGATCGTAGTACAAAAATGACTAGCCTTTTTGAAAGAAAAAAATTTCATCATAATAAATTGAAGAGGATATTAAGCAAGGAATAGTTTTAAAGATGATTCTCATTTTCAAAATAAGAGTACTATACAATTTAATTAAGTTATCCTAGCTCTGTTAATGGAATTTTCATAGCAAAACTAATATGAAGTGATAATTTAGTTTTCTTAACCTGTTCTAAAATACATCCTTATTATATAAGTTTGGACCTGCTTTTATGCAAATTTCTCTCTCAATATTTCTTATCTCCATGAGACATTTAATTACTTTTACTTATTTATTTATTTATGTTTGCTTATTACTTCAATTACATCTCCTTCACAATTACATCTCCTTAACAGTGCCCTCTTTCCACCCCTCCCAGTTCCACCCTTCCATCCTTTCCTCCCTCTTCCACCCATCCTACTCCTCTGGAGTGGGGTGTCCCTACATATCAGGACCCCCTCAGTTCAGCAGTCATATGAGGGCTAAGAGCTTCATCTTGCACTGGGTACTTAAATGGCAACACCCCTAGGGCAAATTGTTCCACTAACAGGTAAAAAAGTCTATTGTTCCTGTTCTTTTTGGTGTGTTGGTTGTAGAATAGTTATCCTGTACTATATGGCTCAAATCCAATTATAAGTGAGTAGATGCCATGTCCATCTTTCTGATTCTGGGTTAGCTCACTCAGGATGAGCTTCTCTAGTTCCATCCATTTGGCTGTGAATTGCATGATATCCTTGTTTCTGATAGCTGAGTTTTCCATTGTGTAAATGTACCACAATTTTTTTTTATCCATTTGTTGGTTGAGGGAATTCTGGGTTGTTTCCAGATTCTAGCTATTACAAATAAGAATGCTATGAGCATAGATGAGGATACGTCCTTGTGGTTTGGTGAGGAAACCTTTGGGTGGATACCCAGAAGTGGTATGGCTGGGT
Organism: Lophiomys imhausi; assembly: GCA_907164525.1. Taxonomy (NCBI): domain Eukaryota; kingdom Metazoa; phylum Chordata; class Mammalia; order Rodentia; family Muridae; genus Lophiomys; species Lophiomys imhausi. Next base: position 37,226 of record CAJQZJ010000609.1, on the reverse strand, counting down.
CTTGAGGTAGGGCTATTCCAAGTTTTATAAGATATCGCCATAATGATTTACATAGTGGTTGTACAAGTGTACTCCCACCAGCAATGGAGGAGTGTTCCCCTTTTTTCACAACCTCGCCAGCATGTGCTGTCATTTCAGTTTTTGATCTTTACCATTCTGACAGGTGTGAGATGGAATCTCAGAGTTGTCCTGAGTTGCATTTCTCTGATGATTAAGGATGTTGAGCATTTCTTCAAGTGTCTTTGGGCCATTAGAGATTCCTCCTTTGTGAATTCTCAGTTTAGCTCTGTTTCCAATTTTTTGATTGGATTATTTGATTTCTTGGGTTAACTCTAACCAAGCAAGTGAAAGACCTATATGACAAGAACTTCAAGTCCTTGAAGAAGAAATTGAAGAGGACATCAGAAGATTGAAAGATCTCCCCTGCTCATGAATAGGTAGGATCAACATAATAAAAATGGCCATCCTGCCAAAAGCAATATACAGATTCAATACAATTCCCATCAAAATACCAACACAATTCTTTACAGACCTGGAAAAAGCAATTCTCTACTTCATATGGAATAAAAAAAGACATAATAGCTAAATCAATCCTGTGCAATTAAAAAAAAAAAACTCCATCTGAGGTATTACCATTCCAGATTTCAAGCTATACTACATAGCAACAGTAATAAAAACAGCATGGTACTGGTATAGAAACAGACCAGTTGATCAATGAAATTGAATTGAAGACCCAGATATGAACTCAATTACTTTTCTTATCTTCAACAACCAAGTGTTATATTCAGGTGTCCATGGGTCCACATAAATACTATAACATTTGTTTATCAATTTATACTGGCTGGTAGTGTTCATGAGCCAATAATTATAGATCATGAATATTACCTCTGTTCTTACAATCGCATCCAATAAAATCACCATTTTCACAGTTCATCTACCCTTTATCTCTCCTGAAATCACCTAAATTCAAACTAACTTCTTTGTACTCCTCTAGTATGCTGGAGAAATCTACTCTACCCTCTCAAAATGGTCTCATTTTTCTCATATCTTTCTTTCCTCAATCTTTTATGCAACATTCATTACATTACCCCAATATTCTGAAAATAACAATACAACTCTGATGCTGACAGTCTCCTTTGATATTGCAAATTCCTTAAACACCATGTTCACTGTATCCTAGAAGATTCTGTCTGACTAACATAAAAATCTTATGATTTTCTCCCTAATTCTCAGAACTTCTTGAAAAAAAAAAGAGCTTTTATTTAGAGTTTCCTTTTCTAGTAATATAGCTTTTCTTACATGTGTTTTATTCTTTTCCATTTCCAGTTTTGGTTTTGTCTATTATTTATTATTGGGAAGTCAGTTTTCTCAAAGAACTCTGCTACTTTCACCCACTCTCTGGGTGCCCTCATACAAATCTGTGCCTCTTTATAACTTTTATATGCCCTTATAAAATAATTGGAGTATGTCTCCCCTGATGGTAATAACATTTCAGTAATACCAGGAAATTGCTTATCCATCTGATTTGCTGAATTCTGAATATCTATCATAGCACTTTGTATGAGGAAGATGTTCTAAAAGCTTTTCCTGAATAAACCAACATATGAAATCTGGTAGTATATTTCAAATTATACTTAATTGCAATTTACTACAGGACTGTGCCACAGGTACATGACATTTCTGTTGCATATCACAGATTAACTGAATATAATTAGTAAAGTTGTGAAATGACACAAAATAAATGTGAAACTCCAAAAAAAGTTATTTCGCAGATAATAATATTCTGAATTGCTCTTTAAACAATTTACAATTCTGTATAAAGCATTTTAAAGAGTATTGATTAGCAGAAAGCTGGGCTTAGGAACATTGGTAGGTGGGTTTTGATCTGTCCATACTATTATTCATGTGATCCTCAGACTGTACTGCCTGGGGACCCAGATCAGCTGAAAATTGAAAGGATTATGGGAGACTACAGGTAATGAAAATATGCTCTTCAGTTAAGATTAAGGGTATGTAATCTAGAGACCTTGATAACCTTCAGGAAAGATGCCTAGTTGAATCCCTGAGATTTCTCCCTTGAGAAAAAAGTACAAGAAATATAAAAACATTTAATTATCTGGCTGACACTTTGTGATCTGCTTAATAAATATTTCAGTTACTAAAAGTACTTACTTTGTTTTTAAGAACTGATGTATCTTCCATAGTTTATAATATATTGTGATTATTTGCATAAATATAAGTGATAGTACTTGAGAAATTTATATTATTGAAGACAAGGCCATACTTCCAAGTACCATTATTTGGTAAAGTTTTTGTGTCTCATCATAGATTGTCTGGCTAGATTTGCCCTTTTTTTCTAGCTGGGATGAAGTAATGTTTTTGAGAAAAGATGACTCTTGAGTCTTAGGTTCTATTTTGATGTTAATATGATATCATTTGTCTGTGAAATATAGACATGGCACTTACCTATTTTGAATCAGATGTTCTAATCTGAAAATTGAGAATATGCCACCAGTTACAGGTACATCCACACAGTTTCTTATTCAGATACTAGGTTTAAATGTTTTGCTTTAGTTCATTAAATATTGATTAATTGTAATGGACTAAAACAAGCAACCCATGTCTTTATCATAAGACTTTAAAATAAATGCAAAGCATTAACACTAAACCAAAGAGAAAGTATCACTTGTATAACTGTAATACAGTGGGAGTATTGAACAACAGACTAAATTTTCTCCTGTTTCAAGCTCAGCCAGAAATTCTTTTTTTTTTTTTTTTTAGTTTATTACTTCAAGTCACATCTCCATCACTTTTCCCTCCCTCCACCCCTCCCGGTCCCACCCTCGACCCTCTACTCCCTCTCCCACCTATTCTACTCCTCTGGTGTGGAGTGTCCCCACATATCTGTCCCCCTTAGTTCATCAGTCACATGAGGACAAAGAGCTTCCTGTTTCACTGGGGGTCTACCTGGCAGCTCCACTAGGGCAAAGTGTCCAACTAACAGGTAACAAAGTCTATGTTCCTGTTACTTTTGGTCTGTTGGTTGAAGGATAGTTATTCCCGTACTATATGGCTAAAATCCAGTTATAAGTGAATATATGCAATGTGCATCTTTGTTGGTCTGGGTTAGCTCACTCAAGATGAGCTTTTCTAGTTCCATACAGAAATTCTTAAGTATGCATCTGCATAAAAAGTATACAAAGTATGAATTTATAACTTAGTCACATTTCCATAAAATAAAACATAGCCTACAGTATAATTTCCCAGACCATCTTGAGTAAGATAACCCAGACCCAGAAAGATACACATTGTGTGTACTCATAGGTGGATATTAGCCATTTAATACAGGATAACCATACTAAAATCCACAGACTCAAAGAAGCTAAGTAACTAAGAAACCAAGAGAGAATGCTTGAAACTCATTCAGAAGGAGAAAGAGAAAAGACAGTGGAAGTAGATGAAGAGAGGGAACTGGGTAGGAGAGGGAAAGAGGAGGGAAAGGAGTTGGGAGTCAGCTCTGGGGAAGAGGGGACAGGTGGTGAATGGGCTTGGTGAAAGACGGGAAACCAAGAGGGTTCATCTCTGAAACAAGCTGGAGACCGATGACAGGGTAGGACCCTGGGAGGAGATGGGGATAACTTTAGTTGAGACTCCTACCAGCAGGAGATATGGAGACTGAAGAAGCCTCCCACTAGCTAGGTAAGACTTCTAAGGGAAATAAGGGATAACCAACCCACCCACAAAACCTTCAACCCAAAATTTACCCTGTACACAAGATGTGCAGGGATAAAGATGTAGCAGGCATTGAGGAAATGACCAACCATTGACAGCCCCTAACTTAGAGCTACCACAAGGTAGAGGGCCAACCCTATCATTATTAATGATCTCTGCTATGCTTACAGACAGGAGCATAGCATGACTGTCCTCTGAGAACCTCCATAAAACAGAGGATCCAAAAAGAGGCTGAAACTCACTGCCAAACATTAACCAGAATGTGGGGGATCTTGTGGAAGAATGGACGAAGGACAGAAAGTCCACAGAGAGACTAGAAGACCAACAGAGTCAATTAACCTAGGTACACTGGGACTCACAGAGTCTGAACCACCCTTCAAAGGGCATGCATGAACTGAAGAACGTAGGCCCCTACCCATATGCTACTGATGGACAAGTTGAACATCATGTGGGCCCCTAGCAAGTGGAGCAGGGGCTGTCTCTGCCAAGGACCATGAGGCTTGTTTTTGATCACTTCCCCTCAATGGGGCTATGATGCCTGGCCTCATTGGAAGAGGAAAACCTCAGAACTAATGAAATTCTATGTGCTGGAGTGGGATGGTAGGAGGTGTGGGGCTCCCCTTTTCTGTGGAGAAGGGGAGGAGAGAAGAGAGAAGGGGTATGGAGGGCAGGAAGATGGGACACTGAGAAGGGAAATGAGGGGGCTGTGATTGTGGTGTAAAATGAAAAAAAAGATAAATTAAAATGAAAAAAAACTGTGACCCTGAAGTTTCTTTTTTCCCCATATACTTTTCAAATAATTATGACACCAATGTACATACAACTAAGACTATAGTTTAGTTTTTCATAGTTTTAGTGGATTTAATTTGAATCTCTCCCTACATGTTATGTTTACAAGATTCATCAACATCAAGTATAGTTGTAGTTTTTGATTTTTAGTATATATTAGCAATGAATTTTAAGAATATAGATTGTGCTGGCTGTGGTAGTACATGCCTTTCAACTCAATACTGAGGAGGCAGATTGGTCTCTGTGAATTTGAGGCAAGCCTGGTCTCTATAGTGAATTCCAGGACAAAAAGGCATACATAGAAAGACCTTGTCTCAACCACTGATCCTACTCTGCAGCAAATAACAACAAAAAGTACAAAATAAATTATTCATTCAATTTTACCATCAGTAGCTATTTTTGTCATTTCTTGTTGTGCCTATTTTAAGTAATGCTAGCCTAAATTTTTTTGCTATATATATATATATATATATATGTTCTATTCTGCCAGATTTGTCTTTCTTCCTTTTAATTTTATATTATTTTCCTAATTTCTTTCCACCCTTTATTTACCTCCTATCTATCTATCTATCTATCTATCTATCTATCTATCTATATATATATATATATATAAATATTAACTTTCAGCACTGGAAATCAGTAGAGCCTTATACATGCTGAGTAAGAATCCTACTACGTAGCCATATTTTCAGACATGAATGAGGTTGTTTTTCAAAGTTTAACACATAGCAGTGTAAGTAACTAGATTTATCTTGAGTTTAATAAAGACAAAATCTTCAACTGTAAATTGCAAGAGAGAAACGAAGACTGTAGAGTCAATGGTATGTGAATATTATTGTGTTTTAAAACCTAAAATAATATATCTAATGTGGTATACTCAATTTTCATATTAATTTATAATATTTCATTTATGATAAATTATAATATTTATATCTATACATTGATTATATAAACTGAAACCAAAAAAAAATACTAAAGAATTTCAGGAGATTTTTGATAGTATCTTAAATGTTCTGGTGCTAATGAAAACAGATGAGCTTTGTCAAATGATATGAGGACTGCTTCATTTTCTACTACTATTTTGGACATTCAAAAGCACTTGGCCATTTTGAAATATTTGGAAAGTCCCCCTGTAAAGTCAGCACTACAGGTATATTTGAGAATTTTCCAAGTAACTGGATTATAGTTAATTTTTCAACCATTAAATAAATGGGGTTTTAAAAAATGTTTATTGATTACTTCAAGTTACATCAACATCACAGTCCCCTCCCATCACCCCTCCCAGCCCTATCCTCCCACCCTCTACCCTTTCTCCCAGAACTCATTATTATTTTCTTGAATAATTAGGCAACAATTATGAAAATTATAAGGTATAACATACATTCGTAATGTCCCGTGCATACATATTTGGCAACTGACATTAATATACTATTATCTTTTTTTCATTTTTAAAAATTTATTTATTTGTTGCTTCAGGTTACATCTCCATCATAATGTCCTCTTTCCTCCCCTTCCCAGCCCCTTCCTCCCACCCTCTACCCTCTAACCCTTCCATCCCACTCCTCTAGAGTGGAGTGTCCCTACATATCAGTCCCCCGCCCTGGTTCAGAAACCATATGAGGGCCAAAAGCCTCCTCATACACTAGGGGCCTACAAGGCAGTACCACTAGTGAAAAGGGTCTCATTGCCAGGGAGAGAAAACCAGATATCGCCAGACTGACCTCCATAGTGGTTGCACAAGCCTGCACTCCTACCTGCAATGGAGGAGGGTTCCCCTTTCTCCACACCCTCACCAGCATGTGCTGTCATTTGAGCTTTTGATCTTAGCCATTCTGACAGGTGTGAGATGGAATCTTAGAATTGTCTTGAGTTGCATTTCTCTGATGATTAAGGATGCTGGGCATTTCTTCAAGTGTCTCTCGGCTTTTAGGAATTCCTCCTTTGTGAATTCTCTGTTTAGATCTTTCCCCCATTTTTTAATTGGATTATTTGGTTTCTTGGCGTTTAGTTTCTTGAATTCTTTGTAAATTTTAGATAATAGGTTTGTCAGATGAGGGGTTGGTGAAGATATTTTTCCCCAATCTGTAGGCTGCCGTTTTGTTCGAATGACAGTGTCTTTTGCCTTAAAAGACCTGTACAACAAGAACTTCAAGCTCTTGAAGAAAAAAATTGAAGAGGCCTTTAGAAGATGGAAAGATCTCCCATGCTCATGGATAGGTAAGATCAACATAATAAAAATGGCCATCCTACCAAAAGCAATATATAGATTCAATGCAATTCCTATCAAAATGCAAAAGAATTTTTTATAGACCTGGAAAAAGCTATTCTCAATTTCATATGGAACAACAAAAAACCAAGAATAGCTAAATCAATCCTGTGCAATAAAAAAACATCTGGAGGTATCACCATCCCAGATTTCAAGCTGTACTACAGAGCAATAGTAATAAAAAAAAGCATGGTACTGGTATATAAACAGACCAGTAGATCAATGGAATCGAATTGAAGATCCAGAAATAGATCCACACACTTATGGCCACCTAATTTTTGACAAAGAAGCCAAAACGGCACAATGGAAGAAGGACAGCATCTTCAACAAATGGTGCTGGTCCAACTGGATGTCCACTTGTAAAAGAATTAAATTAGACCCATACTTATCACCTTGTACAAAACTTAAGTCAAAGTGGATCAAAGACCTTAACATAAGGCCGGTCACACTAAATCTACTAGAAGAAAAAGTGGGAAAAACCCTCGAACTCATTGGCACAGGTGACAACTTCCTGAACCTCAGGACCTGAGATCAACAATCAATAAATGGGATACCATGAAACTGAAAAGCTTCTGTTATATTTTATTATCTATCTATCTCCATGAGTTTAAAGTTTTATACCTAACTCATTTTCCATCCTCACTTGCATTACCAACTTAAAAACATCTTCTTAGTCCTAGAACATCGTTTTAGTTTCTAAACAACTTAGAATTTAACTGTGAGACCTTAATTATCGAGTCTTCAACCACATCATAGATGTTAGAAAGATAAATATATCTGATTATACAGGAAGTACAGAGCCAGCCACTTCCAAAACTAAAATTCCTGGACAGTCCCCAATTTTTCTCCATAGGTTAGAGCATCTATATTCAACCTCTTGGCCCAGTATCTTTGACAGACATTAATTGTAAAGCAGGAATTATTAAGGACTTGTCTACCCTGTCTCGGTTGACTTTCCTGCTTCCAAGTTTTGTCCTTTTTGGACAGCATTCTGTCTACAGTTGAAGCAAGCAATTTTTCTTGCCCAGTGACAGGCTTGTGACTAATGCAACCATCTCTAAATGGAGATTCTTCGATGCTCATCCACTACTTGGAGTAGAATAGGGGGTGCTGTCAGGAGTGACATCTCAATATCAAAAAGTCTTAAGAAACCTTTGTCTTCTAGTAGATTTAGTTTGACCGGCTTTATGTTAAGGTCTTTGATCCACTTGGACATAAGTTTTGTACAAGGTGATAAGTATGGGTCTAATTTCATTCTTTTACAAGTGGACATCCAGTTGGACCAGCACCATTTGTTGAAGATGCTGTCCTTCTTTCATTGTGCCGTTTTGGCTTCTTTGTCAAAAATTAGGTGACCATAGGTGTGTAGGTTCATTTCTGGGTCTGATCTGTTTCTATACCTGTACCATGCTGTTTTTATTACTATTGCTCTGTAGTATAGCTTGAAATATGGGATGGTGATACCTCTAGATGCTTTTTATTGTAAAGGATTGATTTAGCTATTCTTGTTTTTTGTTATTCCGTATGAAGTTGAGAATTATTCTTTCAAGGTCTATAAAGAATTGTGTTGGTATTTTGATAGGAATTGCATTGAATCTGTATATTGCTTTTGGTAGGATGGCCATTTTTATTATGCTGATCCCACCTATCCATGAGCATGGGAGATCTTTTCATCTTCTAAAGGCCTCTTCCATTTCTTTCTTCAAGAGCTTGAAGTTCTTGTTATATAGGTTCTTTACTTGCTTGGTTAGACTTACCCCCAGGTATTTTATATTGTTTGTGGCTATTGTGAAGGGAGTTGTTTCCCTTATTTCTTTCTCAGCCAATCTGTTTGTTGTACAAAGAAGGGCTTCTGATTTTTTTGAATTAATTTTGTATCCAGCCACCTTGATGAAGGTGTTTATCAGCTGTAAGAGTTCTCTGGTGGAATTTTTTGGTCACTTATGTATACTATCATATTGTCTGCAAATAGAGCTAACCCAGACTCAGAAGGATGCACATCACATCTATTCACTTTTAGTCTGATTTTAGCTATATAGTACAGGATATCTATACTGCAACCAATGCACCAAAGGGAACATGGACATAGACTTACTTTTTTGTTTTCTCTCCCTGTCAATGAGACACTTTGCCCTAGTGGTGCTGCCTTGTGTATGAGGAGGCTCTTGACCCTCATATGACTGCTGAATTGTGGTGGGAGATGTAACCTGAAGCAATAAATAAATAAAATTTTAAAAGAAAAAAAAGAAACCTTCTTTGAATGCCAAATGCTACAAATCTCTTGAGGTTTGGTTACAATTTGTTAAATAGGTTTTGGAGGTTAGATCCAAGGATTTCTCTCTTTTTCTTTTCTCTATCCTTCATTCTCTCCTATGTGGGATGGCAAGAAAAAGTTATTGAGAAGGAACCTGCTTGCCCTGTTGTAACTATACCACATCACATAGTGAAGAAGAATATAATAAACTTAGTTTCAGGGACAGAAGACTAGATTTCCTGTTTTTTTAAAATAAGAATCAGTGGCCTAAACTAGGCAACTTTTAACTAATCTTTGATGTCACACATTCTAGAACTACTGTTAGTTGTCACTTAAGCGTCACCTCATTATATTTTTGCATTTTCTTCCTTAACTTTCTTACTGTTTCTATAAAAACTTTTAATTTTCATTTTATTAATCTGTATTATTACAAAAGAGTTTTAGATATTCATGCCTGGTAGACTTTTAAAATTCTTTGATGTCTCTACAGCATACTTAATTTCCTCTTACTCCTTAAAAGTTTGATTGTTTGTAGAATTCTAAATTTAATTTCATTTTTAGGCAAGACTCTGAAATATTGCTTTTTTTTGGCCCTTAGCATTCCCAGTTTCTATAGTCCCATTCAATTTGAGAGGATTTTATCTATTCTTCTCTGGAAACATTTTAGCTTTATCTGTTTATTTGATGGCATAAATTACAAGATATCATCTTGTATGGAATTTTATAATTTTATTTATGTATATGTGTGTGCATGTATGGATATATGTATGTACATGTGTGCATTTACACTGAGGCCAGAGGATATCTGAGTCATTTCTCATGTACAATCAAACTTGATGTTTTTTGAGATTGCATCTCTGATTAATTTGAAGTTTGAAAAACAGGCAAAACTAGTTGGTCAGTGACTTTCAAGTATCCACTTATCTCTGCCTCCCTGGTGTTGGGATTTATAACTGTGCACCACCATGCCAGGATTTGAATGGAGGTGGTAGGGATGGAAATATTGTCGTCATGCTTGTACCACAAGCAGATCACTAACTGAACTAATTCTATAACATGAATTTTATTTTATTTTTTTTACCATTAAGATATTAAAGAACTCTACCCAATATAAAACAGTTTTCTCTTTCTGGAAATATAAAACTTTCTTTCATATACTATTTTAAAAGATTTATTAATTTATTATTTCAGATGTATGTGTGTGCACTGAGTGTAAGTAGATGCACCACATGCATGTGGAGGGCAGAGGAGGTTGTCAGATGCCATAAAACTGGATTTACAGGTATTTATGAGGCAACACATTAGTGCTGAGAACCTAATTTGGTCTTTTGTAAGAGCAGCAAGTGGTCAAAATTGCTGAGGCATCTTCCAAGCTACAAAAATTTAATAATTTCCTTTTCTCTTTTTTTATTTATGTTGGTTTCAATCTTCCTCTTCATAGCAGTTCTATTCAAATCATGAATCTTCTAAATTTTCATTGTTTCTTACTTTTTGTCTTTCTAATTAATAGAATCAGAAATTTGTCATTTAGTTTATTTAATTAACTGTAAATTGTTTCACTCGAAGTCACCACCTGTTCTTATTTGATGATTGTCTTGTTATTTATTTATGGCTTTAGTTTGTCTAAGGACAGTAATTACTTGTTTATAAGAAGTTCTTCTAGTCCTTGAATCATGTATTATTTATTTATTTCATATAAGTGGTTCAACACACATATACAAACATAAAAATACACATGCATATACACACAAAAATAGGCATAAGCATACACATATTCACACACTTAAATAAACACATACAGACAAAAGTATAAATATACAAGTGAACACATAATGTGAACATGCACACATACAAATATGAATATACACATATAAACATATATACACATGTAAGTACACACATGTGCACACAAACAAAAATTTATATATGTATACACAAATAAACATACATATTTGTACACACAAAAATGAACATAGACATGTAAACACACATAAATATATACAGGTATACAAATATAAATGCACACATGTACCAAGCAAATATAGCTGTATATACAAATATTAATATACACATGTACATACACATACATCTTAAAATGTATAGGCAAATGGACATCTTGCATACACATAGATATACATATGGCCACATTAATAAATTATGCATGTATGCACATATATACTAATGTACACATACATGTACATGGACATAAATATACACTTGTATACATGCAAATATTTGCATTTACACCCAGAAACTTAAATATACACATATTCATATGATCCCACATAAATATGCATATGTACACACATAGATATTTACATGTGCACACACAAATTTGAGCATACATAGGTAAGAACACACACATATATGTACATGTACAAACACAAAATTAAGCATTTAAATGTATGTTCATATGAAAATTCACATGAACATACACACATAAACATACACATATAGACATAAATATAGATATATACAGGTAGAAATACAGAAATACACACATGTACACAAACATAGACACATATGTACACACATACAAATACTCACATGAATACACACACATGAACTTATACCATGTATACACACAAAGCATTGACAGTGTGCATAAAACAAATATACACATGTACATAAACAAACTCATGTATGGACTCATAAATACACACATATACACTCATTCCTCTCTTATTGATATATTTTCTCAGCTTTTTGTCTAAGACCAACTGTTAATATATCTTTCTTCTCTTTACTACCAAATTTTACAAAATCATGTACTTCAATTTCTGAAATTTTTGTTTTTCTAATACATGCCTTGTTAAATATATCCTACTAATTCTCTTTCAAATTATGGAGTTCCTCTGTCTATATATATCAGAATATTTGATCATATTACCTGTCCTTTCTCTTTTATGAACTTGCTGTTTTCTTTCTTTCCTGGTCTTCTTAAAGGTTTCTTGTGAAAACATGTGTTCTTTCCCCAAAAAGTGTTCCAAAGTAGCAACTAACTGGGTTTCTTGCATTGCTGCTTTTGCTTTCCCATCTATTTATAAATGACAGATCTAACTATAACTCTAAGGGCAACTTTATTCCTTATTACATGGGAAAGCAAACCAGCTGTTTTCCTTGTGTATGGAACTCAATTGCAACATACTCAGGAAAGTAGTGTTCAGTAGAGTAATCAATGTGTTTTTATAATTCTCGTCTCTGATGGAGGAAATTAAAGCACTTCTCTCTTTTTCTTGCTCTTTAATAGAATATTAAGGGTCATAATTCACCACTCTCTCTTATTTTGCTTTGTTTTAAATGTAAGTTTATTTATTCATTTTGCTTTACATCTGAATCATAGCCCCTTCACTCTCCTCCTCTGGGTCCCACTCTCCCACCTTTTCCGCCTATCTCCCCTCCACTCCTCCTCAGAAAAGGGAACTCCTCCCACTACCATCACACCCCAGAATATCTAGTGGCACCAGGACTGAACACAACCTCTTCCATTGAGGTCAGGCATGGCAGCCTTCTTAGTGGAGAAAACTCAATGAGAATATACAATATTTTTTTAATGACAGAATAAATGAAAATGTAGAAATAAGAAAGATGTCCTTTTACAAAACTTGGAAGCAGGTAAGTCAACAACCTAGCTCTGCCAAGACAGGGTAGGCAAGTCCTTCATAATTCCTGCTCTACAATTAATGTCTGTCAGATAAATGGGGCCAAACGGCTAAAGATTGATTCTGTAAAGTATGGAGAGAAAATAGCAAATGTCCAGGCAGCCACTGTTATGCCATTTATTAGTTTTGGAAGCTGCGGGCCCTGCACTTCCTATATAATCAGATATATTTATCCCTCTCAGGTCTCTGAGGTGGTTGAAGAATAGATAGCTAGAGTCTCATAGTTAAATTTTGAGTTGTTTAGGAATCAAGTGGGTGCTCTGGATCTAAGAAGATGTTTTTAAAATTGTGATGTAAGTTAGTATGAAAGCTGAGTTAGATATAGAACTTTAAACTCATGGAGATGGTTAGATAGTAGAATGTTAAAGTCAGGTGCCAAATACATATGGACTGGACACTGAGAATGTATGCTAAGCCACATAACTCTTATAATTGTGGCCTATTTATTTCTGCTCTTGTGTATTGTACTTATTGTTATAATAGAAAGAACCATTTGTTGCACTGAAAGGGAGAGCTGTTGGGGGGAAAAGATATACCTTAAACTTAGAAAAGGGGGGAATAGAATGGGGGGTTTAGGGGGGAAGAGGGTGGGAGGGTGGACTGGAGGGCAGAGTAGGGAGGAGAATGTGATTGAGATGTAACTTGAAGAAATAAAATAAAAAAAGAAAGATGTCCTTTTAGAATAAAACTTATCTGAACATAATAATTCATGCCTACAATCCCACCACTTGTGAAGTGGAGGTAGAGATGATAAGGAACTCAAAGTTATACTTGGGTTCTCTGAGATCAGTCAGAAATGCATTGACCCTATCACTAAATAAATGATAACTGAAAAGTAAGAATACAGAGATGTAAATGAAGTAAGTAATGTTTAGATTTGGTTATGTTGACAAAAAATACTTTTTATATTCACAAATATTACCATAGGTAGAAAGTTCAACTAAAGTGGAATCTGTATGTTAATTATACATAAAAGTCTTCTCTGAATGAGAGGCAATTGGAAATAGTAGATGCTTTGCAAAAACAAGTCTGTGCTATTATGTATTATAAGACAGAAAAAATATGGTGATAGACTACATATATACTTAATCTAATAATAATTTTGTTAAAGTTTTGTAGTTTACTACAGGTTGACCAGAAAAGAGAGGAAATTCTGATATCAAAAGATTTGCTACACTATTACTAAGAATTATTTACTTATAACTCTGAATGTGAAATGAATACTACTGAATAATATTTGTACATATTTATTTTACTGAAATGTAATTATTATCTTAAGTCAGCTATGTTTTTCCCTAAGGTACTATTTTTCCCCAAAGCAAACCACATTATAGTTAACTACTTATTCAGCATTTATGAATACAATTCTCATAAAAGCACTTTATACATTTTCTCTATATGAGGAATGTAGCAAAATGCCTATTTTGTACATGCTTGTAAGTCTATAGATGCCAATTTTTCAACTTAACAGTTAATGGAATGTCAGTATAATAAAATTTGGCAAATCTAATTTTCCCCCTTTAGTGACTCATATGCAATGTATTTGAGTTTCAGATAAGGAGTATACATGTAGTAAAGACAAAAATACTAATTTGAGAGTTGAAACTGCAAATTAATTAATTAATGTAGTTATTAGTAAATATAAACTGTAGATTAAGTGGGCGGAGTAGCTGGCAGAGGAGCAGCGGCCTGGCTTGCATGCCTTAACTGGTTGCCTAATTTATTCTGGGGAAAGAGCCCTGGGACCAAGAGTGGCCTACATCACCTGTAACCTAAACTCTGTTATGTTAATTAATATAAGTTGTTATATTAGGTCAGTAGAATAACCAGCATCTTGGTGGTAACATCGCCTGGGCCCGAGGGGAGATCGGGAGTCTGAAAGTCCAATGGCCCGGGACTGCTTGGACTGAGGGCCTATAAGCAGCCACAGTCTTTTTCTCAATCATTAAATATACCAAGACCTTTTAATGTTTTAATGCTTAGCCCTTAGCTGGGCAGACTCTCAGTTAGCTACTCTAAGTTAACCTAATCCCAAACCATCATGTGCCTGCGATTACATTCCAGCATTCTCTAGCTGTCTATCTCTTTCTGTGACTCTCAGTGGAAAAGAGAGAGAATCTATGTGTGTGCCCAGGGCTTCTGTTCTAATCTCAGGAATTCCCACCTTCCTATACTCTTTCTGCCCAGCTAATTGGCCATAAGTGACTTTTATTAACCAATCAAGAGAATGCCTCAGAACGGGCAGTACCCAGATCTCAGCATTGAATTCAACCTATCAGAAGGAACGATATTAGAACTTCCCTCAAATCCCTATTTTGTTTCACTGGATATTAATATAATCTGAATTATTATAGACATAGTTTGAGATCCCCACAAGAATTTCAAAGCTTCTGAAACTAAAATTACTTTCTCATTACTGAGCTCAATTCTGACATGTCATATAGTAGATAATTAACTACAAACATATATTTGCATCTTTGGATGTAAATGGGTATGTACAATGAGAATGTTAGGCTGGAGTGTAGTGGAAAGAAACAGAAAGAAAAGTGAGGAAGCAAATGGTGAATTGATCAGTTCTGTTTTAAACAAAAGTTTTTTCTTTATTTCAACAGCTATTTATGTGTAAGAAATAGAAATTGTCTTCTAAAATATGAAGTTGTATTAACTACCCCTTTTAAGAATAAAAGACAAAGAATCAATTTTGATATAAAATGTATGCAAATTCCTTGAGAAGTAAATATAAATGTTGCATGGTAGTACTAAAATACAATATGTATCTAAATAGCTTTTATTATTTTAATTAAATTATAATGATATCTTTTACACTTTCCCTTTCTTCCCTTGAACCTCTCCCATGTAAACTTTCTTGCTTCCTCTCAAAGTTACAGCCTCCTTTTCTTTCATTATTACACACACACACACACACACACACACACACACACACACACACACACACCTAAATATACAAGCACAACTTACTTAGTCATTTTAGTATTATTTATAAGTATATGATTTCAGAACTGACACTTTGTTTTGAACAACCAATTAAGGTGTCTGTCCCTTTGTCAGATTTTTTCTCCCACTCTCCACATTCCTTAGTTGTCTTTACTTTTTTTGTTTAATGGTGAGGCCCTGTAAGACTTTTCTCTTCCATATTATGCCTGTTGGTGTTTTAGGTTCTTCATGTCTGTTTTAGGAAGACATATTTTTAAAGTATTTAGGGTGAAGATTCTCTGTCACTTCCAGGAGACACATCTCACAACAGAGTTCCTGTTCTTCTGCCTCTTAAAATCTTTCTGTTCCTTCTATAATGTTTGTTGATCTGTAGGTGAATGAATTGTGTTGTAGATGTAACAAGTGGGGTTAGATATCCCACAGTTACTTGTTTTCTGTATTTTGACCAGTTGTGTTTTTCTGTAATGACTTATATGCCAAAAAACCTATTTGATGAGAGATGAAAGCTATATTTTTTTGGTTATAAGCATACATATTTAGAAGGTAGATAGGAACTATGTTGCTTTAGTAAATTGTCAATAGTAGGTTTTCCTATAAAATAAATGTTCTCACTAGGATAGGGAGCTGGGCTAGATTTCCAGTACCAGGGATGATTTTAATCATGTTGAAATGCTTACGTTCAAAGAGAGACTTGTCTTAGTTAATATCAAGATATGATTGTACCTTAAGGTTGTTGTACCATGCTGGTCATCATTGTGGTTCATAGGCATTATACATTACTCAGACTATTGTCTACTTCTGTTCCTTAGGAGTTTGCATAGGACCTTCTGGTATTAAGAGAGCTAGTCTGAATGGAGAAGACTTTCAGCTCAAATCTAGTTCAATTACTCCTTACATGTGTCCAAAATGCAAAGTGTCTTTAGAAACAGGAACTTATTTTCAATCTATGTGAGGCATCAAAGTGCAAAAACAATATAGCCTTTCTTGTTTCAAAAACTTGAGAGGTATCTCTTGTCTGATATTTGGTATTTTTGTGTGATGTTCTATGTTACTCTCTCATTTAAAGTCTTTTAATTAAAATATAATTATATGACTTACCCCTTTCTATTTCTTCCCTCTAACTTCTCCCAACTACCCCTCCCATACTCAGTCCTGCTCAGATTGGTGTTCTTTTATTTTGACTATTATTGCTATATGTGTATGTGGTATTAGTGACAAAACACAATGACTAAGGTAACTTACAAAATAAATTTTAATTGTTTAATTAAAGCCCAATTGTTTAATTGGGCTTATAGTTCCTGAGGGTTAGAGACTGTGATGGTGAAGCAGAGGCTTGGTGGCAGATACAGCTGAAAGATACTTCTGAATCCTCAAACAGGAAGCAAGCAACACACTGGGGATGGTTTGAGTCTTTTTAAAAATTAAATGTTTATTTATTACTTCAAGTTATATCTCCATCACAGTTTCTTCCCTCCATCCCTCCTGGCCCCACCCTATGACCCTCTCTCCCTTCTTCCAGCACTCATAATTCTTTTTTAAAAATATATAGACAATTATGAAAATTATAAGATATAACCTACATTGCTTATGTCCAGTCCATAAATATTTGGCAACTGATATTAATATTCTATTATCCATCTATCTCCATGGATTTAAAGTTCTATATCTAACTTATTTTCCATTCTAACTTGCATTACCAACTTAAAAACATCTTGTCAGACCTAGAACATACTTCTAATTCCTAAACAACTTAAAATTAATTGTGTGACTATAACTATCTAGTCTTCAACCACATCAGAGGCCTGATTAGGACAAATATATCTGATTATACAGAAAGTACAAAGCCAGCAACTTCCAAAACTAAGAAATAACAGACAACTGGCTGCCTGAACAGTCCCCAATTTCTTTTTAAACCTGAAAGCCTGCCTAGGGTGGCATACTGCTCCAACAAGGCTATATACATCCTTATCCTTCTCACACAGTTCTATCAAAGGGGGCCAAGTGTTTAAATATATGAGTCCATGGGGGACATTGTCACTCACCCCCTACATAGCAGCACAACTATATATATTTGGTGAGTACAATTCTGTGAATATCATTTTAGAACTAACCCCTTTGTATTGTATTACCATCTAGGTGTGGGTGTATATAACTCCTTTGGAAGATTGAATTTTCATCATTCCTTTAACATTTGTTAATTGCTTAAAATTTTGTCTGACCATTACTATTTTCCTTGTATTCAAATTTTTGTTAGCTTTAATTAACATGTTCCAACAAATATATACAAACCCTTCTTTAGATTACAATATTCATATGAAACTATAAAAGTGAACTAAGCCTGGGAGAATGGCTCAGTGGATAAAAAATGATTGTCACCCAAGTTTGAGAAATTGACTTCAAACCCCAAAAACTAATGTAAAAACTGCATGTAGTTGTATGTGTTTGTAATACCAGTATTCTCATAGTAAAATGGGAGGTTGAGAAGAATAATCACTGGAAGCTCCTAGGCCAGCTAACCTGTTATGTGCAGCCATGAACAAGAGAAAGGGAGGACTAGAAATCTAAGTGCTTCTATACTCAGACCACACACACACACGAGAGAGAGAGAGAGAGAGAGAGAGAATGTGATCGAACTAATAAATCTTAAAATAAAATACAAATAAAATAAAACAGTGATACCAAGACATTAAAAGTAATCACATATATTTGATACACAATCTCACAATCTCACTATGTAGCCCTGGCTATTCTGGAAGTCAACATGTGTCCTAGACTGGAAGACTAGCTGAGAATTGAGAAAGAACCACCTGCCTCTGCCTCTCAAGTTCTGAGATTAAGGGTGTATATCATGAAACACAACGATAACACTATTGGTTTAGTGATCAATGCAATATCAGAGACAACAAGGAGGACTCTTATGGGTTTTCCTTTTATTATTTTATCCTTTTTATTCTTTTTCTGCAGAATGTTACAGGTTATAGTAACCCTTGTTTTCCTGTTGTGACACTTTACAATGTTAAGCAATATTAAAAGAGCTATAAAAGCATATAACATTCTTTTGGTGCAGAAGTTTTATGTAAATATTTCATAGTCTGTTGATAATAAAACAATAGACTGAGTAAATGAATGGTCAAAGGACCATACATGGTGATGATGGATTTTTTTTGTTCAGAAAGTTCAGGTCATCGCACAATAAGAGAGAGAGAGAGGGGAGGGGGAGGGAGGGAGAGAGAGATCTGTATTGACTGGTTTGTACATTCTTAAGGTAGCCCATTGCACATCAATCTCTTATATTATTGAAGTAATACTTTCATGAGAGCTGAACTTTCATCCCCACCTAAAATTTTAACCTGTCCTTACCTATAGACATCTAGATAATAGAAAAGAAGAATAATCAATCTCTTAACCCATTAATTATATTCTTTCTAGATATCTCATAATAGGAGTTGTTTCAGCCTGAGCTTCAGGTGTGACAAACCCTGCTCAAACAATAGCATTATGTAAGTCTTTTCCTCTTAAACCTCCTTATCCAATTGCAGAAACATTTCTGTGTATTTTCCTCCAACTTCAAGAGAATGTGACTACTCTTGGCCTGTTCAATTGAAGATAATTCTTACCTACACTATTTTATTTTTAATTTTCTTCATAAATAAATGATAAAATTAATTGACAAGAACTTCTCTGTCTCCTCATACTAGAACTCTCTTTGCTTGTAGTCAAAGGAATGGATATGAGGGAACCTATATTATTATATAGCAGATGCCCCAGATGTTATTTTTGGAATTAAAATGATCATTCAGAGGCTTTCTATTAGTGTAATATTTCAATGAAAATATATGTATTTTATATATACTATGCAAATAGTCCAATGAACTGAAAAATATCATCATATAATAACAATATACATGTCAAATTTAAGAAATCAAAATTGCAATGAAGTCTATTTTAAAATGTTTCTGATTATTGCTTCAGTATCTTATCTGGGATTATAGACTGAATTGAATTTGGGTTTAATTTCATTTAACTAGGATATTTCTGGTGCTGACATTTCTAAGGTGAGAGCCTAATCCTTCTCTCATAGGTAAATTAAAGTTTTGCAGTTTTTGTATTTGTGATGCCCTCTCCCAATTCATTGTGTCATTTCCATGCAGTGCCAGTGGCATTTCTTACAGTAATACTTAAACTTGGTCAAGCTAGTGTAACCTGTTTCTGCAGTAAATAGTTCCCATCTTGTATATAATGTTGCATTATTAGAGACTATATAAATATCTGGCTTCTCAGAATTTCACCCATCAGACTCAGCTTCCTTTAATTATTCTTTTCCAAAGCAATTAGTATGGAATGGCTTCCAAGTGTGATTTTTATAAATTCTGTCACGTTTCTACAATCGTTAGTTCATTTTCTACTGCAAGAAGAGATTTCTCTTCTTTTTTGTTGACATATATACACTTTGTTATTCACAAATTTGTGTGTTATTATTTTGTTAAGTGGTTTTAAATGTGTTTATTATACTTCTTTTGAAAAGCAGAAAAAGGAAATAAGTTCAATGTGGGCACTTAGAGATTAATAAAAGACTTAGTGTCTCACCTCCAACATCATCTTTGGGATCTGGGCATGGTGATCAGGTTTAAATAGAAGGCAAGAAACATGCCAAAGTAGCTCCAGTCTCCTGCCCTCTCCCCCATTTCCTTCCTTCCTTCCTTCTTTCCTTCCTTCCTTCCTTCCTTCCTTCCTTCCTTTCTCTTTCTAACATATCTTCATTTACTGAAACACTTCCTCACAGATCTAAAAAATATCCAGTCCAATTTTGTCCATTTGTGTATCCAACTTTATGAATTAGGAATTACTCCAAAGAAACGTGGCCCTTTTGACAGAAAATAAACTATGGACTATAAATTATTGCCTCTAGAGATTCACACATGTTCTGTAGATTTTACTTTCTTAGTGAGCCAATTGCTTTCTGTGGAAAACTTTATGTCTAATTACACTTAGTTATCCTATTATCCCTTTCTTCTTTGTCCTGTACTGGCCTCGACTATTTTTAAACATAGTGGTTTCAGGCTATGTATTTCAAAAGTGCTACTGTGTGATGATACCTTTCAAAAGCAATATAAAATGATAAAAATATTTAAACAGTTCTCTTCATTGTAACTAAATTCACTATACCTATATCTTTCAACAGAATAATATTTCACAGCTTTTTGTTAGGTGTGGGCATATTTTTTTTCTGTGAAAATAGTAAACTTTTAATATCTGTGCTCACAGAAATCCCATGCAGTCACTTTGCATTTATATATAGTTCAAATTATATCTAACCTACATATATAATGTGGTAAGTCAAATAAGAAAAGGAAGTTATTCTATATCCTCAGTTATAGATATTGGTCATATAATCTGGCATATAGTAATCAATAAAAACTTCCAAAATATTAATGATATTAATTATGACTACATTTTGATTTTTAAAGTAAAAAGACATGAGCATGGTCTTCTTTTTCTTCAATAGCAATAGGTTTTTGTGGTCACTTGTTAATTATACTTGAAATATAGTTCAAAAAATGTTACAGACATTAACATTTTCTTGTCTTCCTTTTGAAGAATACTTTTTTCTGTGATTGTAATGTTTTGTCACATTTAGTTTTTGTCTTTTTTTAAGGTACAAAGTGATGTATTCATTGCTAACATTTTACTTTAATGTGTCATGGAACACTAGAAATCATTCTTCCTACCTGCATATAATACTCTGCCTGATGATTAACCTCTCTCTACTATAAACTCACTTCCTGACATGTTGTGTTCACTGTCTCTGATAAAAACCATTGTACTCTCAACTGCTATGAAGTTGGCTTTTGAAGTCTAAATATTACTGATAACATGGTATTTCTCTATCTGTATCAGAAATTTTTACTTAGTATGTGCTGTCCAGGCCTATTCAGATACATCCATGTAACAAATGACAGGATTTCGTGTAATTATTTGGGAGGGAGGTAGTATTCCAATATATATTCCACATTTTTTTACTATTTATCTCTTGATTCATGAACATTTAGGTTGATTCCGTGCCCTGCCTACTGAGCACAGTACAGTAATACATTCAGAAGATTCCTCATAAACCACAAGGACATATCCTCAAATATGTTTATAGCAGCTTTATTTGTAAGAACTAGAAACTGGAAACAACCCAGATGTCCTTCAACTGCAGAATGGATAAAAACAAAAACAACAGCAACAAAAAAAAAAAAAAAAACTGTGGTACATTTACACAACGGAATACTACTCAGCTATCAGAAAAAGGAAATCATGCAATTTGATGCCAAATGGATGAAACTAGGATAGCTCATCCTGAGTGAGCTAACCCAGACCCAGAAGGATACACATAGCATGTATTCACCTATAACTGGATTTTAGCCATATAGTGGAGGATAACTATCCTACAACCAACAGACTGAAAGGAACAGGAACATAGACTTTGTTACCTGTCAGTGAAGTTACTCCCCTAGTGGAGCTACTATGTAGAGGCTCAGTACAAGAGGAAGCTCTTAGCTCTCATATGACTGATGAAATGAGTGGGATGAGATGTGGGGGCACCCCACACTGGAGAAGTAGAATAGGTGAGAGATGGGATAGAGGGTAGGAGAATGGGACTGAGAAGGGTGGAAGGAGGGGGCTGTGGTGGAGGTATAATTGAAGTAATAAATAAACCTAATAAAACATTTTAAAAAACAAAGAGATTAGTGATGTATAAATCTATATGGATGAATTTAAAATATTTGTTGTTGAATACAAATATTTACAGACAGTAAATACTGTATTATTTGAGGTATATAAAGTTCTAGAAAAGGTAAATTTAACCTGAAGTATTAGATCTCAAAAAGTCAGTGTCTCATGGTTGAAAAAAAATGAGGAAATCGTTTTCAAAAAGAAGAATAATGGAAATTTTTATAACAGATTATGCCAAAAGCAGTCTGTCCCTGATTTGCTTCTTTTTTCTTGGTTCATGCAAAAGCAGATGGTGGAATGTCATGAAGTTCCCATAAACAAGGGACCTGATTTTACGGAGGTTGGGCCAGGAAGCATTGATGTACTAGTACTTGTTCATTGTTGTGACTGTGGACAATCTTGGGTGAAATTCTAGTTTTGCCAGTCTCTACTGTTTTGCTTAGACCTTAAAACTTACACTGGCATCTACTTTACTTCACATGCATATCTAAGGATGAATTTTAATCTACATGAAGTACAGCAACAAAACCTTTTTTTCTGTAGAGGTATAGAATTGTCTACTATCTTTCAAAAATTTGAAAGGGACCAACCACAATCCTGGTGTGGATATCACACTCTGCTCTTCAACAAATGATGTCAATGTGAATATGGAAGTCACAGTTCCACCAAAGTTCATGTTTCAATATAAATGGAAGTGCAATGTCCTCATCAGTTATGCTTTTGTTCATTGTCAATAAACAAATACACATGCTAGAGTTATATTCAAACATAAGTATTTTGAAAATCCAAAATCATATGAACAAGAAAATTTGAGTTGTTTAAGAAAAATCAGTGGCTGGTCAGTTAAATATACTATGTACAAAAATCAGAAGAACTTATATTGATTGCTTTAACTAGAATTATATGAAAGGTAGAAACCTAGTTTTTACAAAATAGAGAAGTAGGTCATAGAAAGATGAGAAAATTTGCAGATTCTATAAACAAAATGAAGTCAAAATTGAACATCACAGGGACAAATAGTGAATCTGTTCATACCAAAAAATAACTGATAGCATGTGGCCATTCACTAAGTGGATATCACCTATATTAAGTTCACTGATGTAGAACTACTTTGATTTTGAAATTCCCAAACACATGGGCCCATTTTAAGTTAATGGGTTAACAGTGATTCCATAACATTACATGTGAATTAAAGCATTGAAAAAAACAATTAGATCATCCATAAAGTCATTCCAAAGGTGCACAAGAACTGAATTATGTCCCTTGCTGGTCCACATATCTACATTCTTGTATCATTACTCAACCTTTTCTATTGTTAGCTTTCCTTCAAGTAGATTAAAAGAGCAACACACCAGGTCAGCATGAGCAGAGGATCAAGCTGAATTTCAATGTTTAGATTCTTAGGACAAAAGTGGGAAGTAATATACTTACCTTTAGTAGAGGCTGTGCAATGAGCAGAATTGCATATTCAAATCCAAAAGAATATAGAAATGACTTAAGTTGCCCAACAGCAGAATGTTGCATAATGTATGCCCCTGTTGTAGAAAGGATATAGGACTGCCTTATGAACAGAGGGTAATTCCTGAAATCTTCTTTGTATGTCATCAAGTAATCAAATGTCAGTCTTGAAATTTGTGTAATTAGAGATCAAACCAATTCTCATCCACAGAAATCATGGATATTGGGAATGGAAATCTAGTTCAATGAAGAAATTTATTCCTACCATATACAATTCCATGAGATCAATCTCAAATCCAAGAAAGAAGAAAGGAGAATTAGATCAAAACAATACAGTCTATGTTTCAACATAAGATTGGCATCTTCTTTCATAGAATATAATGGTCTTATTCTCTTTCTTATTGAACATGAAAAACTTTCCATAAAACAAATGTTAAATAAACAATTCTCAAAAAATAAATGTAGATACAAATGAATACTCAGAATTGATTTCTTTTGTAAGGAACAGTATGGCACCTATAGAAGTATTTTATATAGCATTTCATGGGAAATGATAATTTAACTATTTGGGAAGCAAAATTCATTTAATAGATTAAGATTGTACATAATGTAATGACTGACAAGCACACACATGTAATTAACTCTGAATATCTTAAAATGTGTACTTGGGAGGCACTGTCTGTCTTGTTTTTCTATTTAGTTTTCCAGTTCTCTGTGTGTGTACACATGGAAATGCTTGAAGGTTTTGTGACACATTGTCAAGAAAACATATTATTTTAAAAGTCAAAGAAAACATAGACCCACTTTATAGGTCCAGAAAGAAAAATTACTTGTCCTTATGATTTGTTCTGGAGGTCACCTTTGTGCAACTACCAGCCCTATATAATTCAAGTTTATGTAACCTCAAATTATACTTCCTCTTATAATTAACTATGGTTTACATTTTGTCCACAAGAGACTAAAGAATCTACATTTACAAATTTCTCTCTAAATTAAATGCCTTTTAAATGTTTTTAAATGTTGTTGTGGGAGAATATTTTCAAGAGTGAACTATCTGGCTAGATTGATGTATCCACTTGAAATATTTTCTATTTTTCTAAATAAAACATTTAATTCATAAAAGAAATTGCATATATTCAAAGTGATCTCACATATACATATATTGGATAATGATTTTAGCAATAAAATAATCATATTTGTTAGTACTCATATTACACATTAGCTTTTCAGATCTTGTTAGTTTTTTTTTTAAAGATTTATTTATTATGTATACAGTGTTCTGTCTGCAGGTACATCTGCAGGCCAGAAGAGGGCACCAGATTTCATTATGGATGGTTGTGAGCCACCATGTGGTTGCTGGGAATTGAACTCATGACCTCTGGAAAAGCAGCCAGTGCTCTTAACCGCTGAGCCATCTCTCCATGTTAGTTTTACAACTGCAAGTTCATGCCTTTGTATCAATATTGTATTTCCTCTTTTACCCTTTAAACATCAGCTTTGGAGGAACTGTTTGTATGACTCCCACTTTTATTAGAACGACATGTGAGATCATAAAACTTCCTCTGATACCTTGGCAACAACACTTCTTGAGGGAATTGTCTATGGAACATTAGTGGGGAATTTTTCTGCAGTTTGCATATGAGCACAAAAAAGCACATTGCAACTTCTACTCATGCCCATACAACTCGGAAGTCATATATTCTTGTCCATGCTGAGGATCAATGTATAAGTGGTATGTATGTGAATCCCCTCCATATTAATAACACTCCATAAACATAGGGAAAAAAATCCTTTTCTAGACAGTGTTATGAAATTTTGCAGGTGTTCACAATAACATGTATTTTCTATGTGACAATAGTTAGAGTTGATATTTTACAGTGAGCCATTTTGAGCATACTCATATTGAGTATTATGCCATGTGTCTTAGTATTGTTCTACTTTATAAATCATTATTTATGTTCTTTCTACAATATTCTTTGCTTGTTATAATAAACTTGAAGTGTCCATTAACACCAGACTCTAGTCCAAGGAATCATGTATAAGGACTAAGTAACACTTAGTATATTTTCTAATAAATGAAAATATGATGATGTCAAATTGAAGGTTAAAAGTAATAGAATATTTTCTTTTTTAGTTTCCTTCCATGAGAGACGGGTAAGAGAGAAAGCACATCTCGGTCTGGCTTGACCTTCTCTGACAACCAGTGTCTCTTACAAGCTTTATTTATACAGAATTTAGTAGCCATGGACAGATTCATGATGTTACAAAATATAGATCATATCATTTTTGTCCCTGGACATGTGTCTAAACTTCTTCTTGGCCATAAGCTTAGTCATCATTTGTAACAGAGAACAGTTATCTTTTACAATCATTTTCCCTCATCAACTCCATAACCCAAATGTGGACTTATAGTTTGCCAAACCATGACAGCCTGTTCTCGGGCCGGTAGCTCTTGTGGTTTCAAGGTCACTAGACAGAAAATCTCCAAGGCAGCCTGGGCAGATTGCAATGTCCCAAGCAGTGTATTATCAAAAAGTAATAGAGTATTAATTGCTTAGAAGGACGCTTCTGCTTGTTCAAAAAGAACATTCTGATGTATTTCACTTTTAGCACCTATTATGTTGTTTTTTTTCTTATTCAGTAAGACAAAAGGACCTAGATTGTGAGATGATTTAAGCAGACATTCTAAGGTAACAATATCATCTGTCTTCTTTTTTCTTGTTCTTTCTTAGGTGTTTTAATATTTTATCATGCTGCATATAATAGCTCCACTTTAGCTCCCTTAAACAAACATCTGCAAGGTATTTTGTGTATATTTTCATTACATGTATTTGTTCCATGATATTTTCATTTGCAGTGTTCATTGAGGATTCATGGTGTTTACATATTTACCAAAGGCTAAATGGTTAATATATTTTATTAATATTATATTTCTCAACTTAGGTAATGAAAAACAGTGGGTTTAGTTTTTTGTTTTTGTTTTGTTCTTTTTAACTATCAGTTATATTAAATATCTCCCACACTAGTGACAGACAGCACAGCAGAAGATAAGGATTTGGGAGAAAAAAATTAGTTTCCTAATTTTCAGTGTTTTTATACCAGATAGAAAAATAAGTGGCTTGTCTGTTCATTGGTATCTCAGGATGATCACTGTATTCACTAGGGAAATAAATTTCACAAAGTTTGTGGTTGAATATGAATGCATTCTGTATACTTAGGTCAAAATTAAACAACAGTGAAATGTATAATCATCTACTATAACAGAAACATTTACCTTGATGATAAGGTTTCTGGTTGACAACTTTGACTGTTATATTATTGTCATTAACTCATTTTTGAAAATTAAACACAGACAATAAAAGTCATTAGATCTTGATTTCAAAGTTAAATTGATTTTTCCAGCAGTAGAGAAATATATTGCTACATTTATCACTGTTTGATGTATTCATCCAAACAGGTTTTATTCACCTCAAAACAACATCCAATGACTGTTGAAAACAATGTTTAAAATGGTAATTTCAATTATATCCATGGTTGAAACTCTTTGCCAGTTTAATTATTTTATGTATTTCAGTCTTATCAGTACTATTTTAACATGGGTGTTTTTCTCTTCATATTTGAGCTAGAAAAATTAACTTTTCATACTCTTTCTTATTTACAAACCATATTCTATATTTTACTGAAAAGATATATTCCTAGAATTTTTGTTATAATCATGTCCTCTCTTTTATCAAAATCATTTAATTTCCCTATGGATTATAAAGAGTAGGGTCTCAATTATACATGTCCTTCATATCTTAGACTGCTCACTTTTTAGGTTTTTCTCCTTTGCCTGTGAAAAACAGATTGTCTGCTTTAGTGTTATATCAAATGTTACTGTTTTCTGAGTATGTCTTGTGCACCTGTCATGTCTTTTAGATGCCTAAATTTTTAGACTCCTAAAATGTGCTTTGTATTTTTTATCTAATTTCTGTTTTCAAGATTCATACATTATTTTCTTTACTACATGTTCTTTCTCACCAGTCCAAAACAAAAATTTCTCTCTTACTTTAAGCATTCATAGTGCTTATATAAGAAAAAGTTTGGTTTTATAACAAAGAGAATGAAATGCCTTTTAAGAAGTGTAGCAAGATCATTTGAAGAAGAATTCTGAGTTTTAATACAACTCTAAATTTATGTAACAACTATCACAGTGAAGGTAAAGGAAATGTAAACACATCCAGGAACTCTAAGAGCCACTGATCTGTTTGTTCTCAGACTCCATAGTTTTAGCTTTCACACTGATGTAGTGTTTTAGAATCTTTCTTCACTTATCATTACCATTGTGTATGTATTAGCATTTTCTATTTCCTTTGTTTGAATATTATTCTATTCTATGGATTTACCATGACATATCTTCCCTATTTGTCTGTACTTTTTTATTTTTTTGGTTTGAGTCAACACCTGCAGCCAGGATAGCTTCAAATTTCTGATCCTCTTGCTTCCATTAATCAAGTGTTAGAATTATGGATTTGCATCACCACATATAGCCTAGTCAAAGAACTTTTGAATTATTTCTGGGTTTTAGCAATTACTAAACAAAGTTTCAATAGATATTTTTGTACAGAATTTTATGTAAACATGCTAACATTTCCCTGAAACAAAATGGTCAAGTAAGTCTGCTACTGAAGGATAAATCAAAGGCATATGTAAAATGCAGCAACACTAATTCTGTCATCAATTTCAATTTATATATTTTGTTCTTGGTGGATATTTTCCAATTTTAAAATGTTACTTAAAAACAGTGTTAGTCTTGATTGTTGAGTTTTCTTGGTTCCAAAAATAGGTTCAATAGTTATGTAGCGTTTTTCTCCAAGCTTAAAATATTTCATCCTATAGTAGAGATCCTAAAGACAGAATGTATACAACTCAAAATAACTACATCAAACACCAAAACTGACTAGATTCCCTAGGTCCCTCCTGCACCAAGACTATATAACAAGTAAAGCAGGCTTAGGGTCACTCTGAGACAAGGCAAGCTACAAAAAGAAGACTCTGGTACCAGACTAGCTGCCTAGAAAAACACCGAGCAGCTCAGGTGCCTGAAAAGGTTCAGACCAACGGAATCAATTGGAAAGAATACACTCCAACTTGTTGAGCTTCCTGGAGATTGTACAATGTGCTTCAGGTTCCCAGCTTTCATGAGCTGCCATCCAGGTTGGGGTGGTCTTTGATGATGCAGTAGACTTTGAGTCATTTCAGCTCCCATAAGCAACCCCTTAGCCTTATTCCTAGAAGTAACCTCAAGTGAAATTCATTGGTTCACCAAAGTAGACTTTGTTAGTATCTGTACTTTGGTCTGTGTTGGGCTCACTGTTAGGTGAGCTAGATGTATGTTGACATGTCAAATTAATTGCATTTCTTCTTCTTCTTTTTTGTTTGTTTATTGTTTTTGACATATTCAGCAGTCAAAATTCTCTGTCCTTGAACATTATTTTTTGGGGGAGGATAGTTTTATTTGTACAAATAAAATAGCTGTGGTAGACAAAAGTCTTTATGTTTTTTTTCCATGCTAGGCTTTGGCAAATTATAAAATAGAATGAACTTGTCCAGTTTCATCAAGGTTGCTTCATGTCCTGACTCATTTAAGAAGCTTTCTGTGGAGCATGAACACTACCTTTTTGTTTCTGGATATGGGTAGTGTGTGTGATTGGTTTTCTAGACTTGCTAGAGATTTGTTTATTATTATTTTTTTCATACATATTTTTACTGAAAATACTTTTTCATATGATATATTCAGATCATGTTCTTCTCTTCCCCCAACTACTCCTAGATCCTTCGTGCCTCCCCAATTATTCCATGTCCCCTTCTTTCTCTCTTTGGAAAGCAAGCAAACAATAAAATCAAAATTCAGACTAAAAGAAAAAGTTTTCCTTTAAAAATATTTTAATATATATATATTTACCTTTATGTATGCAGAGATACAGACATCATTTAAATGTGATGTTGTGTATGTTTATAGTATATTTTTATAATTATTTAAGGTGTGAAATTTTGGCTCTATCTGGTACGTTTATCTACTGTGGTTTAAATCATTTAACATTATTTCAGTGAATTCAATTTATATCCTTTTTTTGGTTGTTTTGTTTTGTCTTTTGATCTGACAGTCTCATTGTATAGCCAAGGCCATCCTCTAACTAGCAGCAACTTTAATACTTCCACTTCCCAAGTTCTAGAGTTACAAGCATGAGTCACTACCTTTGGCTTTCATTTTTCTTTTAATTGATACATTTCTTACAGTAAAATTCACTCTTATGTTGCACATTCAAGTAGTTTTCAGTCTAGTCACAAATGTTTACACCTATATCTCTAAACTTAAATGGCATGTACTTTATAATCTTAACCATATAATTAGATGTTTTAATTACAGAATATTTCATCACCCTGTAGCCATTAGAAATTAGAAATTCTTTATTATTTTCCCTTTCAAACATAAAGAAAGGGTATATATATATATACATACATACATATACATACATGCATATATATATATATATAGCATACTTTGGTCACATTAATTCTATTAATCCTTTCTCTTTACTTTTTCTTTATATTTTGCTTTTATTTGTATGGGTGTGTGTGTGTTTGTTTGTGAATGTATGAGTAAGCATACATGATTACAGTGTCTGAAGAGACCAAAAGAGGGCCTGAAAAGATCCCATGGATGTGAAGCGACAGTAGATCATGATCTGAGAACTGGATTTTAATCCTCTGAAGAAAAAGTAAATTGACTTTTCTACAAAAAAATTGTACCATTTTTTGTTGTTCATCCTGCCTCCTCTTTCCCTCCTCTGTTCCATAGTAATCATTTTTTCATATCTTTTTATCTCTTATTCTCTAAATTGGATGAAAAAAGCATCTTATCTTGTCTTTGTGGAAGTGACTTATTTCAATTATCATGATTATCTCCATTCCCTACACCCATTCTTTATAAATGTCATACTGCACTCATTCATCTATTGAGGGTCATGGAAGCTGTTTCTGTGATTGAGGTATTGCATATAGTCCTGTGAAGTACATTGATATGCAAGAAACTCTATGGTATGTTGACACAGAGTCCTTTAGATATATGCCCATGGCCATATAATCATTTTCATCTTGTTTTTTTCTTTGGGGGAGAGCCTTCACACTAAGATCCATATTGGTTGAGTAATTTTGTATTTCTAACAGCCAGCGATGAGGGGATTGTGATTGAGATGTAACTTGAAGAAATAAAAAAATATATAAAATGTCTCTACCATATTTCTAACCTTACTAGCATTTGTTCTTTTGTATTTAAAATTGTATTTATTATTTACTGATAATTTCATATATGAATACTGTCTTCACATAATTTCCATCACCCTATTAACCCCATTCAAGCCCTTCACTACTTTCAAGTTCATCATCTCATCTTTAATTATTACTGTTATATATGAACACATATATGCACGTACTTAGCTATTATGGATAGTACCACAATAAACATGGTTGTACATATAGCTCTGTGCTATTCTGACTTAGTTTCCTTCAGGTATATTCCTTCAAGTGATAAGTCTGTGTCATATGAAAGTTGATTTTTAGTATTTTGAAGAGTATTCATACTGATTTTCCATGTGAATTGTTTCAAAACACACACACACACACAGATGTTGTAATTTAATTCACATGTGGTATATTATGCTACTTGTGATTTTGATGGTGTGTAAAGAGAACACTGTCTAATCTGAAGAAATAAGAATGGCTGAGAAATATTTTTTAAAGTGCTTAACATTCTTAGCTATCAGGGAAATACAAGTGCAAATTCATTTGATATTTTATCTTGTCCCAAATCAAAATAGCTACAATAAAAGAAGTGATAGCAAATTCTGTTGTATATGTAGGGAGAGGAGGATAATTATGCTTTGGTGGAAATGCAAAGTGGTGCCACTACTAAGTAAATCAGTGTGGAGATTCCTTTAAACAAAACTTAAAAGAAGATTTACCACAAGAACCAGCTAAACCACCCTTGGGCAAATACTCTATTTGCCTATATTCTACTACAGAGATGCTTGTTCATCCTTGTTAGTTGCTGCTATGTTTACAATAGGTGGGAATTGGAACAGCCTAGTTGTACATCAGTTGATGAATGGATAACAAAAATGTGCAATATTTACACAATATAATATTATGGAGCTGTAAACTAACACAAAACTGTAAAATTCACAGGAAAATAAAAGGAGCTGTAAGAATCAGATTCTGAGTCTGGCAATCTAGACCTAGAAAGAAAAATGGCTGCATGATTTTTCACATATGTAGATGTTAGATTCAAATGTTTTAATAAGTTCTTTTAAAAAATCGGCATACCCAAAGAAGTTACAAAACTACTAAGGGCCATAGAAAGTATTTCAAAGGAAGTGGGATAGAAAGGACATGGTATGAATGGAGATAGGGGAATAATGGAACAGTAAGGTTAAATGAGTCTGGAGTTGAAGTACAGGATATAGCAGAGAATATGGAGTAGAATAAATAAAACTAAAAACCTTTGTAAAACTACTATTGTAGACATTCCTAAATATATAGTAATACACACATATAAAAGCAGTTTAAATGTAGTTATCATATAATCCTATAATTGATGGCCGCCTCTCCCAGATACCACAAACTACCAAATAAAAAGACCAGCACTAGAAATGAGCTACTCAATATGTAGGTGCACCCCGTACCAGAGGAGTCGGATAGGTGGGAGAAGGGGAGAGAGTGGGAGGGGTGGAGGGAAGGGACTGTGATGGAGATATAACTTGAAGTAATAAATAAACATTAAAAAATAAACCCGAGTTACTCTTGTTCCAGATGTTGATCAATGGGGTTCCATAGACTCCCTTGTAACCTTCAAAAATTATAGGCCATTGACATGTTACTTTTGAGAACTTGATGGGAAAATATTATTACAAGAAACACTACAGAGGCAGGGCAAGATGGCAGCGACCTACACTGATGCATTTTGAACGTGGGGAAAAAAGAGCCATAAAAAAACACAGAGTTATTGGGCACTATGCAAAAACTGGAGGGACTAGACCCTCCAGGGAACACTCACAGCTCCCAAGGGACTGTTAAAAGTCCCAGGGTAAGGCTCTCCCCATCTCTCGCAGACAAGGAAGCCACTAAACCCGGGATTCGGGAACTCCCATTTGGAGAGGCACCTGGTAAGATCGTCCCCAACTCACAGCAGGCAGAATCAGAGGCCACTTGGTGATAGTTCACTAGCCTATTAGACTCCCTACACCTCAGGTAGAACTTATACCCACTTAAAAAATTTTACGAGATAGTGGAAGTCTTAGCAAGGAACAAACAGGGGGCTCAGCGGGTGGTCCGCAGCCGCTCGTGAAGCAGAGGGTGGGAGGTTCCAAGAGAGCGCTGGAAGACAGGAACACAAAGGCGGGCAGGAGGGGCCGAATCCTACGCACTCACAGCAGCGCAGCTGGAGGGGGAGCCCGGATGGCAGGGCCAAATCCCGGCGAACCCATGGCAGGACAACTGGGGAGAGAGTCAGGTGTGGGTGGGGCCAGGGAGCCGCGAACCCACGGCTGAGCTGCTGGGGCGAGAGGATCACTCTGGCGGCCGGGGGATCCCAGGCTCTGTGCACCCAAGGCTGAGCAGCCAGGGAAGGAGACCCGCGGCTGTGCAGAAAGGGAGGGAATCAGGCACAGAGGCCAGGCCTGTGGTGAGAAGCCTAGTGAGAAACCAGAAATCGGGACCATAGCTGTATTCTGGAAAATCCAGACATATTAGGTGTGGAGCCAGACACTGTCAGCCTCCGTGACAACAAACAAAGCCCACAGAATCTGTGCCTGGGCAAACAGGTCCATACCATCAGAACCATTACAGGCTGATAACTCAGAGTGCAACATAGAGAAGTCTGAATTGGGAGCAGTGAAACAATCCCGGTCCATTACTCACAACCTGGGAATAGGCTGCACCAGCTCACAGTGTCTCAGGCGATTAAAACCACAATGACCCTGAAATCCCCCTGGTAAGCACTGACAGATAGCCAAGTAACTTGTCCCCTGCACCAAATCATCCACTGTGGATCCAAGCACAGAAAAAGACAAGAACAGACAGCTAAACGCATCCAATGGCCAAAGGTAAAAAAAAAATAGAAATCAAGGAAATATGTCTCCAACAAAGCAGAATTATCCTAGCTCATCCAATTCGGATGACCTCACACCAACAGAAACACATGAAAACGTTGACAATTCTGCATTATGGAAAGTGATAGAGTCCCTGCAAGAAGAACTTAAATCTATGAAGGAATTCAAAGAAGCCACAATTCTACAAGTCAAAACAAGGAACAACACCATTAAAGAGCTCCAAGCCAGGGTGACAGAGCTTGAACAGGAAAAAGAAAAAGCAATGAAAGATTTTCATACAAAAACAAGCAAGCTGGAGAAGGAAATGTACAAAACGAACAAAACCATACAACACATGAAAATAGAAATAGAAACAATAAAGAAAACACAGTTGGAGTTAAAAGAGGAAGTAGAGAACCAAGGGAAGAGAACAGGAACTACGGATGTGAGTATCAACAATAGGATGCAAGAGATGGAAGACAGGATCTCAGGAATGGAAGATTCAGTGGAAGAAATCAGTACAACATCCAAAGAAAATGAGAAGGCTAAAAAATCTCTCACCTAAAACATCCAAGAAATCAAGGACTCAATGAAAAGACGGAACCTAAGAATTATAGGTATAGAGGAAAGAGAGGACTCCCGACTCCAAGGTCCAGGAAATATCTTCAACAAAATCATAGAGGAAAACTTCCCAAACCTGAAAAAAGAGATTCCAATAAAAATCCAAGAGGCTTACAGAACACCAAACAGATTAGACCAGTAAAGAAACTCCTCTCGCCACATAATAATTGAAACTCCAAATGTACAGAACAAAGAAAGAATATTAAAAGCTGTAAGAGAAAAAGGTCAAGTCACATACAATGGCAGAACCATCAGAATTACATCTGACTTCTCCTCAGAAACTTTAAAAGCTAGAAGGGCCTGGTCAGATATACTACAAGTCCTGAGAGATCATAGGTGCACAGCCAGACTACTTTACCCAGCAAAACTCTCTATCAACATAGATGGAGAAAACAAGATATTCCATGACAAAATCAAATTTAAACAATATCTACCCACAAACCCAGCCCTACAAAAAATCCTAGAAGGAAAATCCCAACCCAGAGAAGAAAACTCCACTCAAGAAAACAAAGGGAATAGAAAAACCCTCAGCAACTAAACCAAAAGAGGCACAGGACCACCACCTATACCAAACTAATGGGAAATAACAACCCCAGGTCACTAATATCCATCAACATCAATGGACTCAACTCCCCAATAAAAAGACATAGGTTTACAGAGTGGATCCACAAGCAAGATCCTTCCTTATGATGTATACAAGAGACACATCTAACTACGAAAGATAGACACTGCCTCAGAGTAAAGGGCTGGGAAAAGGTTTTCCAAGCAAAAGGACCCAGGAAGCAAGCTGGAGTAGCCATCCTAATATCAAACAAAACAGACTTCCAACTGAAGTTAATCAAGAAAGACAAAGAAGGGCACTATATACTCATTAAAGGGAATATTCATCAAGAGGAAATCTCAATACTGAACATCTATGCCCCAAATACAAAGGCACCTACTTTCGTAAAAGAAACACTTCTAAAACTTAAAACGCACGTCGATCACAACACATTAGTGGTGGGAGACTTCAACACCCCACTCACAACAATGGACAGATCATCAAGACAGAAGACAAACAGAGAAATATTGAGTCTAACAGAGATCATGAAACAAATGGACCTAACAGATATCTACAGAACATTTCACCCAAACACAAAGGAATACACCTTTTTCTCAGCACCCCACGGAACCTTCTCCAAAATCGACCACATAGTTGGTCACAAGGATAGTCTCAATAGATACAAGAAAATTGAAATAACACCTTGTATCTTATCAGACCACAACGGAATAAAGCTGGTTTTCAACAGCAAAAGAATCAACAGAAAGCCTACACACACAAGGAAATTGAACAACTCCTTACTGGATGACCACTGGGTCAGGGAAGAAATAAAAAAGGAAATCAAAGACTTCCTAAAATCCAATGA
>CAJQZJ010000608.1:252146-269264 GCA_907164525.1 Lophiomys imhausi | reverse complement strand
CCCTGAAGCAAAACATAGCCTCAGACTACTTGAATTGAATTCTAAGACGACGCAAATGAGGTGACATATTATGGTGGTGCTGTTGCCTCAGTCCCCTTGAAGGGACCTGGGGATGTGGCTCTTTTCTGGAATGGTCAGGATACATGAATTGCACATGGAGCACAGCTTACAGACAGCAGATTCTAAAAGGAAGTTTAAGAAAGTCAGAGAGAAAAAGCTCCAGTCAGAAGAAGGGGGTGTGTGGTGGATGGAGATGGAGGACAGTGAGGAGGATATTAAATGGATAAAAGACAGTTTTCCACAAATGTTATTTATCTCGCTCTGAGATGTTAAGCCCAGACTAGGAAAGATAAATAGCTTGGGTGTGTGCCTGTGCCCATGATGATCTGTGCTTTCTTGTTTGCTTGGTTTAGTGAATGGATGTTTGTGAATGTGTCTGTGAGAGACAGAGTTGATAAGCATTGCCTTTCCTTTCTTCTGTATTTGCAGGAGTGTGTGTGTGTTTGTGTGTGTGCGTGTGTGCGCCTGTGTGTGTGTGTGTGTGTGTGTGTGTGTGTGTGTGTGTGTGTCTGCCTGCGTGTTTCCCAGAAGTAAGCTCTCAGTGCCTCTTGGGTGTAGAAAGCAAAGGAATGGGGGCTTGGTTGGCCTTGTGCACACATGCTTTCAGGAAAGGTTCTCCTCAGGTACCCAGGTGGGGCTCATACTGCAGATTCCTTTCTAGAGAGGTTCTGTTATCCTGGCCTATAAGTCCCTGGGCCCCACTCACACACAGATAAACACATAAACACAAACACACACACACACACACTCTCTATCTCTCTCTCTTTCTCTCTCTGTCACACACACACACACACACACACACACACACACACACACACAGGACATGAGAGTCCCAGATTCCAAAATCTCGCTAGCCTAACCCCATGGCTCTAGTCCCTGGGCGCAGCTCAGAAAGTCCCAGCTGCCTCCCAGCCAGGTTCCAGGCCAAAGAGGCCAAGGGAGAGCAGCCTCCATCTTGTCCAGGAAGTACCAGAGAAGCTCTCTAGCAGTTACCCACCAGCCATACCCAGAGGAGCACAGCGACCTGCAGTCTACAACTGCAAAAGAATTCGCTTGAAGGCAGCAGAGCCTCAAGGATGCCAACTGCAGCAGTCTTGGGCGCGCTCCCTCCACCCTTCCTAAAGTAAAAACGGGCAAATAATTATGACCACAATCCAATATGGCTGCCCCCAGACCAGATAGAAAAGACCAGAATTGGGACTCTAGACAGGGTGCCAGGGATCCCCAAATGGCAACGGGGGAACTTGTGTGGCAAATTGGGCGTTTTGGGGCTGGGTGAGGTGTCGGGCAGGGACAAGGCTGCACACAGAAGATGGGGATCGCTGTACTGGGGGACTCCTCAACTGCACCACTGCCAAGACACACCACACTTTAGGTACCTGCTAGAGCCCAAGGGCCTCGCCCTCCCATGTGGGGAATGGGATAGGAGCCAGCCTTTGCTTTCACAGGACCCTCAGGAAATCTTAAGGGAGGAGCCACAGCATCAAACTCCTGGGCTTGGGACCAGGAGCTGAGCCCCACCCACTCCCTCTGTGTGCATGCCCAGCCAGGGTACTGGGACTGGGGACTGCCCCAGAGAGTCAGCCTCCTACTTTCTGACCCCACACCTGGCTGCTAAAGGATGGACAGACACCTGGATCCCCGGGCACAACCAGGCTTCCAGGTCAAATGGGCAACTCAGGAAGGCCTCTGCTGACTGACCCTCAGAAGGTAGGACTACAAATGGGGTGAGTGGTCAGGTCAGAGAGCTCAGGGCAAGAAGGAAAGTGGGGAGGTGCAAGGCCTTGGGGTAAGACAGTCATATGGCCTACAGTGGGGTGAGGGAGAGGTGGCTTTTGACCCAGCACTGGCTTCCCACATGGCAGCAGGAAGTTTCCAGATGGACACAGAGCTCAGGGCAGGCCTCTAAGTGTGTGCTGTCTTCGGGACTTCATTACCCTGGGCCTGAGCCCCACGTTACTAGGGAGATGAGAATGGCACCTGATACCTTTGGTCTTCATGCCTCTGGACCCAAGCACATGCCTTCAGGTACTCCTCCAAGCCCTCTGGTTTCTGGTGAATGCAGCTGCACATCACCCGCAATAGGGCAAGCACCTAGGAGCCTGGGATATCCACAGCCAGCATCCAGGGACTTGCCTGCAGAGGCAGATCACACAGGCCCATGATGTGGGGGCAAGGAGACATCAAAAGAAGAAATGGTGCATCCCAAGGGACCCTTTCATTCCCAGGCCCTGGGTTTTGGGCCCCAACCCTAACCCAATCATCCACTAGGCATTGCCAGGCAAACAGGCAACCATTGTGATGAGCTACCTACAAGTCTGCCTGTCACAGTCTCCCTTCCACAGCCCTCCATCCCTCCCAGTCCACCCATCCCAAAACGCCACCCCACCTCAACCACTGCCCACCACCCAGGATGCTCTGTTCTCTCTCTCCTTCCTGAAAAGTCCCCAAGTCTCTCTCAGACAGGGAACTTTCTTTCTGTGTCTTCAGAGGTCACCCACCGACCTACCTGGACTAGTAGCCTATTCATCTCAGCACTCTGAGGAGATTCAAGTGAACAGACTGGCTCCTAGACACAAGCCAGAATGAGGAATTCTCTATTGGCGCATCACGATGCCTGCAGCTTATCGCCAGGACTGACTTCCTGGCCGACTTCCACATGAGACCCAGTGTGATCACAGGAAACTATCAAGGTTCCTTCATCCTTCCTCTCCAAGGTCCCAGGGGTGAGGCACAGAAACAGGTGTTTTTACAATTACAACTCCTTTATATCCCTCTTTGTCTTCTGTGCTATATACAGTGGCAGTCACATTATCCACAGGAGATAGACCTGTCTGGATATCAGATGATATACCATGTACATTTGGTAAAAGCCTTTCTTTACACTCCAGAAATCCTTTCTGCTATGAGCACTGAGGGGCACCTGAGATCCTTGGACAGTCACACACATATTCCACATCAGTAAATTAGTGAGTAATGTTGTTTTTGAAGTGTCCTGATCCAAGTAAATTTTAAAGATCTTTTGTACCTCCACTCCATTTCCTTGTCACAAGGAATGTAAATACACAATATTATTCACCAAGAAGAGACAGGAGAGAGAGAGTATATATTTCGTGAAAACAATTTTCACTGTATACAAAATTTGTAATTCAAGATATTTCATGTTATGTCTAGGATCAGGGAGGTGTCTGAGTAGATAAAGCATTTACTTTTGTGAGTCTTGGGCCTTTTTTTCAGATCCCTATAAACCACATGCATAGCCCTAGGTAATAGTGTTCAAGTCATCCCTACCTTTTATATAGGGAAAAAGAAGAAGCATAATAAACTGACAGATCATAGGCCAGTCAGCCTGGCCTATACATTGCAGAATCCAAAAGAAGAGATTGTTTCTCAGACAAGGTTAAAAATGAGGACTAGCAACATCTGCTTACCCTAATATAAGAGATAGATAGGGCCTCTTCAAAAACTTCAAGAGATCTGCAGAATATGGCATTCAAAGATGTTTTCGTAACTTTAGATTTTTTTATATCAAGACATATCAACTCCTTACAGCCCCCCCATTCTCCTCCAAGTAGAAGATGAGCATTGAAGAATCTCCAGTGGGAGATGATTGAATTAGTCGCAAGCCCATCTCTTGGTAGGAAAAGCCCCTTCCCCAAACTGTAGAGAGAATGCTGTCCAAAAAGGACAAAACCTGGAAGCAGGTAAGTCGACAGCCTAGTTCTGCCAAGATAGGGTAGGTAAGTCCTTCATAACCCCTGCTCTACAATCAATGTCTGTCAGAGAAACGGGGTCAAATGACTGAAGATCGATGTTGTAATGTATGGAGAGAAAATGGGAACTGTCCAGGCAGCCACAGGTATGTCATTTCTTAGTTTGGGAAGCTGCAGGCCCTGTACTTCCTATAAAATCAGATATATTTATCCCTCTCAGGTCTCTGAGGTGGTTGAAGAACAGATAGCTAGAGTCTCATAATTTAATTTTGAGTTGTTTAGGAGTCAAGAGAGTGTTATAGATCTAAGAAGATACTTTTAAAATTGTGTTGCAAGTTAGTATGAATGTTGAGTCAGATATAGACCTTTAAACTCATGGAGATGTTTAGATAGTAGAATGTTAAAGTCAAGTACCAAATACATATGGACTGGTCATTGGGAATGTACCTTAAGCCATATAACCCTCATAACTGTGGCCTAATTACCTCTGTTGTACTGTATTGTGTTTGTTATTATAAGAGAAAGAGCCATTTGTTGGACTGAAAGGGGAAACTGTAGGGGGAAATAAGATATACCTTAAACTTAAAAGAAAAAAAAAAGGGAAGAGGATGGGGGGTTGAGGGTGGGAGGGGGGAACTGGAGGGGAACAGGGAGGGGACTGCGATTGAGATGTAACTTGAAGAAATAAAAAATAAAGGAAAATAAATTAAAAAATATGAGGACCAAATTCCAAAAGTTACCATCTGACCAACATGCACGCTGTTTTTCATGCTTTGCTTTTAGAGGCTTCCTAAACACACACACACACACACACACACACACACACACACACACACACACACCATCTGATGCACATACACACAAAGTGAAAATATAAAATATGCCTTAAGAAAAGTTCTATAGTGTTGTATGTGTTAGCACAGGCCAGTAAGGTCAGCTTTTGGGAGAGGAAGGGAAGAGGCTGTTGGGTATGAGATACTTTGGAAGAAGAGAAAAGAGGAAGCAGAGGACCAGAAGCTACATAGGAACCAAATTAGCGAGTAGTACACACAACCTTGAGAAAGAGGTATAGTCGTAGTCCCATGCCTGGTTTTATGAATAAACCTTAATAAACTGTGTGTGCAATGCAAAAGGAAATGGAGAGTGATCACATTTTTTTTTTGTTCTAGACTCTAGTGGAAGCTTAAGTTTTCCTTCATGTGACTAAACTCCCACAAAACAAAAACCTAGCTATATGTTAACATAATATTCATCTTAGTCAATAAAGTAAGAAATATGATTTGTATCTCTTTAGAATTTGTAACTTTTAAGTGATGCTCTTTTGGAAACTGTTTCAATATGAGTAACAAGAAATACAAGGACACATAGGAACTCACCGAAATACAAATAACACTATTACCTGTTAATAATCAGCATTTGCCCTATTTTTTAAATAGGACTTGATCTTCTTAGGCATATTTTCTAGTATTATAGACTTCGATATCTCAAATTATTTGTTTAAAAAAAACCTGAAAAGTGAAAAGCTTCATTATTGAGGGGCTGGAGTGATGGCTCAGC
Source organism: Lophiomys imhausi (assembly GCA_907164525.1). Classification (NCBI taxonomy): domain Eukaryota; kingdom Metazoa; phylum Chordata; class Mammalia; order Rodentia; family Muridae; genus Lophiomys; species Lophiomys imhausi. Next base: position 263,934 of record CAJQZJ010000608.1, on the reverse strand, counting down.
GGTTAAGAGCACTGGCTGCTCTTCTAAAGGTCCTGAGTTCAATTCCCAGCAGCCACATGGTAGCTCACAACCATCGATAATCAGATCAGGTGTTCTCTTCTGGCTTACAGGCAAACATGCAGGCCGACGGATGTCTGCATAATAAATAAATCTTTTTAAAAAAAAGTTTCATTATTCTTTTAAGATATCTGCGAGTATGCAACTCTGTGACAGAGTGGTTTCCTTGCATGTGTGAACCTTTAATATCCATAATCAGTGCTGTAAAAATAACCATAGCCATATTTTCCTATCTTCCGAGGTTGACAAAACTCCAGAGTCTATTGTCTAGAAGAATGAAAATGTGCATAGCCATCAGGAGGTGGTGGAGCAAGACTTTAGTCCCAGCCTTCAGGAGGCAGAGACAGGTGGAACTCCATTAGTTGCACACCAGCCTGGTCTACACAGTGAGTTCCAGCTGCACATCCCTCAGGTCAGGCCTACCCACGTGGGTAGGCCTTGTTCTTGAGTTTAGGTTTGTGCTCTTAGCAGCATCTGGGGAGATGCTGTGGAAGTACCTGGGCTACACAGAGAGACCCTGCATCGAAAAACAAAAACCAGAGACAGAATCACAAAAAAGAATGGCTCTGAATTTTTATAAGAACTTGCTAGTGCACTCGCACAAATGCAGCGATTTTTTTCTATTGTCTAAAACTTCTAAAAGTAAAAATGTTACAAGTAAGGTTGAGTACTGGAACAGCCATACACAAGGCGGCCATGTCTTAGTTCAAACCTCAAACCACCACACTACTTGCACCTCCCAGGCGGTGTGTAGGTGGGCCCTGCTTAGGGGGTCCCTGAACCCTCTCTGGCCTCCCACAGCATTCTCCAGCCCTGGAAGTGCTTCTGAGTCCCCCAGGAGGCCCTTCTCCCAAGGCTCTCCAGAGCCCTCCAGAGCACAAAACTCAGCAACCCTGAACGCAAGAACAAGGCCAACCCACGTGGTTCCCCCTACCCCAGGCTGCAGGATCCTAGTGGGCGCCAAGGGCCAAGGACACAAGCTTGATGGTGGCATACTCAGCAGGGAGGGAAAATGCCCTGGCTCATGAGAGATCATTCAAGCCACAAGTCCTTCCGCATCAGATAAAAGGAGTTAGGGGGTGGGGAGGTAGGGATAAACTTACTTGGGCCTGTTGAGTGCTGTCCTGTAGTCGAATCTCAGACCCTCCGAAGGCTGCAACACACAGCAGCATCTCTGGGAAGCCTTCCCTCCATTCTGACCACACTTAGCAGCAGCCTGGAGCTAAGGAGAAAAGAAAGGAGAAGAGTAATCCTGTCCCTCTGAGTGCTGGCCCCGCCCAGTGGATAAAAGGATAGGATAACCCTAGCTCCGCCCCAGAGTCTCAGAGGGGTGGGGAACAATGGGCATGGGAAAGCTCCCTGGGTTTGGCAATAGCTGCTCTTTTCTAGTTCCTGAGAACCTACTTGTTTCAATTGACTGAAGGAGTCATATAATAAGAAAGCACCCATCCACGATTCTGAAAAGTATTTACAGGAAAAACGAGCTTAAGTAAGTTTTAATAAGGATTAGAGCCTTTTATGCCCACACCCCTGTGGGTGTTTTGTCACATGTCTGTGTACAACATGCATTCCTAGTGCCCACAGAGTCCAGAATAGGGCCAGAAAGGGGACTGGAGCCCTTGGCCCTGGAATTATAGAAACTGACAGATGTGAGCAGCTATGTAAGTGCTGGGAATTGTATCTGGATCCTCTGGAAGAGCATTGGTTGCTCTTAACTGCTGAGTTATATCTCTCCAGCCAAGCAATAAGGTAGTAACCTCAAGTTCTTCTGGTAGGCAAGCAAAACAAGGGCAATAGCCTGTGTTGTTCGGGATATATCTTGGACCTTGAAACCACAAATCTCAAAGGAGGTTGCACACACCTGGCACCAGATGTTTTTGTTGTAAGTTCTGTTTTTCAAGGGAGGACTTTATTCCCCAAGGTGGAGTAATTCTAAGTAAACTATGTGTACATATTTTATATGTATTTTTTAAAGACAGGACTTATCTGTGTGACATCGGTTGTCCTGGAACTCTGTAGAACAGAATGGCCTTAAACTCACAGATCCACCTCCCTCTGCCTCCTGAATCCAGAGATTAAAGGAATGTGCCACTATCACCTGGCTATATATGTATTTTTAAAGAAAGCTTATAAGTAATAGGTCAGTCATGGCTTTTTCAAACATCCAGAGTATATTTATCCCTTCACTCAACTGCTGGTCTTCCTGGCCTACACTTGGCCCTCCCATTCCCCTCCCCACTGAACTCTGCCTCCCATTTCACTTCTCCTCTTTATACAATCTGCCTTCTACTACACAGCCAAGAGAACAAAAACAGAGATTCTTTATTTTGGGCTGTGTTCTTTTTCATAGCTTCAAAAACTTGTTCATTTTTCCTACCCTCTATTTACACCTTCATATCCATTAGAAGTCAGTTCCTCATTTGTTCTGTTTCCAATGGAACATTCCAGATGTTTCTTTCCTCAACTCATGACAGAGAGAAGCATTCATGAAAAGACAATATGCTGTATTTGAAAAGGGAACTGAATTAGATATGGAAGAAATATCACTCAGATTTGTAGGCTTGTTCAATACCAGGGATTGAATTCTGGGCTTTTCACATGCAAAACACACATGGCACTATTCAAATCATTTCTTTCAACCACCAAAACCAGATCTTATGTAGCCTAGGCTGGCCTTGAACTCTCTCTACAGCTGAGCATGGCTTTAAACTCCTGGTCCTCTTCTCTCTACCTCCCAAATGCTGGGATTACATGTATGTATCACCTTTTCAACTTTAAAATTATTAAATGTTTTTATTGTTTTAAATATGTGTGTGTCTCTGTGTGTATATGTCTGTCTCTCTGTTCCTATGTATGAGCTCATGCATGCAGATATACATAGAGACCAGAAGAGAGTGTTCAAAAGCCTGAAGCTGGAGTTACAGGGATGTAAGCTGCTAGACATCGGTGCTAGGGTCCATACTCAAGACTTCTGCAAGTGCAAAAGGTTCTCTGAATCATTTCTCTAGCACTCAACTTTGCTTTTCAAGACAGGGTTTGACTGTGCTAATATTCACTGAATATACTAGGTTTGCTGTCCAGTAAGCCCCAGGAATCTGCCTATCTCTGCCTCACTAATGCTGGGATTACAAATTTGCACCAGACCTAGATTTATCTCCCTCACCCCTCATGAAACAGTTTTGTTTTGGGGCATTGGGGTTCGAGACACGGTTTCTCTGTCTATCAGATCCCTGCCTGTCCTAGAACAAGCTCTGTAGATCAGGCTGGCCTCAAACATACATAGATTCATGGGTCTCTGCCTCCAGAGTGCTTGGATTAAAGGAATGAGCCATCACTACCCTGTCTAAAACCATTTTTAAATGGCTGAGGGTAATATAGCTTAGTCCCTACTGCTGACAAAAATAAATAAATGGATAAAACAAATAAGCATAGGCACTCCATCATGAGTCTAGAATATGATGATTTAATAACATATATAAAGTGTGAAAATATTACTCTGCTCACAGGAATCTCTTTTTAAGTGTTTCTTATAAGTCATGAGAGCCATGAGTAGTGGTGCATGCTTATAATTGCAATATTGATGAGTATAACTCAAGAAGAGCCCATGTTAAAGGACAGTGGCCTTGGCTACACAGGCCATGAAGTTGAAGCAGAGGGTGTGGAGGTGTGCTGCTTGCTATCTTGGTGCCCATACTTTGCTTGGCCTGCTTTCTGATAGCACCCAGGACCAGCCTAAGGGCAGCATTATTTCCCACAGGATGGGAACTACAGCATCAATCATCCATCAAGAAAATGCACAACAAGCTTGCCCACAGGCAAGTCTGGTGAGGGCATTTTATCTCCCAAAATGATTTTAACTTGTGTCAAGGTGACATAAAACTAACCAGCAGAGGACTGAAGAGATGACTCAGCAGTTAAGAGCACTGGTTGCACTTCCAGAGGTCTTGAGTTAAATTCCCAGCAAACACATGGTGACTCACAATCATCCACAATATGATTTGATGTCCTTTTCTGGCTACAGGTGTGCATGCACACAGTGCACTCAAATACATACAAATGAATGAATACACCTTAAAAAAAAACAGCACAAAACCCATTATTAAATACAATATGCTTTTGTCTGCTGTGGATAGTATAAATATTTCTCAGACTTTAGTATGTCACTTGTGGTATTTTTTGTTCTACAGATTTAAAAAAATACAAATCAGTTGTGTTAAATATAAAGTTATGTTTTTTTTTTCTTTGATCCCTTCAGGGAGGTTTTGGCACATGACTTTAATTCCAGTGATTAGAAGAGCTCAGTGGTAAAGCCTGTACTACAAATATGCAGGGCCCAGTGTTCAATCCTCAACATGTAAGAAGCAAGGCAAATAAATACATTACAGGGATTGGAGTGATAGTTCAGTGGTTGAGAGCACTTATTACTCATGCTGAGGACCTGATTTCATTTCTCAAATCCACTTGGTGATTTACAACAATCTGTAGCTCCTGCTCCAGGGGACTCAGTGCCCTCTTCTGGCCTCCAAGGGCAAAAGGAACATAGTTGGCATACATACAGGCAAAACACTCCTGCTCTTTAAATAAATAAAGATAGATAGATAGATAGATAGATAGATAGATAGATAGATAGATAGATAGATGATAGATAGATAGATAGATAGATAGATAGATAGATGATATATAGATAGATAGATAGATAGATGAATATAGTGAAACAGACTTGTTGGAACTATAGAGATTGCTTAGCACTTAAAAATGCCTACTTCATTTAAGATCCCTACTTTGGTGACCCGCATCCATATTGGGAGGCTCACAACCGCCTGTAACTCCAGCTCCAGGGCACCCTCTTTTGGCCTATGAGGGCACTGCACACATGTTACATAACCACATTTCCCTCCATCTATGTATTCATGTAGGGAGTTAGATAAACTAAATTAGATTTAGAAAATATATATGGGTTTCTGATACTGTCTCTTAATTTGGGGCATGAAGAGCATTATCAGCATGTGGACTAAAAACAGGAAACAAACAGGAGACCTAATAGACTGAAAAACAAGGTTGAAGTCAGGAAAAACAGGAAAGACTCAATAGACTGAAAAACAAGGTTGAAGTCAGGAAAACAGGAAAGACTTAATGGACTTGAAGAAAAAAAGTATCTGGCCTGACATTGTTTTCAGCTGCTAAGTGGGCGGAGCTCAAATTAAGCTGAAACAGAGTTCCTCCTATATATGGACAGTGCATGGAGCCCAGAAGAAGAAGAGGCCCCTGATGCTAGAGAGCTCCAAGAGTCCTGCTGAAAAAAGTGCTGGCCATCATTTGATGGCCAGATTTCCCTGAAGCAGAAAGAAGCCAGTGAGCAAAGAAAGCCTGAGCAAGACACCAAAAGGCCAAGGACTAAACCCTGTGGCTCAGCTTTTGCCTAGAGGGGTTTGATCTATCCGAACAGTGGCCTAAAGGAAATTGTGCCTGGCTTTAAGGACTGTGGCAGAGCAGCTGAGTGCCTGATTCAAAAGAAGTAAGTTGGCCTGCAGACGGCTGGGGTCTCCCACAGAGAAGAAAGCATGAAGCCTTATTTAAGGTAAGACTTCAATAACCAACTTACCCTGACGAACCAGCATCTGAGAGGTCCAGAAAAAGGACTGCTAAGTGCGTTAAAAGATCTACAACAAAGACTGTGTTCCTGACAACTGAGGACCTGCCCCAGAGACTGTATCATTCTAAAAGGTTAGAAAAATAATTATCAATAAGTTTAGTGGATAGGTTAAAGGAGTTGTAAGAATTTATAGGATTAATAGTTAAGAAATTGTTATAAGTGAATTTAGTAATAAATAAATAAGTGATAAATAATAATTTAAAAGTTCGGTTACATATTCACATAATAAAAATAGTAACTGTGTATTTTAAAAACTTTGTCTTTAGATTTATGATTAGAAAGTATTACATGCACATTATCAAAATTCCCGAAATGGGCAGGGTGTGGTGGTGCATGCCTTTAATCCCAACACTCAGGAGGCAGAGGCAGGCAGATCACTGTGAGTTCCAGGCCAGTCTGATCTTCAGTTTGAGTCCATTACAGGGCTTGTTACATAGAGAAACTTTGAAAAATGAAAAAAATCCCAAATGTAAAGTGATATGAAACAAAGACAGGGATGAAATCTATTACTTATGATACCTTTTCCCTTTTGTTGTTGTGAATATTTGTGTGCTTTTTACACATGTATGTGCACACAGATGCTCTAGGAAGAATTGGGTTCTGTACTTCATCACTCTCTGCCTCATTACTGCAGAACAGGGCCTCTCATGAAACTTGGAGCTAGTCCCAGGATTGCTCCTACCTCCACTCAAAAATCATTAATTTATGGGCATGTGGCCATGTAAGGCTGTAAAAATTAATGAATACATGGCCTTCTCCTCTCTGGTGAGACCCTGACCTCACTCCTTCTGGAAACCTTCTACAGAACTCAGTCCTTGAAAACATCAAAGCTTGCATAGCTGGCAGGTTTGTTCAGACTCCCCTCTGGTTCCCTCCTCTACCCTCCCCACTTGCATCACCACCTAACTTAACATACTCTTTGTTCCTTTATCACCACCTGTGGCTGTTGCCTTGCCTCTACTCCTTGGTGCCCCCACCTTTTTGTAGCCGCTTGTGTATTTAAAGGGCCAGAGGACTGTTTTAGGGGGTTCATTCCTCTACGGGGGAATCGAACCCTGGCGCGTCAGTTTAATAAACCTCATGTTTATTACAGCGAATTGGGGGGCATTGGTGGTCTGTGGCGTCAGGATTCGGTGAGCCCCTCTCGGGTTCAACAGCCATAGCCTGGTGGGATTGAACTCAGGGCTCATATTTATTCAACAAGTCCTCTTATCCACTAAGTTATCTCTCCAGCCACACATGATGTTTACTTTAAATAGTCAATATTTTATATTCATCAGAAAATTTTGATTAAAATCTTTTTTTTTCTCCTAGACCATGTTTCCCCTGTAGTTCTAGCTGTCCAGGAACTCCCCCTGTAGACCAGGCTGGCCTCGAACTCAGAGATCCACTTGCTTCACCCTCCCTCCCATGTTCTGGGGCTGAAGGCATGCACCACCACACCCAGTTTGATTAGCAGTCTATCCATCCATCTATGTATCTGCCTACTTACCTACCTACCTACCTACCTATCTATGTTTTGTATCTATCTATCTATCTATCATCTACCTATCTATGTTTTGTGTGCATTACACTGGGGTTTGAACTAGCATTTTACATCTGAACAACATCCCTTACTCTTTTTAATTAAGAAAATATTTTGATTTTGTCCCTTAAGTTTGGAGATGTTGTGCCTTTGTTTTCATTGTATTCTAAATGGTTTTTTTTTCTTTGTTTCTTCCCTGACCCACAGGCCATTGAGTAGAGAGTTGTTCAGTTTCCATGAGTTTGTAGGCTTTCTGTTGTTTCTTTTATTGTTGAAGTCCAGGTTGAATCCACGGTGGTCTGATAAGACACAAGGAGTTATTTCAATTTTCTTGTTTCTGCTGAGGCTTGCTTTGTCTCAGGGTATATGGTCAATTTTGGAGAATGATCTGTGAGGTGCTGAGTAGAATGTTTATTCTTTGTGCTTGGGTGAAAATTTCTGTAGATATTTGATAGAGGGCCAATATCCAAAATAAAGAGGGAACTCAGAAAAGTGAATACAAACAAAGCAAATAATCCAACTTCAAAAATGAGGTTCAGAGATAAATCTTGAATTCTCAACAGAAGAATCTCAAATGGTTAAGAAACACTTAAAGAAATGCTTAATGTCTTTTGTCATCAGGGAAATGCAACTCAAAAGGACTCTTGAGATTCCATTTCACACCCTTCAGAATAGCAAAGATCAAAAACTCAATTGAGGGCACATGCTGGCAAGGGAGTAGAGAGGGCAAAACACTCCTTTGTTGCTGGTGGGAGTGCAAACTTGAACAAGCATTTTCAAAATCAATCTGGCATTTTCTCAGAAAATTGAGAAAACTTGAGAATACTCCTTCCACAAGATCCAGTTATACCATTTGTAAACAATTTTTAAAAAATTATCAAATATTATTTATTGATAACTATTCACTTATGAAAATATAAACACTTAACTACTCATCCTACAAATTCCTACAACCCCTTTAACCTAACCACTATACCTATTGATAACTATTACAACTATTTTCCTAACCTTTTAGAAGGATACAGTCTCTGGGGCAGGTCCTCAGACATCAGGAACACAGTCTCTGTGGTAGACCTTTTAATGCACTTAGCAGTCTTTTTTTTCTGGAATATCTCAGATGTAGATTTGTCAGGGTAAATTGGCTATGGCAGTCTCACCTTAAATAAGGCTTCAGGCTTTCTTCTCTCTGGGAGACCTCAGCCGTCTGTAGGCCAACTTATTTCCTTCACATCAGCAACTCTGCTACTCTGTCTCAGTCCTTAAAGTCAGCCACAGTTTTGTTTAGGCCACTGTTCAGACATATCAAGCCCCTCTAGGCAAAAGCTGAGCCACAGGGTTTAGTCCTTGGCCTGTTGCTGTCATGCTGAGGCTTTCTCTGTTCACCAGCTTCTTTCTGCCTCAGGGAGGAGATCTGGCCATCAGTTCACCAGCACTTTCTCCATCAGGACTCACTAGCACTGAAGCTCTCTAGTATGGGTGCCCTCCTTGGCTCCATCCACTTGTCCTTAAATAGGTGGAACTCTGTTTCCACTTAATTTGGGCTCCACCCACTTAGCAGCTGAAAACAATTCCAGGCCAAATACTTTGTTTCTAGTCCATTAACTCTTTCCTGTTTTTCCTGGCTTCAACCTTGTTTTTTAGTTCATTAAGTCCTTCCTGTTTCCTGTTTTTAGTCCACAAGCTGATAAGCTAATTGGTCACAGCCAAGTTGCTCTTCATGCCCCAAATTAAGAGACTGTATCAGAAACCCCTAGACATTTACTAACTCCCTACAGTCACTCCTTGGTAAATACCCAAAAGTTCCCGAGGATGAGAATACAGTTAAGCGCCATCATACTGGACTGATATTCTTATTTAATGTGCTTTTTCCTATTTACTTATTTTTCAAATTAGTTTGTTCTTTGGCAATGTCATATATGTAAATAATGGGTAGGCCTTGTTCTTGAGTTTAGGAACACTGAGGTTTGTGCTCTGGGCAGCATCTGGAGAGATGCGGTGGAAGCGCCAGAGCTACACAGAGAGACTTTGCACCGAAAACACAAAAGCAGAAACAGAACCAATAAAAAGAAGGGCCCTGAATTTTTTTGAGAACTTGCTAATATACACTCACAAAAGCAGCTATTTGTTGATCTTTGGGTTTTTTCTTTTGTCTAAAACTTTCAGGAGGTAAAAATTGTTACAGGTAAGGTTGGGAACCAGAACAGTCATGCACAGGGTGGCCATGCTTTAGCAATGACTTAGTTCAAACATCAAACCACATTACTTGCACCTCCCAGGTGGTGTGTAGGTGGGCCCTGCTTAGTGGTCTCTGAGCTCTTTCTGGCCTCACACAACATCCTCTGGTCCCTGGAATTGCTTCCCAGTCCCCCAGGAGGCCCTTCCCCCAAGGCTTTCCAGATGCTGCCCAGAGCACAAAAATCAGTATCCCTAAAAGCAAATTAAGGCCAACCCACTTGGCGCCCCCTCCCCTGTCCTGCAGGATCTTAGTGCTTGCCAAGACCTAAGGCTCCCAGACTCAGGGTCTTAAGAGCAGCCAGGCTGGGAGATGTCCTGCCATCTGAGAGATAGCTCAAGCCACAAGTCCTCCCACATCAGAGAAAAGGAGTTAGGGGTTGGGGAGAGCTGATAAACTTACTTGGTCATGTCCGGTGGTTGAATCTCAGACCTTGGAAGGACTGCAACCCACAGCACCATCTCCAGAATGCCTTCCCTCCACTCTCCCTACTCTTAGTTGGGATCTAAGAAGAAAAGGGAGAAGAGCAATCCTGTCTCTCTGAATGTTGGCCCTGCCCAGTGGATAAGAGGTTAGGATACCTTACCTCTACCCTAGAGTCTCAGAGGGGTGGGGTGTAATGGGCTTGGGAAAGCTGCGTTAGATGAAAAAAAAAACCCTCTCATCTTTGATAGTTGCTGAGAACATGTTTGATTCCATTGAGTGAAGGAATCATATAATGAGAAAGTAGCTATCCACCAACACATTCACACAGACTGAAACACCAATCAAACAGCATGCAGGAACTGGACCTAGATCCCTCACACATATGTAATTGATGGGTAGTCTTGTTATCATGTCAGTTCTCTAGTAAGTGGCATGGGGGTCTGTCTCTTACATAGACTCTGACACCTGCTTTTTGACCACTTCTCTCTAAGTGGGCTGTGGTGCTCAGTCCTGATGTGACTAGTTGTCCTGAGGTGGGATGGTATGGGTTGGGGGTGCACCCCTTTTCTTCTTCCTTTTCTTCTCCTCTTCCTCCCTCTTCTTATTTTTTGTTTCTTTTCCAGACAGTTTCTGTATGTATCCCTGGCTGTCCTGGACTCACTTTGTAGAGCAGGATCGCCTTGAACTCAAAAGTGATCTGACTTCCTCTGCCTCCAAGTGCTGGGATCAAAGGCAGGAGGTGCATCAAGAAGTAGGGCTATTTTGGTTTCATATTTTTGTTTGTTTATTTGTTGGTTTGTTACAAGAGGCTCTCCTTTTCTGATGAGAGGGAAGGGGGCGATAGGGAGAAGGAGGGTTGCAGGAACCAGAGGATGGGAGACAAGGGATTTGATTGGGATATAAAATGAATCAATAAACTAATAAACTTAAAATAAACGTTTGGGTTTTTTGATATTTCAAGGCAGGGTTTCTCTCTATATACCTAGCTGTCCTGGATTCACCTTGTATAACATGCTAGCCTTGAATTCACAGAGATCCTCCTGCCTCTGCCTCCTGAGTCCTGGGATTAATGATGTGTGCCAGCAGACCTGGCAAAATCAATGTTTTGGGACAGGGTTTTGGTTGTGTTGCCCAAGCTAGCTTTGAACTTTCCATCCTTCTGCCTCTTATCTCCTGAGTAGATGGAGTTATAACTTTGCAACACCAGGCTAAGCTAGTGAAGAATAGTTTAATAATGCCAGTATCTTATCCATGCTAATCTATAAGTGATCATGTTCATTTAAAAATTAATGATAACTCTTTATGTCATTAAATATTTACATCTTATTCTGGGTAACTGTGCTGAGAACTGAACATCATGGTTCAGCTATACCATAGTCGCTATATCTTTCCATTTCCTTAATATGCCACTATTCCCTTTAAGGAACTACAGAGTTCCTTAGGAACTGCAGAGTTCCATAGTTCCGTCTCCCTATCACCCCCTTCCCTCTCATCAGAAAAGGAGAGCCTCTTGTAACAAACCAACCAACAAACAAAAACATGAAACCAAAATAGCCCAACTTCTTGGTGCACCACCTGCCTTTGATCCCAGCACTTGGAAGCAGAGGAAGTCAGATCACTTTAGAGTTAAAGGAACTATGTAGTTAAGGAACTACATAGAATTTAATCTGGGCAGGATGAATACCCATTCTCCTCTCGTAGGCTGACTGCCTAATACAAAGAGGAACCTGGAGAATATTCTCGTGCTTCAGAAAGTTACTAGGAGAAGTTGTGTTTGTCTATAGCAGGCTAGAAATTATAAATGAGGACAATGTTCAAGCCTGATTTTTCTCTGCCAATGCCAAAACAGGCTTCAAAGTCAAGTTTTAGTAATGACAAAGTACGTTGATTTCTG
>CAJQZJ010000608.1:238300-249787 GCA_907164525.1 Lophiomys imhausi | reverse complement strand
TGTGTGTGTGTGTGTGTGTGTGTGTGTGTGTGTGTGTGTGTGTGTGTGTACTGGGAATGACTATTGGCTCTGCATGGAACATTCATCTAAGTAGTACCAGCTTGACTTCTCTGTGTTCAATGAGTAATGTGGGTGTTGTCTTCAGCAATTGGGTCTTGTCATCAGTTTGTAGAGAGCAACCAACAGCCTTGGGTTGTTTGCTGATCCCTATTACGAAACCAATCTCTAGATTTAGTGCAATACGAATCAAATTTCCAATACAATTCTTCTCCTCACAGGACTTAAAAGTAAAATGTCACCTTCTTATGAAAACACATACCTACACACACACACACACACACACACAGAGAGAGAGAGAGAGAGAGAGAGAGAGAGAGAGAGAAAGCTAAATCAATCCTAAATAATAAAAGAACTGCTTGAAGTATCGCATCCCATATCTTAAATTATACTAAAGACCTATAATAATAAAATAAATTATATTAAAAGCTACAGTAATAAAAACAGCATGGTATTGGCATAAAACAGATATGTTGATCAATTAAATTGAATTTAAGACTCAGACATAAAGCCATATATGTATGGGCACCAAATATTCAACAAATGGTGTTGGCCGAACTAACTTGCTACAGATAAAAGGATACAAATAGATCCATACTTATCACCTTACACGAAACTTGATTCCAAGTGGATCAAAGACTTTATCATAAAGAGAGATACACTGAATATGGTAGAAGAGAAAGTGAGGAACAGTCTTGAATTCATTGTCACAAGAGAGGACTTTCTGACTAGAACACCAATAGCACAGGCCCTAAAAACAACAATTAATAAGTGGAACTTCATGAAACTTAAAAGCTTTAGTATGACAAAGGACATCATCATTCAGGGAAAGTAACAGGCTACAGAATAGGAAAAGATCTTTTTGAAAACTATGCATCTGATATAGGGCAATTTCTAAAATATAAAAGTAACTCAAAAACTAGACATAAGAAAGCAACTCAATTAAAAATAGGGTACAGGTCCAAACAAAATTCTGCAAAGAAGAAACTCAAATGGCTAAGAAGCACTTAAAGAAATGTTCACCATCCTTAACCATCAGGGAAATGCAAATCAAAATTACTTTGAGATTCTATCTTACACCTGTCAGAATGGCCACGATCAGTAAAACAAAGGACAGTTCATGTTGGCAAAGTTGTAGAGTAAGAAAACCACTCATCATTGCTTGTTGGAGTCCAAACTTGGAAAGTCACTATGGAAATCAGCATGGTAGTTCCTCAGGAAAGAAAAGATTTATATTCCCCAATGTCCAGCTATTGCTTATAGACCCAAATGATTCTACCTACTATTACAGAGATACTTGCTCATTTATATTCATTACTGCCCTATTCTTAATAACATAGAAGTCAGAGCCCCACCTAGTCATTTCTCACTTCCAAATCCTATGTCTTTTTATTGGGGAGTTGAGTCAATTGATGTTCAGGGATATTAATGACCATAAGTTGTTATTTGCTGTTATTTTGATGGATGTGGTAGTTGTGTTTTGGTTTAGCTGCAGTGGGGTGTTTTGTTTCCTTTGTTTTCTTGGGTATAGTTATCTTCTCTGCATTGGAATTTTCCTTCTAGGATCTTCTGTAGAACTGGGTTTGTGTATAGATACTGTTTAAATTTGGCTTCTTCATGGAATATTTTGTTTTCTCTGTCTATGTTGAAAGAAATTTTTGCTGGGTAATGTAGTCTAGGCTGGAAACTATTGTCTCTTAGGTCTTGTAGGACGTCTGCCTAGGCCTTTTTGGCTTTTAAAGTTTCCAAGGATAAGCTAGGTGTAAATCTGATGGTTCTGCCATTATATGTTACTTGACATTTTTCTCTTACAGCTTTTAATATTCTTTCTTTGTTCTGTACATTGGAGTTTCAATTGTTATGTTGCAAGAGGAATTTCCTTTCTGGTCTAATCTATTTGCTGTTCTGTATGCCTCTTGGAATTTTACCGGCATCTCTTTCTATAGGTTTGGTTAATTTTCTTCTATGATTTTTGATGTAGCTGTTTCCTGGACCCCATTTCAGGAGTTTTCTCATTCATCTATGCCTATAATTCTTAGGTTCCATCCTTTCATTGAGTCCTTGATTTCTTGAATGTTGTGGGTTGGGATATTTTTAGATTTCTCATTTTCTTTGGTTGTTGTACTGATTTCTTCAAAACAATTGTCCATGCCTGAGTTTCTGTCTTCCATCTTTTGTATCTATTTGTGATACTCATGTCTGTAGTTACTGTTCTCTTTCCTTGGTTTTCCAACCTCCAGGATTGTCTCTGCTTGTGTTTTCTTTAGTGCTTTCATTTCCAATTTCAAGTCTTGAACAGTTTTATACATTTTGAATATTTCCTGCTTCAATTTGGTTGACTTTGTCTGCCAATCTTTCAAATCTTTTATAGCCTTGTCTCTTTCCCATTCATATTTGGCTGTGTTGGCTTGGAGTTCTCTAATGGAATTCTCCATTGCTTTCATTTGCAAAATTGTGGATTCTTTAAATTCTTTATTTTCTTCTTGTAAAGCCTCTATCACTTTCCAAAGTATAGATTTGTCATAATTTTCATGTGTTTCAACTGTGGTGGGATAGTCAGGGATTGCTGTACTAGCATAGCTGAATTTTGCCTGAGTCCAATTTCCCTGACTCTTGTCACTTCTGTTCTTTCACTGGCCTTTAGCCATTTGGTTGTTCTTAGTTGTTTCTTCTGGTGCCTTCAGTGCTTTATGCCAAGAAGGGATCTTTAGTGTAGAGGCCATATAACTTGGTGATCTGTAGCTCTCCACAGGCTGGATGGGGCCTTGTTTGGGGGCTGATTCTCAGTGTGCCTCCCAGATCTCACTCCTTCCTGTTGTGTCCCATTTGGGGACTCAGGTCAGAGGTTGGGATAAGATGTATTATTCATGTCTGCAGGTTCCTGAGAGCCAGCTGGTCTTAGTGATGTCAGTGGGGGTTGGCAGGCCACAGACTGTAGACTAGAGCTGCAGTTCCCCTCCAGCTTATGCATTAGGACTGTGATCATGGTCCTCCCAAGCTGCTCTCAGGGAGTTCTCATTTTCAATGTGGGCCTTGTAGCCAGAAGCACCTTGTTCCTGCCAAAATGGGTGCAGGCAGGGAGTTCCAATATGGAGTTCATAAAGCATCTACAGCACTTGGCCTAAGGAGGGATCTCAGTGGCCTTTTCCCTGTCAGAGGTGCTGTGTTCTAGAGTAGCCTGTCTGGGTCAGTGGGGCTTCTAACAGATTCCCTGTAGCTAGGGTGTCAGGAGTGTTGGTATGGACCTCCCAGCTACACCCAGATGGGTCTTAGGAACAACCTGTGCCTCTCTGTTAGAAGTTCTGTCATGTTGGTGGGGGTTGGCAGGCCACAGACTATAGACTAGAGATGCAGTTCCCCTCCAGCTTATGCATTAGCACTGTGATTATGGTCATCCCAAGCTGCTCTCAGGGATTTCTCACTTTCAATGTGGGCCTTGTAGCCAGAAACACTTTGTTCTGTTACTGCACACATCACCCAGGAAGTGAGCAATGGTCCAGGGTTGTTCTGGAGCCCAATACCTCCTCGTTCTGCACACCATAGTCCAGGACCACTTCTCTCTTCTGGGCAGAGATCTCAATGCTCTGTGCTGAGGCTGTAGACTGAGTGACCTGCTGAAGTGACTATGGGCAGGGAGTTCCAATATGGACTTCACAATGTGTCTACAGCTCTTGGACTCTGCGAATCTCAGCCACCTTTTCCCTGCCTGAAGTGCAGTGTTCCATAGCAGCCTGCCTTGGTCGACAGGGGCTTTCAACACTCTCCCTGTAGCTAGGGTGTCAGAACTGTGGCTATGGTCCTCAAAATCTACTGTCAGATGAGTCTTAGAGCCAGTCTGTGACTCTCAGATTGAATCTCTGTGAACAGGTGTAACCTGGTTTCTCTGACTGCACACAGTGACCCAGAACTGCTTCAGTGCTCTAGGCTGAGATGTACATGCTGTACCCTGATGTACAGTGGGGAGAACCCAGTCGAGAGGCCAGGCAAAGGGAGACAAGGAGTTACAATATGTAGTCTATGTCCTGTGAAAAGTACACTTGGGCTTAGGGAAGCTCAGAAACTGCTAGCTCGATTCCCCAGTTACCTGTCAGCCAGATGCTGTCATGCTGTAAATCACAGGGAGACTCACCCTTACTCTTATCATAGTGGCTTTGCTGGTCTTCTCCTGGGTGTCAGAACGCTTGCAAGGATGCTGTGGACTCAAGAGACTGAGGAGGTCCTCTGTTTGGAGGTTGAAATTGGCAGCTAAGGTCTTGAAATGATCTGATCTGCTGGCTCTTCCACTCCGGTGGGGAGTGCACTCTCCTGGCTGGAAGTGCTCAGTATCCCATGTCTGGCATCTCCATTCTTCTAGTGTCTATATTTCCAGTACAAAGTTCTTTATTGTCCCTGGCTTTGCTAGGAAAGCACAGATAGGCTTTCACCTCACAAACTGCTGTTCAGCAGGAGTATATCTCTGTGATGGTCCATTTGGTCTTCCTGATGATCAGAATGTGTCCAACCTGATTGCCGCCATCTTGCCCCTCCTTCTGTTCTGTTTTTTTTTTTTTGTTTGTTTGTTTGTTTGTTTGTTTGAGACAGCATTCCTCTGTGAGTGAGTCACTTGCTCTCCTGGACTCACTTTGCACACCTAAATTTACAGAGATCCACCCGCCTCTGCTTCTTGAGTGCTGGGATTAAACATATGCATCACTACACTAGGTGAATGCTTTTATTTTCTTAAAAGTTATATATTTATTTAAACTGTTTGTATGTCTTTATTTTACTTTTATAAGTAGTATCTATCAAGAAAAGTGTTCTTTTCTTTTAGGTTTTCTAATTTTGTGGGCTATAAATTTTTGAGGTATGACCTAACAGTTCCGTTAATTTCCTCAATGTCTGTTGTTAGATCCCCTGTTTCATTTCAGATTTTGTTAATTTGGACATTCCCTCTGTCTGTTTAATTAGTTTAGATGAGGGTTTGTCTATCTTTTTGATTTTCTCATACAACCAACTCTTGCTTTCTTTGATTCTTTGTGTCTACTTTATTGATTTCAGCACTCAGTTTGGTTAATTTCTGCATTCTATTCCTCTTTGCTGTATTTGATTCTTTTTGGTCTAGAGTTTTTAAATGTGCTGTTAAGTTGCTATTATGATCTTTGTTTTAAGTCTTCAATTGGTTGATTATGTGAAACTCAAATTAAGGAGGATGATGTGTTTTGCTCAATTTACTAATAAAATACTAATCTCATTCTGAAACACTCTAGCATACATAGAATATTTTGTTTAATTTGTAGGACAATGTGACTGAGCCAGATTAATATATTACAGAATGCTTAGGCATCTGTCAAATGATATTTGTAGCTTTTACCATTTTAAGGCAATACTTGGAAACATTTCCTTTTTTCTTCAAATATGTAATTATTTTTAATTTTTTTCCTTTATTTTTTATCTCTTCAAGTTACATCTCAATCGCAGTCCCCTCCCTATTCCCCCTCCAGTCCCACCCTCCCACCCTCAACCCCCCATCCTCTTCCCTTTTTTTTTCTTTTAAGTTTAAGGTATATCCTATTTCCCCCTACAGTGTCCCCTTTCAGTCCAAAAAATGGCTCTTTCTCTTATAACAATAAATACAATACAAAACAACAGAGGTAATTAGGACACAGTTATAAGGGTTATATGGCTTAGCGTACATTCCCAATGTCCAGTCTGTACGTATTTGCTACCTGACTTTAACATTCTACTATCTAACCATCTCCATGAGTTTAAAGTTCTATATCTGACTCAACATTCATATTAACTTGCAACACAATTTTAAAAGTATCTTCTTAGATCTATAACACTCTCTTGACTCCTAAACAACTCAAAATTTAATTTAATTATGAGACTCTAGCTATCTGTTCTACAACCACCTCAGAGACCTGAGAGGGATAAATATATCTGATTTTATAGGAAGTACAGGGCCTGCAGCTTCCCAAACTAAGAAATGACATACCAGTGGCTACCTGGACAGTTCCCATTTTCTCACCATACATTACAGCATCGATCTTCAGTCATTTGGCCCCGTTTCTCTGACAGACATTGATTGTAGAGCAGGGGTTATGAAGGACTTACCTACCCTGTCTTGGCAGAGCTAGGCTGTCGACTTACCTGCTTCCAGGTTTTGTCCTTTTTGGACAGCATTCTGTCTACAGTTGGAGCAAGGGGCTTTTCCTACCAAGAGATAGGCTTGCGACTAATTCAATCATCTCCCACTGGAGATTCTTCGATGCTCATCTTCTACTTGGAGGAGAATAGGGGGTGCTGTCAGGAGTTGATATGTCTTGATATAAAAAATCTAAAGTTTCAAAGACATCTTTGAATGCCATATTCTGCAGACCTCCTGAGGTTATTGAAGGGGCCCTATCTATCTCTTATATTAAGGTAAGCAGATGTTGCTTGTCTCGTAGCAGGTTTATTTATGATTAGCTTAGAAAGTATCTAAAATAGGCTGTCATAGTACCTAACAGAATGACCGGCTTGCATAACCACTGGTTTGTATTTCTTAATTATCCTAACCAGTTTATGACAATTAGTAGTAAAAGACCGAAACATCACATTTCATTTTTTTTTCTTTACTTCCTAACCCTTCCATCCCATTTCTCTGGGGTGGAGTGTCTTTATATAACAGTCCCTCATCTCAGTTGAGAGGTCGTATAAGGGCCAAGAGCCTCCTCATTCATTGGGGTTCTATGAAGCATCAGTGAAAAGTGTCTCGTTGCCCGGGAGAGAGAACTACTAAACAAACAAACCAATAAACAGACAATAGATAAAAAAGACTAAAAAGTAGAAAAATATATAAAAAATAAATAAAAATTAAAAATAAGAAGTCTATGTCCAAGTTCCCTTTGGTGTGTTAGTTGTAGTATCGATACCTTCTACTATATAGCTAAAATCCTACTATAAGTGATTAGACGCCATATGCGTCCTTCTGAATCTGGATTAGCTCACTCAGGATGAGCTTTTCTAGTTCCATCCATTAGGCTGCAAATTGCATAATTTTATTGTTCCTGACAGCTGAATAATATTCCATTGTGTAGATGTACCACAGTTTTTTTTAATCCATGCTTCGGTTGAGGGATACCTGGGTTGTTTCCAGTTTCTACCTATTACAAATAAGGCTGCTATAAACATAGATGAGGAGACTTCCTTATGATTCCGTGAAGAGGCATTTGGGGGTATACCCAGAAGTGGTATGGCTGAGGTACAGCTATTCCAAGTTTTCTAAGAAATCACCAGACTGACCTCCATAGTGGTTGCACAAGCCTGCATTCCCACCAGCAATGGAGTAGGGTACCCCTTTCTCCACAGCCTCGCCAGCATGTGCTGTCATTTGAGCTTTTGATCTTAGCCATTCTGACAGGTGTGAGATGGAATCAAAGAGTTGCTTTTCTCTGATGATTAAGGATGTTGAGCATTTCTTCAAGTGTCTCTCAGCCATTAGGGATTCCTCCTTTGTGAATTCTCTATTTAGATCTGTCCCCCATTTTTTGATTGGATTATTTGGTTTCTTGGCAGATTTTGGATATTAGCCCTCTGTCAGATGTGGGGTTGGTGAAGATTTTCTCCCAGTCTGTAGGCTGCCATTTTGTTCGAATGACAGTGTCTTTTGCCTTACAGAAGCTTTTCAGTTTCATGAGGTCCCATTTATGGATTGTTGATCTCAAGTCCTGACCTGTTGGTGTTCTGTTTAGGAAGTTGTCACCTGTGCCAATGAGTTCGAGGGTTTCTCCCAATTTTTCTTCTAGTAGATTTAGTGTGGCTGGCCTTATGTTAAGGTCTTTGATCCACTTGGACTTAAGTTTTGTACAAGGTGATAAGTATGGGTCTAATTTCATTCTTTTACAAGTGGACATCCAGTTGGACCAGCACCATTTGTTGAAGATGCTGTCCTTCTTCCATTGTGCCGTTTTGGCTTCTTTGTCAGAAATTAGGTGGCCATAAGTGTGTGGGTCGATTTCTGGATCTTCAATTCGATTCCATTGATCTACTGTTCTGTTTCTATACCAATACCCTGCTGTGTTTACATCTCTTGCTCTGTAGTACAGCTTGAAATCTGGGAGGGTAATACCTCCAGATGTTTTTATATTGTAAAGGATTGATTTGATTTTCTGGGCCTTTTGTTGTTCCATATGAAATTGTGAATAGCTCTTTCCAAGTTTATAAAAAATTGTGTTGGTATTTTGATAGGAATTGCATTGAATCTATATATTGCTTTTGGTAGGATGGCCATTTTTATTATGTTGATCCTACCTATCAATGAGCATGGGAGATCTTTCCATCTTCTAAAGGCCTCTTCCATTTCTTTCTTCAAGGGCTTGAAGTTCTTGTTGTACAGGTCCTTTACTTGCTTGGACAGAGTTACCCCGAGGTATTTTATGTTGTTTGTGGTTATTGTGAAGGGGGTTATTTCCCTTATTTCTTTCTCAGCCTATTTGTTTGTTGTACAAAGAAGGGCTTCTGATTTTTTTGAATTAATTTTGTATCCAGCCACTTTGCTGAAGGTGTTTATCAGCTGTAAGAGTTCTCTGGTGGAATTTTTGGGGTCGATTATGTATACTATCATATCATCTGCAAATAGGGATAATTTGACTTCTTCGTTTCCAATGTTTATCTCCTTGATCTCCGTTAGTAGTCTTATTGCTCTAGCAAGGACTTCAAGTACTATATTGAAGAGATATGGTGAAAGTGGACTTCCTTTTCTTGTCCCTGAGTTTAGAGGAAATGCTTCAAGTTTCTCTCCATTTATTTTGATGTTGGCCACTGGCCTGCTGTATATTGCCTTTATTATTTCTAGGTACGGTCCTTGTATGCCCGTTCTCTCCAGAACTTTTAGCATGACAGGTTGTTGGATTTTGTCAAATGCTTTTTCTGCATCTAGCGAGATTATCATGTGGTTTTTTACTTTCATCTTGTCTATATGGTGAATGATGTTGATAGACTTTCATATGTTGAACCATCCCTGCATTCCTAGGATGAAGCCTACTTGATCATAGTGGATGATACTTTTGATGTGTTCTTCAATTCGGTTTGCTAGTATTTTATTAAGTATTTTTGCATCTATGTTCATGAGGGAGATTGGTCTGAAGTTCTCTTTCTTTGTTGAGTCTTTGTGTTGTTTAGGAATCAGGGTGATTGTGGCCTCATAAAATGAGTTTCGCAATGTTCTTTCAGATTCTATTTTGTGAAAGAGGTTGAAAAGTATTGGCGTTAGCTCCTCTTTGAAGTTCCGGTAGAATTCCATGCTAAAGCCATTTGGTCCTGGGCTTTTTTTTGGTTGGGAAATTTTTAATGACTGTTTCTATTTCCTTAGGGGTTATAGGGCTGTTTAATCTGTTTATCTGATCTTGATTTAGCTTCGGTAGGTGGAATCTATCAAGAAAATTGTCCATTTCACTTAACTTTTCAAATTTGGTGGAGTATAGATTTTTAAAGTAGGATCCAAATATTCTCTGGATTTACTCAATGTCTGTTGTTATTTCTCCTTTTTCATTTCTGATTTTGTTGATTTGTGTTTTCTCCCTCTGTCTTTTAGTTAATTTGTCTAAGGGTCTGTCTATTTTGTTGATTTTCTCAAAGAACCAACTCTTGGTTTCATTGATTCTTTGTATAGTTCTTTTTGTTTCTAAGTTGTTGATTTCAGCCCTAAGTTTGATGATCTCCTCCCTTCTGCTCCTCTTGGGAGTGATTGTTTCTTTTTATTCCATTTCATCCAGTTTAGCTGTTAATTCGCTAATATGAGCTGTCACAATTTTCTTTTTGAAGGCACTTAGTGCTATGAACTTTCCTCATAGCACAGCTTTCATTGTGTCCCATAGGTTTGGGTATGTTGTGTCTTCATTTTCGTTGGATTTTAAGAAGTGTTTGATTTCCTTCTTTATTTCTTCCCTGACCCAGTGGTCCTCTAGTAAAGAGTTGTTCAATTTCCATGTGAGTGTAGACTTTCTGTTGATTCTTTTGCTATTGAATCCAGCTTTATTCCATGGTGGTCTGATAAGATACAAGGGGTTATTTCAATTTTCTTGTATCTGTTGAGGCTATCTTTGTGTCCAACTATGTGGTCAATTTTGTAGAAGGTCCTGTGAGGTGCTGCGAAGAAGGTGTATTTTTTTATATTTGGGTGAAATGTTCTGTAGATATCTGTTAGATCCATTTGATTCATGATCTCTGTTAGACTCATTATTTCTCTGTTTGGCTTCTCTCTTGATGATCTGTCTATAGTTGTGAGTGGGGTGTTGAAGTCTCCCACTATTAAGGTGTTTGGATCGATGGGCGATTTAAGTTTTAGAAGCGTTTCTTTTATAAATGTAGGTGCCTTTGTATTTGGGGCATAGATGTTGAATATTGAGATGACCTCTTGGTGGATATTTCCTTTAATGAGTATGTAATGCCCTTCTCTGTATTTTTTTTATTAACTTCAATTGGAAGTCTATTTTGTTTGATATTAGGATGGCTACTCCAGCTTGTTTCCTGGGTCCATTTGCTTGGAAAACCTTTTCCCAGCCCTTTACTCTGACATAGTGTTTATCTTCAATAATGAGGTGTGTTTCTTGTATACAGCAAAAAAATGCGTCTTGTTTACGGATCCAGTCTGTAAGTTTTTGTCTTTTTATTGGCCAGTTGAGTCCATTGATGTTGATGGATATTAGTCACCAGGGGTTGTTATTTCCCATTATTTTGGTATAGCTGGCTGTCTTGTGTTTCTTTTTGTTTAGTTGCTCTGGAGGTTTCTATTTCCTCTGTTTTCTTGGGTGTAGTTATCTTCTCTGTGTTGGAATTTTCCTTCTAGGATCTTATGTAAGGCTGGGTTTGTGAGGAGATATTGTTTGAATTTGATTTTGTCATGGAATATCTTGTTTTCTCCTTCTATGTTGATAGAGAGTTTTGCCGGTATAGTAGTCTGGCTGGGCACCTCTGTTCTCTCAGGGCTTGTTAGAAATCCGTCCAGGCCCTTCTAGCTTTTAAAGTTTCTGAGGAGTAGTCAGGTGTGATTCTGATGGGTCTGCCATTGTATGTGACTTGGCCTTTTTCTCTTACAGCTTTTAATATCCTTTCTTTGTTCTCTACATTTGGAGTTTCTCTTATTATGTGGCTAGAGGAGTTTCTTTTCTGATCTAATCTGTTTGGTGTTCTGTAAGCTTCTTGGATTTTTACTGGCATCTCTTTCTTTAGGTTTGGGAAGTTTTCTTCTATGATTTTGTTGAAGATATTTCCTGGACCATGGAGTCGAGAGTCTTCTCTTTCCTCTATGCCTATAATTCTTAGGTTCCTTCTTTTCATTGAGTCCTTGATTTCTTGGATGTTGTGGGTGAGAGATTGTTTAGCCTTCTCATTTTCTTTGGATGTTGTACTGATTTCTTCCATCGAATCTTCCATGCCTGAGATCCTGTCTTCCATCTCTTGCATCCTATT
>CAJQZJ010000608.1:211590-226237 GCA_907164525.1 Lophiomys imhausi | reverse complement strand
TTTTTTTTTTTTTTTTTTTTTGGTCTGGGGCCTCTGGCTATGTCAAATTTTTTTTTTCTGTCTTCTGGACTTGGGTCCAAAGGAGGCGCTTTGGTGTAGGAGTAGTGTTGCCTTACTCCACCCCTATATGGTGAGTCATTCAACCCTGCCTCCCAGGTGGAGACCTAACTAATCCAGGTGGCGGAGCTGTGTACAAGTAAGCTCTGGTTCCCTGCCAGAAGGGCCCATACTAGTATAAAAGTCCAATATACCACAGTTTCAAATATCTCGCAGTTTTTCCGGGGTTTGTTCCTGTAGAGGGTAAATCTGCAGTTCAGCTCCAATAGCCTTGTTGCTCCCGCGGCTTGTCAATTTGTCACTTTCCTCACAGACTGTGATCTGCAGTCTGAAGGCACTTTGCAGTGGAGCTGCGCTCACTTCCAAGGGTCGCAACCTTTCGCCAGATAATTGGATCGTCTGTGTGAGACCTGGGAGTGCCCAGCAGGTTGGGAATTATCTCTGCGTGGGTTCTGAATCTGCCGGTTGGGTATTAGGTTGGAACTTACTGGGGGTCTCTCCTGTTGGGGGATGTGTGATCCCGATTCCCGGGTCCAGCGGCTTCCTAGCGTGTCCGAGAGTGGGAAGGGTCCTCCTGCCCAGGGATCTTCCATGGTCCCTGTGTAGCTGGGTGAGATTTAGAAGGGTTCGTGCCCTTTGTACAGTGTCCTGCAACACTTGCCACCTTGTGACTGTTGACCCCGAAATCAAAATACTTCCACGCAGGCCTCTGCCGTCTTGGATCTTCTCTTGTCAGACACTGGCTGACAGCAGGCCGGCTTTGGCTGGCGTACTGCTGCTCACCCCCATATTCTAGCCTTCACCTTGGCCGAAGCTGAGGAAGATTTGGTCCAGAGTCCTTGCATCAGTCCTTCTTGCCATGCTGTTCACAACTCTGTGATAGCAGGCTCAGAGGCAGCTCTGGCCACGACCACTTCCCAGATCCCTAGCATGAAGGCCATGCCTTGCGAAGGTGCAGCTGGTGGATGGAATCCTGAAACACCGGGATCTATATGTGTTTCTAAATGTATAAATACATTCTGCTCAGTACATATAATGTTACTTAGATGTATATTATTTCATGATTGATTTGGTACTGAATAGGTAATTGAGGAGACTCTTCTGATCATCTCTCCCAGTCTCAGATTTCCTAATTGCATCAAGTTCTTTCTCTAGGGGCAGTACTCAAAGAAAATTGCTTGTTTGACCATAACATGTCTATTAGTGTTCTCCTTGTTCAGATCATGTTTGGGTAGCCATGTTGCTGAGAGTTTGTAAGTTCAGCCTTCCTAACATTTCTAGGGCACACAATCTCATAGTAGACTTCCTGTTACTCTGAGTCTTAGAATCTTTCTTCCCCATCTTCTTTAATATTCCCTGAATCTTAAGTGCAGGAGCTGTGTTTTATATGTAACAGTAGGGGCTGAGTATCATCTAATCACTTGTTTCCTGCATTTTCATTGATTGTGGCTTTCTCTAATGGTCCCTCTCTTTTACAAAAAGAAGTTTAAGTGATGAGGAATGAAAGCTACAGTTATCTGTGTGTACAACTGTAAATATTTAGAATGTAGTTAGTAATTATGTTGATTTAGTAAAGAGGTAGTTTTAAGGCCTAGCCAACTGGCTGGGACTATGAGGTCATGGAACTTAGAGTGGAACCTACAACCACCTCTTTAATAAGCCAGCATGATTTCAGTTTTTTAAATCTTCATTTAAACCAGCAAGAAGCCATCAGCATGTAACAGAACTTTATATGTTTTCCAATATTTCCCTCTACAGCAGTAGTTGACAAACTATCAACACAGCCTTTCTACATGAATTTGAAATGAAATTTTATTGAAGCACAACCCTGTTCATTTATTTAGTATTTTCTATGGCTCCTTTTGCATTAAATAAGAGAGTTTAACAGTTGTGGGAGACTACATTGTCCACAAAGAGAAATTCTCTATTGCCACCTTTGATGGTTGCCTTTTTAAACTGTCAACTTGACTCAACCTACAATCACCTATGAAGAGATACTTATTTGAGTAATTGTCTATATCAGGTTGTCCGATGTGTGTGTATATGCAGGATTGTTTTTATTATTAATTGATGTGGTAAGACCACAGTAGACTCACTGTGTGTGGCACCATTTTGTAGGTAAGTAGTCTTGAACTGTATAAATGTGTTGGGGATAAACACATAAGCAAATGATTATGTACACATTCAGTTCTCTATGGTCTTGAATGTGGACATACTCTAACCATCTCTCTTAATTTCTTGTTCCTAGACTTTCCTGAAGAGGTCACTGTTACCTATCCCTTTCAATAGAATATTTCTAACTAACATAGCTTTTTTAAAATGTCATATCATTATTTTTGACAAATTCTTAAATATCAATATCATAAGCACACTAACGGTAGAATATATAGTGTACTCTATGTGACCATTTAAACTATCCTACCATTTTTTCACAAAAAAGTGACTTATTTATGAGGTCTGAACATGACTTTCATTTACATCAGTTAATCACATCTTGTAGCAATCATTGGGTAAAGATAGTATATATTCTGAACACAATTTAATACAAATTTAAGAATACTCTAAATGTGTTTTATAAATATAGAAATCATGGCCATGGAAATTTTAATAAAATTATAAATTACATAGATTAGAATAATGATGACATGGAATATTTGAACTTGTGAGTTTCAGTGAAATTAATAGCATTTAAAATTTATACCATAAGATGAAATACACCTGACTTAGATACATGTGCAACTTAAGAATTGAAACAATGATGTTGGCCATTATGGTTCACATCTCCAGTGCAGCATTCAGCTGAATGGTAGCAAAGACCATGTATGACTTCAAGGGTAGGTTTTGTTATATAGAGAAAACTTGTCTCAAAAATAGAATTAGGATAAATGGATAAAATTTAAAACGTATGAATCTTTCTTCCTATGAATCACTAACAGTAGTGATAAGCACACATAGAGGATGTCAGAAATAATATAATTTAAATTTAGTCATTGACAAGATTAATAAATTTAGATAGTCTCTAAGGCAATGATCAGGCAATAAATAAAAATGTTTAAAAAACTATATTCTATGTGAGAAGTATCATATGAATTTTGTAATAAGAAATATATTAAAACATTATTTCTTACTTTAAAAGAAATGTAATTATTTTATATAGTACATATTTTATACTATGTAAGTATTTTTTTAACAAAAACTAATTCTCATCACTTTTCTTCTATCCTCTAAACCTACTTGAACCTTTCCAAATGGATCCTACATATTTTGGCTGATATTTCTCCAGATTACTCAGTGCTCTATCTGATATATGTAGTTTATGACTTCCAGCATCTAGGGGAAAGGTAAGCTTGTACAGATTTTTAAAGCCATATGTTGGAGAGTTTTAAATCAATTGTGTCCCTATCCCTTCTCCTGAGTCTAGATATATATCCTCAACATGGATGCAATAGAGAATTTGGAAAAGAATTTTTAGCTGTTTATAGAGAAAGTTGGAACAAGAAATGATTTGATGGATACATAGAATTTCCTCTTGTATAGAAATTGAAAAAAATAATTATTTGTAATACAAAGTTACCCTTCTGTGTGTATAGAAATTCAACACTGTAAGGATGCTCTTATGGAGGATAGTAAATGATGAAGTACATAAAAATGCTACAATAATCAAAGAAGGAAAGTTGTTTATATTAGTAATGTGAAAATCTTGAAATAAACCTTAAATACACTTATAATTAACCAGTGATTTTAGACAAATTGTGGAATAGTGGTCAAAGGCAAAAAAATCAAATATAATTTATACATGAACAACAAAGCAAAATTATACCTTCTGAAAATGTTTTCTAGATTCTCTTAATAAGTCAGGTAAATATTTTAGAAGTAATTATCTATTGATACATAAAATTAAAAGGCATTCAACTTCAATATAGCATATACAACATACCTCTAAAACAAAAGGCCTCCTTCATTTTTTTCTAACCTAATTCTTGGTAGCCATCCATTTGTACATATTAAAACCACAAATGATGCCCTAGTCATTTTTCAATAATTACTTGTCTTGGCTGATGTTTAAAAAGTATTTCATCTTTTCATTTCTTTATTTTATGATGGATTTTCCAATGATTTTTAAAGTTTTGGTGACCCTCAGATACTGTATATTACATATTTTATTTTACTATATTATTTTAGAATGTTATACATGACATTATAACTATTAATAACGGTCAACGCAATATAGCTATAATCACCTGAAAAGGGAGATTAAATTACGGAATTATCTTTAATGGTTTCATCTGTGGGCTTTTCCACTGTGGTAATATTCCCTAGGTAGATGATCCTCAGCTTTACCAGGAAGCTAACAGAGCATGAGTCAGAGAGAGCTAGAAATCTAGCCAGAAAGCACAGTTCCTTCATGGTTTCTGCTGTACTTCATTGGCTGGGAGTCAGCTCTCTGTACTATATGATATAACAAACTGGGTTGCTTTCATGTTTTTGCATTGAGTTCCTGCCTTGACTTCTTTTAGTGATGGACTGTGACCGCCAAGGGAAGGTGAATAAACCTTTTCCTTTCCAAGTTACTTTTGGTCAGGGTGATTAACGTAACAGTTAAAAAAAAATCTAGACTACAACTATATTATGTATAGTGGTCGTATCTACCCACAATTTTCATCAATGAGCTCTCTCAATCATGTTACTTTCGAAATTTATGTCAGATTTTTATATATTTTAAAAACTTTAAAAAATGTTTTTTATTTCAAGTTACATCTCCATCCACAGTTCCCTCTCTCCACCACTCCTGGGCCCATCCTCCTACCCTCTCCCCCTTCTCCCAGAACTCATAGTTCTTTTTTTGAATAATTAGGCCAAAATTATGAAAACTACAAGGTATAACATACTTTCCCAATGGCCAGTCCATACATATTTGGCAACTTATATTAATATTCTATTATCCATCTATCTCCATGAGTTTAAAGTTCTATTCCTAACTCATTTTCCATCCTAACTTTCATTAAAAACATCTTCCCTAGGACATCCTTTTAATTCCTAAACAACTTAAAATTTAACTGTGAGACTATAACTATCTAGGCTTCAACCACATCAGAAACCTGAGAAGGATAACTATATCTGATTATACAGGAAGTACAGAGTCAGCAGCTTCCAAAACTAAGAAATGACAGACAACTGGCTGCCTGGACAGTCCCCAATTTGATTTTGAAATTTTATATTGCACTGAATCAAATAAGTGCTTCCTCTATGTGACTAATTATAGAGTTATCCATTGGAGGAAGGGCAACCTACTATTGGCGATATATACAAAGAAAAATGACTATCCCTCTGCAAGCTGGTATCAACTGTCAATATTTCCCCATTTAGCAGTGGGACCTCATGAGATCCTGCTCCATGATGTAATATTTATGGGTTTTGTCTAGTTTAGGTTTCCTGTGTGTAATTAAAGATGCTGTGAGATCATAAGTCCAAAGGCAATTTCATGTCCAGAAGTAGTCGTACCCACCCTTTAACTTTTAGATTCTTTGTGTTTTCTCTTTTGAGATATTTCCTGAATCTTATTGTGGGGAATACGATAAAAATGTCCCACTTAGGGCTGAGCATGCATACATATATACAAGTATATGTATAGTGTAGAATGGCTAAACAAAGATAATTAATATATGTATTACTTTACATACTTGTCAGGTGTCAGTTTTTTGTGATATTTCTTCAAATATACCATCAACAATATTTCTGGAAGTTTTAATAATAAATTTATTTGATATTATAAAATCCATAACTGTAATTCTACTAAAATTAAAACAAATGTTAATTAGCAAAGCTGGCGTTGTGTTAAAAGGCAATTCAAAATAGATAAATGAGATTATAAATAGGAACTCTATTAAAGATATGGAAAGTAATGTAATGTGTGTACATTTTTGTAAGATTCAAGAGTATGAAAAATGTTTAACACTTCAATTTCTGAGAACCTTGAAAATATATACAAAGATTATGATACCTTATTTTATTTTTTGAACAGTTCTATATCAAAGCTGTACTCACACTTAAAAATAATAGCAATTTTATGAAAATTCCTAAAAAAACCTGGTAAATTTTCCCAAATAATGGACAGAAAGATTTGCAATCTTTAATTTTAATAATATGAAATAATAAGCTTTAAAGGACTATCCATTTTTATACACTTAGTTAAATATTACAGTTATACAAATTAATTTATTGTGTTATACATACTGATAAGGAAAGTATAAGATTGGCAAAATGTTTGGTATGACAAACTATCACTTTAGATAAATGTATGAAAAATAGTTCTTAAAAGTCTTGTCTTTTAGCTCTATGTTGGGAAATGATGATCTTATATTCCTTCATATTTCATTGGTTTACCTAATTAAAAAGATCATGTGTTACTTTTAATATCAGATAAATATGATCTGTACTTTGAAAGAAACAAAATTCTTCATTTTAATTCTTACATTTATCCAAGAATATTTCTCATTAGCTAGTCAATTGACCTTTTTATTTTGTGAAGTTATTTCTTCTTGCTGTAGACAGGAATATATCACAAAACCATCACTTCTGTAACTTGTTTCTGGTGTTGCTTGCTAAGTTGTGTATAGTAACTGCTTTTTTTTCATTCACTTAGTAGTCATAATATTTTTACTGAAATTCATGATGACATCTGTACATTCAGACCTATTCTAATTCAGAGTCACCATTATTTAATTGGTATATTTCAAAATATACCAATTAATAAGTTACAATTTAATATTCATTTTTAAGGAAAAATTTAACACTTAGTATTTATTATTTTAATACAGGACCGCTGAAAAATCTTTTTCATTCTATGAAACATGTTTCAAAGAGAGTAATTATATTTTTATCTCAGTTGCCAATGCATTTTTTAGGACAAATAACTAAATTGTACTTACCATGTCCTTTACCAACATGGAGTCATTTAAACTCACACATAATGATCATTTTAAGTAAGGCAACTAATATCAAGTACAATTTAAAATTAAATATAGTTTATAAACTGGTGAGAAAAGATGTAAACTAAGTTACTATATCCATAAACATAGGCTATTTTTTATTTACTTAAAATTAATAGAGTTTTGATATCTTCTCACTGAAAACTACTATATTTTCTTAGATTTTTTTCCTAGAAACTTATATGTAAAATTTAATTACTGATGAAGTTCTTCTAATTTTGTTAATATACATGTTGATTATAATAATATGTTATATTGGTTTATTTTTATGAAGATATATTATCATTATTTATTCAGCGAATACACTACTTGAAGATACATATTTTTATTAAAAATTAAATTTACATAAACATTATTTCAATTGTTTACCATCTATGCTATTAATGTAAGTGTGATATTAAGTGCCTTGTGTTTTTCTTAGAACATTAATGACATTGCTGTCAAATGTCCTTCAATGATGTTTGTTTTTCTTGGATTTTTAAAAAATACAATTTTATATTTATGTAATCAGGTTAAATAACAATCAATGAATGTGCTGTGAACCTTTATATACCTTTATATTTTCTGGCAGAGTGTAAATAAAATCTCTTATACAACATTTGGACTAAGGCTCCAAACTTTTAAATTATGCATATATTTTTGTGGGTATATTTTCATTATGATATATTTTTTCAAATTTAGATTAAATTAATTTATTCATACTACAACAGAAGAATAACAACCTTAGCGACAAACATCATGTTGTGTCAAAGGACACTAAAGGAAAGGTTTATAAAGTGGACAACAAAGGTATACATTAAAATTATTTATGGAATCCATAGTTTAGGAGGAATGTTATTTTACTTCATTCAGTTGTTTCTCTTTTCCATTGTATAGTAATAAGAAGAACACTTCATCCCAGTCCCACAGTAATAAACAAATTTACAAAGGCAGCAATCAGGAACACCATTAACTTATTTTTATTATTCAACATAGTCTGTAATTATTGTTACCATAGCTGTTTGAGCCTCAAATTATAAATTGTATCACTATGTAAAACAAAACTGTCCCATTCAACATAGGCCCATAATAAAGTTCCAAATTATTCCCAGATAACACTGAAAAAGAAACATATAATACCAACAAAATCCAACAAACCCAAGGAGAAAAGTTGCATGTCAGTCAGAAACCAAAGTTGAAATAATAGAACATACCCAGAAAATTTATATTTAGTCCAAATATAGAATTGTATATTTAGTCAAAAATGCAGTAATACAATTATATACCTAGTACAAAATTATACTAAGCCTCATATTTATTACAGTCCCAAATTTTAAAATCTATTATATTTTCTGTATAAAAGTACTAAAAAAGGGATGTATACCTTTAAATTGTTGAAAAAAATTAAAGATGTTTTTTTTTACTTTTTTACTTTTTGTTTTTTTTTCTTTTTAATTTAAAATAGATTTTCTCTGATATCCCAACCACAGTTTCCCTTTCCTCTACTTCTTCTAGTTCCTCTCCATCTCCCCTCATGACCAGATCCACACACACTACCTTTCCTCTCCAGAAAAGAGCAGGCCTTCTAGAGATGAAAACCATATAGGATAAAACAAGAGACAATAAGACAAGAAGGTGAAAGTCCTCATCATATCAAGGCTGGATGAAGCAAAACAATAGAAAGAAAAGAATCACATGAGCAGGATACACTCTCATCTTCTAAAAACTTATTTAATTTATTTATTTTATCGAGTTATATCCTTATCATGGCCCCTTCCCTCCTCCCTCCCCGTACCACCATCCCACCATCTTCCCCTTCTCCTTCTCCTTGGATGAGGGGATCCCCTCACATATCAACCCACTTAAGTTCTTCAGTCATATGAGGGCTAAAGTCTTCCTCTTGCACTGGGGTCCAACATGACAGCCAAGCTAGGGTAAGGTGTTCCACTAACAGACAATACAGTTCATGTCACAGCCATCCTCCTCTCTTCAAATTGCTAAGGGATCTGCATGAAGACCAAGCTGCATATCACATATTAATGTATAGGGGGTTTAAGTCCTGTCTATATATGATTTCTTTCTTCTTCTTGATTATTTTTTGGTTTTTTGGTTTTCCTTTTTTGTTCATTTGTTCATTTGACTGGTTGGTTTTGTTTTTGGTTGGTAAGCTTCTAGGAGCCTAGGTCGGTTGGTTCTATGGGTCTTCATGTGGCATTGTTGTCCCCTCCAAATCACTCTATTCCTCATCTCTCTCTTTTACAAGACTCCTAGAGCTCAGCCTACTGTTTGGCTGTGTATCTCAGTGTCTGTTTCAATCCAGTGTTGGTTGGGGTCTCTCAAAGGATAGTTATGCTAAGTTCCTGTCTCTTTGGGTTTGTGGCCTGTAAGATAATTATCCAGTATTATACAGCTAATATTCAGCTATAAGTGTTTGCATACCATGTGTATCTTTCTGGAACTAGGTTAGCTTACTCAGGATGAGTAACCATCCATTTGGTTGCAAATTGCATAAATTCCTTATTTTTGGTAGCTGAATAGTATTTAATTGCACAACTGTACAACAGGTTTTGTTTTGTTTGCTTTTGTTTTTGTTTATCCATTCTTTGTTTGAAGGACATCCAGGCTATTTCCATAATGTCTGGTTATTACAAATAAAGATACTATGACCATAGTTGAGTCAATGTCCTTGTGGTTTGGTAGAGAATCCTTTGGATATATGCTTAGGAGTGGTATGGGTGGGTCTTGAGATTGAACTGTTCCTAATTTTCTGAGATATCACCAGATTTATTTCCAAAGTGGCTGCACAAATTTGCACTCCCACCCAAAGTGGAGTATGGGTCCCCTTTCTCTGGATCCTTGCCAGCTTGTGCTGTCTTCTGAGTTTTTGATCTTAGCCATTCCTTTGAGTGAAAGATGAAATCTCAAAGTAGTTCTGATTTTACTTTCCCTGATGACTAAGGGTGTTGAACATTTTTAATGTGTTTCTTGTCCATTTCAGATTCCTCTGTTGAGAATTGTCTGTTTAGATCTGTAATCCAATTTGATTAGTTTATTAGGTTTGTTGATGTCTAGTTTCTTGACTTCTTTATATATTTTGAATATTAACCCACTGTCAGATGTGGGGTAGTTGAAAATCTTTATCTATTCTGTATGCTACTGTTTGTCTTATTATAGTTGTCCTTTGCCTTATAGAAACCTCTCAGGTACATGAAGCCCCATTTATTGACTGTTGTTCTTGGAACCTGTGCTATCTGTTTTCTGTTCAGAAAGTCGCCTCCTGTGCCAATGAGTTCAAGATTAATACTCACTTTTCAATATGGTTCAGTGTATCCAATTTTATGTTCAGGTTTTTGATCCACCTGGACTTGAGTTCAAGGTGATAGGTATGGATCAATTTGGATTCTTCTACATGCTGACATCTAGTTAAACCAGCACCATTTGTTGATGATGCATACTTTTTTCCAATGTATATTTCTGACTTAGTTGTCATAGAGGATAATATTCTAAATACATAAAGAACTCAAGAAATTAGACACCAACAAACCAAATAACCCAATGAAAAAATAGGATACAGTTCTAAACAGAATTCTCAACAGAGGAATCTCTAATGAACGAGAAGAACTTAAAGAAATGTTCAACATCCTTAGTCATCAAGGAAATGCAACTTAAAACGACTCTGAGATTTCATTTTACACCTATCAGAATGGCTAAGATAAAAAACTCAAGAGACAGCATATGCTGGCGAGGTTGTTGAAAATGGGGAATAATTCTCTATTTCTGGTGGAGGTGCAAACTTGTATAGCCACTTTGGAAATAAATCTGGTGGTTTCTCAGAAAAATTGGGAATAGTTCTTGTGGTAGAAGTTAGGTCTCTTTAGTGAAATTAGTACGTAGTTCAGATTAGCATAAGGAGGAGCTTGATGTCTCTTTAATTGTTGATATGGACAAAGCCAGTTGTAGCCTTATGATTTGACCTGGTGAAGGGGTGTGGCTAAGAAACCTCACAAACCATGCAGATGAGAAATGAGAAGCACTTGTATCTCATTTGCCGTGAGAAGCAATAGAACTGGTGGACATCTCAAGAAATCTTGTGGACCCTTGCAAGATAATGCCATATATAAGCCAGAGACTTCACGTGATAACTCTCTTCCTCCTGCCCTCACAAACAAAGAAGTCACGCTGAAGAAGAACACATCAAGGTATACCATTAACACAATTAAATTGCTATAGCCCAAGGCAAAGGGATAGCATAAACCTGCTGAAAGAGTCCTGTAAGGGCATCTGTCTTGTGGCCCCAGAGCACTGAAAAAGTGAGCGAGGCAAATGGAGTTTGGAAGCTGCTTGGAGAAGCTTTCAGACCTTGAGACTTGCCCAGACCAAAGAAACCTTGGAGGCAAGTTTTAGCTGGTGGAAACACTCTGCCTCAGTTTTGTGGTTAGAACAGACTGACTTTATAAACTGGTCACAAGTTGGTGGTGGACATAAACTGGTCTTGCCACCTGGCAAAGTAAGGCCCAATAGATTTAAGATTAAAAGGTATTATCTACTGGAACTGTCATAACCCAAGCCACCCTGAATGAACCTATGCTAAGAATATTAGTACACTTTTAAGAAAGTTAATAGTGTTAGTTAAGTGTTCTTGATAGATATTAGAGTGTTTCAGATAGATTATAGATTTTAGATTGTAGGTTATAGGATTTAGTTATTTTATAGGTGATTTTTAATTATTAATACATATGTGTTTACATATAAAAATATTTTGTTACAAGTTCTAACTCAAGACCCAGCTATAGCACTCCTGGATATATACCCAAAGGATGCTCTACCAGGCCACTAGGACACTTGTTCAACTACCTTCATAGCAGATTTATTTGTAATTTCCAGAAACTAGAAACAACCTAGATGCCCTCAACTGAAGAATGGATAAAGAAAATGTGGTACATTAACACAATGGTGTATTACTTAGCTCTCAAAATTAACGATAACATGAAATTGGCAGGCAAATGGATGGAAGTCAGAAAAAAACATCCAAGAAAGACATTCTGTGTATTCACTTATGAATGGATATTACCCATATAATACAGGATAAGCATGCTACAATCCACAGGCCCAGAGATGCCAAATACAAGGAGGGTACTTGGGGGAAATTGTGACTCTTACTGAGAAGCAGAAATAGAAGAGATATATGTTTTGTAAGGGAGAAGGGACTGGATGTTGGTAGGAGTGGGGATGGGAAGAGGAGGGGATCAGGTCGGGGAGAGACAGAAGGAGAAGGTACTGGAAGAGACTACTCGGTTTGGAGGGCATATCTGGGATGAGATGGAACTAGAAAAAAATCATCCTCAATGAAATATCCCAGACCCAGAAAACCAAATATGGTAAGTACTAGCTTTATAAGTAGACTTTAGCTGTTAAGTAAGTGATAACCATGCTACAATCTACAGACCCACAGAGATTAGGTATAAAGAAAGGGACTGGGGTATAAAGACAGATTTCATTGGGAAAGGAAAATAGGATATATAGTAATGGATGGGCCAGTTATAACAGGAGAATCTTGTTCGGTGGATGAGTGGAAAGAGGAATGAGGGACAGAATATGGGAAGAGATAGCTAAAATTAAGGGTCATTCTAAGGCTAGTATGGAAACTGAATGCAGTAGATTCTTTCTAATATATATTATTAACTGCTCTGATTTTTGTGTCTTCTATTAGGCTTTTTGTTACAGATGGATTTTGTGTTTTTGCTTTTTATTTTGGAGGGATTTGTTTGTATGTTTGTTGGTGGGCTTTTTTTTTCCAGAGGGAAGGGTTTCAAGACAGGGTTTATCTTTGAAATAGCTCTGGCTGCCCTGAAACTCACCCTGTAACCTAGGCTGGCCTTGAACTCAAAGAAATATGACTGCCTCTGCCTCCCAAGTACTGGGACTAAAGGTGTCTGCCACCATCACCCAGCCAGTTTTTGTTTTATCTTATTATATATTTTTTATCTTATTATATTTTATCTAGTTATATTTTATTATTATACTCTGAAGCCTGTTATTTTCTAATGAGAGAAAGAAAGGAAGGGAGTCCATACCTATTATACATGAATATTGTCTTGATGCCATGAACAGACACCATGACCACAGCAATGTTTTTATAAAGGAAACCATTTAAATAGGGCTGGCTTTCAGTTCCAGAGGCTTAGTCCATTATCATCATGATGGGGAAACATGGCAATATGCATACAGACCTGGTGCTAAGAGTTCTACATCGAGATCTGCAGCTAGCAAGGAGAGTCTGTGTTCCTCACTGGGCATGACTTGGGCATATGAGACATCAAAGCTCACCTCTACAGTGACATACTTCCTCCAGCAAGGCCACACCTACTCCAAGAAGAGGATACTTCCTAATAGTATCACTCCTTAGGGACCTCTGGCCTATAGGGCTGACTACATTGAAACTATCATCTCTAAAGATTGAGAATCTGACCTACTGTGGAGCCCATGGGCACAGGCAGGGCACATGTAGGCTAATCAGTGGTGGCCTTGCACGGCCCCAAACATTGGGGTCCAGCTCTGCACTGTTGTTGGTGACTTTGGTGCAGCAGACACCTAAGATGGAGACCAATATTCCACTGATTGGAGGCAGAGGTGGCAGTGAACACAGAGGAGCTGTGGCACCAGGTCATGAACAGCCAGTTCATGCTGGCCTCTGCCTGCAGTTCCTGCAAGCAATGCACTGGCAGTTCCAGACCACCCTAAGCACATTCTTCCAAAAGAGCAACTTCCCAACTGTCACCACCACCCTCAGATGATGTGTACTCCCAGCAAGACCCCTGCCACACCACCCAGCATACCTGATGTGCTGGCCGTGTTCTCCAAGCTTCCAGCCTCTGAGGGCATGTAGAGCAGCAACAGCCCCATGAAAGCTGTGGCCGCTGCCCTCCTGTAAACTTCAGCCCCTTCTGGGCTGCATCCCTACCCAATGACCAGACACCCTGGATCCCTTACTCTTCCCCCAACTCCACCCATCATCTCCAGTGCCTACAGTCCACGGAGGCCCTGGAGAATCACAGGGATAGGAGCAATGGATGGCCAGAGTTGAGAGTGGATGGCACTGGGCTGGAGCAGCAAGCAGTCCAGAGTTGTGGGAACACAGAGGAGAGCTGGGGCTAGGGGGGAAGGAAGAGGGTGGGGGATTTCTTGAAGATAACACTAGAAGATTTTATAAGAGAATTTTTCTGGGTGGGAGGATTGATAAACATTCTGAGCCACTTGGTTTCTTCAGGAGTTTCTCTTTGGGAAAGTTTTTTTCCAACTATAATACATATGAATATAAATTTAGCTAATATATGTGAGTGGGGCCTGCATACATGACATGTTGGGGTCAGAGAGGAAGGCTCAGAAAAATCCTTTCCTCGTTAGCACCTCTTCTTCTGCCCAGTTGAGGGGAACTCACTCATAGATGGAGTAAACCTGCAGCCATCTGCCGCCATTAGAAGGCACACCAGCCATTAGAACATTGTCCCATCAAGGGAGGCTGTCCCAGAAGGG
The DNA here is from genome assembly GCA_907164525.1 of Lophiomys imhausi. NCBI lineage: Eukaryota > Metazoa > Chordata > Mammalia > Rodentia > Muridae > Lophiomys > Lophiomys imhausi. The sequence goes on along the minus strand of CAJQZJ010000608.1, from coordinate 211,679 downwards.
TCCTGTTGGAATCATGGACTTCTGTATCCCATTACTGGTAGACAGTTTTCATCTGCGGCTGGTGGCCTCTCAGTGTCCTGGAAACTTGT
>CAJQZJ010000608.1:176251-211580 GCA_907164525.1 Lophiomys imhausi | reverse complement strand
TGTGTGTGTGTGTGTGTGTGTGTGTGTGTGTGTGTGTGTGTGTGTGTATCCAGACTCAGAGGATGACAACTCAGGAGACCCTGCCTTTGGATTGAGTTCCCAAAATAAAAATCACATCTCACCAGGGAATGATTTTAATTTAAAAACTTAAGGACTTTTTTTACATCAAGAAAGAAAGAAACTACCATCTCTCACTTTATAGACACACACACACACACACACACACACACACACACACACACACAAATATACATACGCACTACACACGCACAGGCACACACCCACATTTGCACACACATATGAAGGGGCCTATGGCCTATGTTGCTCAACTACATTCAAACTACCATGTATATATGAAGGCAATCTAAATTAAGTTGTGAAGTAATAGGGGAGAAAAAAATCTCAACTAGGCATCTCTTGTTACCAAATGAAGCTTCTAACATCTTGATTGGGTTACACCCAATTGAGTTGTTGGCCAAAGGGTGTCATGGGTATCCCCCCAAACCCAGCCTATTCCCAAGCAATAGGTTTCTCTTAACAAACTGAGAACAAGGCCCCATTTCTTAAAGACAAAACCTGCATAATATTCTTGTTAAACATGGAGAAATTGAGTTGGTGCCTGTACACCACAGTCATCCCTCTATGTTCATGCCTTTGGTACAGGAAGGTATGCTGCATGCTATCAGAGCATAAAGGTAAATATCAAACCAACCCCAAACCCATTGATCTACAATACTCTCCTTCCTACGAGATAATATGCCATGACAATGGTGGCACACATCTTGAGGAGTAAGTAGCCAATATCTGAGATGGCTTAAGCCTCATCTATGGGACCCATATCTGACACTGCTTAGGTAATCAAGAACTTGAGACTAAATAGCCCACTGTGAATACTACCGGTTGCTGCTGTGGGTCTATTTTTCCCCTCAGGGTATTCAGGCACTGTTGTGCACTGGGCTGGTCTGGAAGTAATGAAGCTTAGCCGGGCAGGTGGGTTATGGAAGATCTTGGTAGGTTGGTCGACATTGAGTTGGGGGAGAAACAAACTTCTCCAAAGATATTTTTCAGTGAAAGAGTTCTCTTTGTTGGGGGAGGGGGGAACAAGGGCTATATAAACCTTGGGGAGTGGGTAGAGGTTTTCTGGGTGAGTATACATCATTGGCTGGGGCTGAGGTGTTGGAATGCTTCACTTGCATGAAGAGGTATTCCAGGTGCTTATTGGATATGTCCTTATATAGAGAGAGGAAGTTTAACCTGAAACTTGGCCACCAGGCTATGTGACTATCTCAAGGATGCAGAGATGGGGGGTCAAAAAGGTGCATGCACTGGGACATGCAGCCCGAGAGGCAGGGAGGAAGCAGTCCTATTCCTGCTGGTCTCTGGATGAAATGTCCAAGATTTGGGCACTGTCTCAACTTCACTATTCCTCTGGACCAGCTCAGCCTTAAATAGGAAGTCTCAATCAGATTCTTCCCGTCAGGACTCAGGGAACCTACTGGAAGAGGAGCCAACGGGAATGGAAAACAGAGAAAACAAGGCCCTCTACACCTGCGAAGCAAAGCTCATATGAACTCATAGAAACTTAAGCATCATGCACAAGGCCTATAAAGATCTGGACCAGATCCTCTGTGTATACATGATGTGCTCCAGTTTAGCATTTTTATGTTATTTCTGAGTGTGTTCATGAGTCTGTGAGTCTCTGATGTTTGTGGCTCCTCTTGGGCTCTTTTCTTTATGTTATAGTTTTTATTTTACTTTATTATAATTTTTGGTTCACAGTTTTTATGATTTTGTGATACTTTTTATTATTGTATTTTTTATTATACCTTAGAAGCCTGTACTTTTCTAGTGAGAGACAGAAAGGGAGAGGAAACAGAAAGGAAAAGAGGTGTAGAGGAACTGGGAGGTGTAGGATGTAGAGTTACTGGGAGGTGTAGAGGGAGGAGATACCATAGTCCAAATATATTAAAATAAATAAGGAAGGTGGGGGGGAATCTATTTGGGGTAAATTGAAAAAACAAAACAAAACCAACCAATCAAACAAAAACAAACCCAAACACCTATGTCTTCACTACATTACGATTGAACTTCTCTTGTGCTCTCTGTATCCTACATCTTTGTGTGTTCCGGCGTAGATTGTGCAATAATACATCAATTTTACATACGTAATTTTGCTTTTCATTTTGTGCCTTCTGTGTCCCAATCAATATTCTCCATCTTGTTTAACAAGTTTTACATTTTCTCAACTACTCTTCTAAATATACAAGTCATAATTAATAAGCCATTCTGATCCACATAGCTGATGATTTCTGTTTTACAGAAGAGAGAGAATGCAGTCCTTAGAGCACCATAACGAAGTTTTTGCTGGAGTGTAGAGGAAAAATCCCACAGCACTGGCATGTGACCGCTGGACTTAAACCTCCAAGTCATGTAGTATGTTTTGTTCAGCATTCATGTCCTCTTACCTTCCTGCATCACCCTCATTTTCCAGCAGACTTCGCTGTGATTTCATGCCATGCTTCCTGGAGGAGCAATCACAATTTCTGTGTGGAGCTAGGTTGTTTCAGAGAACTCACCCTCCCAACAAGACACAACGCCCCACCCTCTATTTGCATATTCATTCCTGTGGGCTGAGTACAACACAAATGATTCATGAGTGGGCATGACCCACGGGCCTTTTTCCACTTCTGGCTGGGCAGGCACCATCTTGTTACCAGGCTGAGGAGAAGGATGAGCCTTCTGTTGAAATAGTTTCCCAACACACTGCTGCCCAGGGACCTGAAGATTGAGGCTGCACCTGTTTGGGTCTGGGTCTCTGGGAAAGAGAAAGTACCAAGAGCATGGCAGGTGAGTTCTTTCTGCTGGAGGGACAGCACAAACTGGCTGTTGTGGATGCCTCTGGAGCCGTGGGGTGGACCAGGGAAGGGATGGTTAAATGGTCATCTTTGGAACTCATTAGAAAGTAGAGAAGAGGAAAGCAGAGTCATTTGCATAGCACAAATTCATCTCCTTGCTCTGGGATTAGGGTCTACAGAAGTGCAGGTGGGTTTGTGTGTGTGTTTGCACGTGCACACGTGTGTGTGGGTTGTTTGCTTTCATTTTTTTAACCTTGTGCTTTTGTGAGAACCAGGGGCCTCCAACACTCAAACTGAAACACGGAGCCTTCCAAAGAGTCTTAGGCTTATCCCTCACCACCTGGATCTTCATCCCTGAGAATACCTAATATTTTATAAAATTTGCCTCTTGTTTTGGGGATCTGGCTTGTCCACCAGCAACAGACACTCCTCTAAATACCATCTGTTGGGCAGAAATCAGTTTGATCACTGGGGAAAAAGTGGTTGTGAAATTCCACCTTCATTAATTGGTAATTTCAATATACTTTAATTAGGATAGAAATTAGAAAACAAAAAGACAAAAATTCCGCATTTTGTTCCTCCATTCTAAGAGTTGGCTCTCTTTGGCTATCAATTATACCCTAAAAGAGGAGTTGCTTAAATTTTCCTTCAGGAATTATTCCTTGATTCCCCTGTGGCCTCTAAAACTAAGAAGTGAGTCACATGGGCTTGAATCTCTGTCAAACACTCTACCTAACAAATCCAGCCTAACCACAGTTTCTGTAAGATCCCTCTTGCAACTTGGAAGTCTGTTTAGAGAACCAGAGTCTACATGTAAAACTCTGGAGAGAATCCCTATGTTTTAGGTAAGTGCACAGTTAGACCTAGCATCTGACCTCTACTGTCTTATTTGTCTCTTGTGGTTACCTGGTCTTACAAGCCCCTCTGAGTTGAACATTGCATTTAAGAAGTGTGGTGCATCTAGCTTTGTAGCCTTCAGTTTCAAAGATCTCAGTGCCCTCTTCAGATTACCCTTGGTATCTTCCTTGTAAAACTCTTAAAATTAAGACAGGATATAGAAATTATAGTAATTTAGATACAGTCTATTATCATTCTCCCAACCAAATTGTGTCGGAGCCTTAGTAATTACCCTTAGATGTTAGAAGCAAGGATTAGCCTCATGAATTTTCCAGGGACCTTTAACTTACCTCCAGTATCAAAAGTGGGGTTCAGTTTTATTGGTTGAGGAAACCCAGGTAACATTTGGATCTAACCAGTGTCTACTCACTGAATTTTTGGGGATGTGAACTGTCAAAATGTCTACTGCTTAAGAGCTGGCTAAGTTAAATGTAAGATATCAGTCCACTGATCTCTAAAGATACTAGTACTAAATGTCACCCTGTATGAGGAGATACCAGCAGAATGTCCATGCCACACGTCTCAAGCTGTGATGGTCCCCATTTCTTCAGATGTCCAGCTCAGTCAGTTCTATCCAAGTAACGCAGAGTGTCTGGACCTGACCCTAAGCGGGATTCTAATTGCTCTTCTACCTCTTTTACTATGGTTGAAGTACCCAAAGGGCCAACCAACGTGAGTATCTGACTCCTGTCAGGATGGAAAGAATATGTGGGAGTGGTAAAGCAACTCTGTCTTTCCATATGTCCCATTACTATTTTATCTCCCCTGGACCTCTGTTTATCTTTAGGGAATATAAAAAAACAAGGAAATGGACATAGATGAAGGCCTTTACTCTCTTCAGCTGTGGGAGGTTGGGGGGAGGCACAGAGTGGGCCAGACCCTAATCTAGAGTTCATTCCTGATAGGCCTGCAGGGTCTGGGTGTGGAAATTGCCAAGAATATCATCCTTGGTGGGGTCAAGGCTGTCACTCTCCATGACCAGGGCACTGCCCAGTGGGCTGATCTGTCTTCCCAGGTAACTCTCATTTGGCTTCTCCTTGCATAGGTTCCAGCATGTTCAGTGTATATGTTTCAGTTCTGTCTTCCTACACCCATTTTATAGTTCTTCCTTCCTGAGGAAGATATTGGCAAAAGCCAAGCCTAGGTATTCCAGCCACACCTTATTGAACTCAACAATTATGTTCCTGTGAGCACCTACATTGGACCCCTAACCGAGGATTTCCTTAGTGGTTTTCAGGTACCCTAGAGTGTCCCCAGGCCTCCTGTCTTATTCTTTCAGCTTTGCTGTCAGTTGGGCTGGTGCAGTGTGTCAGGTTTTTTGATGGAAAATGGTGAGATGTAGGTATGAGTTAGAGCTTGCCTGGACCTCTAGATTGTTTTCTAGAAACAGGTTGTGCTACAGTGAGAGATGGAGCACAGCACTTGCATATGTAATTCTTAAGCCCTTGTACAGTCAGGTGTAATGAGAGGAAACCCAGGCTGACTGGCTTGTTACTCTCAATGTATGTAATCTTGCCTATAGGTACCCAAGAGTCCATTTTCACCAGATAAATTAACTTAGTTTACCTTCAGACCTTGTTTTTGTAGCACCATTATTATTATTATTGATGTAGTTGATAGTGTTTTTTTAAAGCTATTCTCTCTGTCCCTTGCATGTGACATGCATTGAGACTGGTAAGTTTCCATAACAAAAAGACGAGCCAGGAAATCCTGGGTATTGTGTTCTTCTCCCATCTCCCTCAGACCTGTCAGATTTTTTTATTCGCTCCTTCCACCTCAAGCTTGAGTCTGTTGGTCCTTACAGGTGGTTGTTCTTACCAACACTCCTTTGGAATATCAGCTGTAGGTGGGTGAATTCGGCCATAGTTATGGAATCAAGCTGGTGTTAGCAGACACTCGGGGCCTAGTTGGGTGAGTGCTTGCCTCTTTCTTGTGTTAACTTTTTCCAAATGTAGGCCAGGAGTCTCCTAAGCCTTCATGTCCTCCTCCACCAGCCAGATTTGAAATGCTTTTTCGTTTTTCTTGTGTGGCATGAGCATCCTCTGATCTGATCCTAAACCTTGAATGCTGGAGGGCCCTGGGTTTGGGCCAAAGCACCACTTCTATTTCCTTTCTCCCTAGACAACTCTTTTTTGACTTTGGAGAGGATAAGATTCTCACTGATTCAAATGGGGAACAGCCACTGAGTGCCATGGTTTCAATGATCACCAATGTAAGGAGGCCAGCACTGTAGGTTTTCATGCAAAGATAGGCAGTAATTTTTCTTTTATTTTTCCTTTCCTTTTCCTGTTCTCTTCCCCTTCCTGTACTTCTTTTCTCTGTCTTTTCCTCTTTTTCCTTTCTCGCTTTTTGTTTTCATTGATCTTTCATTTCCTATTCCTTCACATTTTTGTTATTCTTTTTGTGTTTCCCCCTTTTCCTTCCCCTCCCCTGACTCCATCTGCCTGCTGAGCTTGGGATATGTTACTATATAGATCAGTAGCCTATCACAGAGTAAAATTAAACACCAATAACCACTAGTTAGTTGTCTGTACCATCTGGCACCCGGCACTCGACTATAAATCCAGCGTAGTTGTGTGTTTTTGGTGGTCGTAGTCGGGTGTGTGTGTGTGTGTGTGTGTGTGTGTGTGTGTGTGTGTGTGTGTTTGAGACATTCTTACCAATGTAGGTAAGGCTAGGTTTGAACTCAGGGTGAACCTTCTGCATCAACTGCCATGGTGGGACTACAAGCTTGCCAAAGTGTGTGTGACTTAAGGCTTCCTGTTTTTTTCTACAACCAGGAGAATCCAGGAGTAGTCACCTGTTGGATGAATCCTTGAATGGATTTGAGAGTGGCAACTTTGTTTTTTTCACAGAAGTTCAGGGCATAAATGAACTCAATGGCATAAGTCCCATAGAGATCAAAGTTCTGGGTATGGCAAGCCTGGGGAAGGAGGGTGGGAATTTCTAACCTAGAGAAAATGGAAGGTTGAGTCTCTGATAAGGGCTGTCTCAGGAGCAGAGAGATCAGTGTAGAACTTGCTAAACAGAGTGGAGTCCACTTGCCTCTGCCTCCTGAATGCTAGGATTAAAGCCATGACCCAACATGCCCTGATAAAACACTGCCTTTTAAACTGTGTCTCCCATCCCCACTGCATTATCTCTTTCTGTGACACTAGACTTCTCATTATTGGTTTATTAACCTTTGAGTTTCCACCCTTTGGTTGTATTTTAGGTAATTACTTTTCTCGTTGAAGCTATAAAAGGACTAACTGATAAGGTACTCTCTGATATGTAAGATTGATAAGCTAGGTTCTGATAGTGTACAGGCTGGAAAGACAGCTCAGTTTACAAGAGAACTTGATCTGTAAGCATTGGGACTGACTCTGAGTTTAGAATGGCCATGTAAAATGCTGTTGTGTAGTCGGGATGGCAGCAAATGCTGCACTGGGGAAAGCAGGAACAGATAGATCCTGAGGGCTCACTTCAGTCATTGAGAAAGTGTCTGAAGAAAGTAAGGTAATGATGGAAGAGTTAAAGAGGAAAATTCTATGGCACTTTAAAACAGAGCAATTTGGGGGCTGGAGAGACGGTTCAGCAATTAAGAGCACTGGCTAGTGCTCTTCCAAAGGTCCTGAGTTCAATTCCTAGCAACCACATGGTGGCTCACAACCATAGTCTTATATATTGATGCTGGCTTCAGTTGTACTGGCATGCTGAACTGCATTCCTAAAAGACCTTTCTAGTCAACCTTGGGTCTCAACTCCTTTGTATTGTCCACACATGAATGAGTGTGAGTATTCAGGGAGATGCCTGTTTGTTAGGAAGTCTTTATGTCTGGACTGAAACTGATTAGTGATGAAAGAGGCCTCTTAAAAGTTATTTAGTAGGTAGTGTCCCAGAGTTAGGATTAGGACAGGGCTCTGTTCTTATCTTTCCAGGATATTTAAAGCATCCATCAAAGGAATCCAGGGACAACTGGACAACGGAAACCTCAGAAGAAAACAGATCAGACACCAAAGAAGATAAGTAGCACAGATGATGCAGCCTTGCAAACTTCCTCAATAGCTGTTTACTCAAAAGTCTACAACCAGAAAAACTCAAAATTGCTAAGATTGTTCAGCTCCACAGACTGCTACCGTCAGAACTCCAGTAAAGCCCTGAAGTTCAGCTTCTGTCTATGACCTTCTTAGGACATTTAAATAGCTGAGCAAAAAAGGACTGAACATCAAATGATTCTATTAGCATTTTTAACCATTTTTCCATTCTTATAGGGCCCCAAACTGGTTTACTACGTCCCAAATCAGCAGGAAGTCATTTCAAGGGAGTGACGTCCCATCCCCAGAAGGTGGGGAGGGTGTTTTTCCCCTCTTTGGTCATTTGATGGATAATAGAAAATCTTGTTATTTAGGGGAAGAGATTACAAGCTGTTAAATGGTCTTGCTAAATGGGTTTTGGAGGTTAGACCCAGGGAATTCTCTCTTTTTCTTTTCTGTATCCTTCTTTCTCTCCTATGTAGGAGTGAACAGACTTGCGAAAAAATGGGACATAGACATAATATAGGAAAGATCAAGAAAAAAGGACAGATTATTGAATATGCCCTTATACCTTTGTATATTGATACAAAATTAATATTATATTTGGCTAAACTGGTATTTATCATTGTATATTAATGCAAAATTAAGATTGTATTGGGCTACATAGGTAATGATCTTTGTATATTGATACAAAATTAAGGGTAATGCTTTTTAAAGGTATTGTACCTAGTAATGCTTAAAAATGAAATGTGAAGTTTTGGTCTTTTGCTACCAACTGTCATAAAGTGTTTAGGATAATTAAGAAATGCAAACTAATTGTCATGGAAGCTTGTCATTTTGCTAGGTACTATGACAGTCTATCACAGTAATTTTCTAAGGTAATCAGAAATCAAGTTGCTAAGAGAAAAGAAACATTTGCCTATCCAAATATAGGAGATAGATAGGGCATCTTCAAAAACATCAAGAGATCTGCAGAATATGGCATTCAAAGATGTTTTCTTACCTTAAGATTTTTTGATATTGAGACATGTCAGCTCCTGACAGCAACCCCTATTCTACTCCAAGTAGAACATGAGCATTGAAGAATCTCCAGCGGGAGACGGTTGAATTAGTGGCAAGCCTATCTCTTGGCAAGAAAAACTCCTTGCTTCAACTGTAGACAGAATGCCGTCCAAAAAGGACAAAACCTGGAAGCAGGTAAGTCAACAGCCTAGCTCTGCCAAGACAGGGTAGGCAAGTCCTTCATAATTCCTGTTCTACAATCAATGTCTGTCAGAGAAACTGGGCCAAATGGCTGAAGATTGTTGTTGTAATGTATGGATACAAAATGGGAACTGTCCATGCAGCCACTGGTATGTCATTTCTTAGTTTTGGAAGCTGTGGGCCCTGCATTTCCTATATAATCAGATATATTTATCCCTCTCCGGTCTTTGAAGTGATTGAAGAATAGATAGCTAGAGTCTCATCATTAAATTTTGAGTTGTTTAGGAATCAAGAGGGTGTTCTGTATCTACGAAGATTTTTTTAAAAATTGTGATGCAAGTTAGTATGAAAGCTGAGTTAGACATAGAACTTTAAACTCATGGAGAGGGTTAGTTGGTAGTATGTTAAAGTCAGGTGCCAAATACATATGGACTGGACATTGGGAATGTATGCTAAGCCATATAACTCTCATAATTGTGGCCTATTTATTTCTGTTGTTTTGTATTGTATTTATTGTTATAAGGGAAAGAACCATTTGTTGGACTGACAGGGGGATCTGTTGGGGGGAAAGATATTACTCAAACTTAAAAAAAGGGAAGAGGATGGGGGATTGAGGGGGAAGAGGGTGGGAGGTTGGGACTGGAGGGGAGAGTAGGGAGGGGATTGTGATTGAGATGTAACTTGAAGAAATAAAAAATAAATTATTAAAAATGTTATTTAGTATGTAGCCCGTAACACCTGAGCTCTGTGAATAGAAACTATTTGTAAGAAATGAAACCTGGGTACCATTGTGGATGTTGGTGTGTACCTGTAATCCTGGCACTCAGGAGGTGGATGCAGGACTATTAGGAGTTCAAGGCCAGCCTTAACTACAGAGCAAGAGGTGAGCCTTGGCTATGTGACCCACTGTTCATAAATCAAGAAACACATGGGAAAATGCTTTTTGAAACATGTACAAATTTTTTTCTTGTTACTCAGTAAATATTAGCAACATAGTCAATATTAATATAACAAGTCAGTTGCTAAAGTTGTTTTGTTTGTTGTTTTGTTGTTCTTTTGTTTTGTTGAGACAGGGTTTCTCTGTGTATCTCTAGGTGTCCTGGACTCAATTGGTAGACCAGGCTGGTGTTGAACTCTCAGAGATCCACTTGTCTTTGCCTACTAAGTGCTGACAATTAAAGGCATGTACCAAAACACCTGGCTATGGCATGTATCTGTACAGAGCTTATCATAACACTTGAGAGTTGGGGACAAGTAGATTCCTTTTTTTAATAAATTGTCTCCCTCTCTGTGTGTGTGTGTGTTTGTGTGTATGTGTTGGGTGCCCTGCAATGAGAGCCAAAGGCAGTTGTGAGTTGCTCAGTGTAGGTGCTAGGAACTTAACCCAACTCCTGTTTTCTGGGAGAGAAGGAAGCAGTCTCAACCACTGAATTAGATCTTGGATAGAAGTAGGCTAATGTCTCTTCCCCCATTTTGTTTTTTGCACTGAAACCAACCCAGAGGTGGCACTTTCCTTTCACCCAGAGTCTGAATCTGTATGAGTGAGTTTGTGTATTCTGTTTGCTATAGATAGACCCTGGCTGATTTGAACTCTGAAACCTCCTGAGTTGACTTCTGAAATGCTGGGAAGAGAGTTGTGTACTCCCATTCATTTGATGGACGTGTTCTGTTTTGTTTTGTTTCCCATGTCTGAGTAGAGCTTGTTTTTATTTTGTTTGTTTGTTTTTTTAAAGACAGGGTTTCTTTTTGTAGTGTCCCTTGCTGTCCTGGACTCACTCTGTAGAGCAGACTGGCCTTGAACTCACAGAGATCTGTCTGTCTCTGCCTACCAAGTGCTGGGATTATAGGTGTTCCCTACCACCACCCAACTAGAGCTTGCTTTAAAAGAAAAAATAAAAAGCTACTGTTGTCTTAGGCCCAGACTATAAGATTTTTGTATTGATATTGGGAGGTTCGCATAGCCATTGCCTGTGCTGGCAGTCTCTTCCATCTTTTTTTTCATCTTTCAGGTCCCTACACCTTTAGTGTCTGTTATACCTCCAGCTTCTCAGACTACATCCATGGAGGCATTGTCAGTCAAGTGAAAGTATCTCAGAAGACGAGTTTTGTGAGTAGGTAGGGAGGGGGCTATGAGTAGTTGAAGTCCTGCTTTGGAGAGTCCTAGTTTGTTGTCATCTGGTCTTTATGCTCCATTATCCACAGAAACCACTACTTGCCTCCTTAGCAGAGCCAGATTTTGTGGTAACAAATTTTGGTAAGTGTTGTCACCCTGTTCAGCTGCACTTTGGCTTCCAAACCCTGCATCAGTTCTGTAGTCAACACAGCAGGCCTCCTCGGCCCCATAATAAGGTAAATGAATGGGAATCCAGCCAGGAATACTCCTGGTTTGTCTGTTCTTTGTGCCTATTCTTCTTCCAGTAGGGCAGGATGAGTTCTGTCTTGGTTCCTTGTGTCTTACCAGGAGAATGCTGCAGAAATGGTGACAGTAGCACAAGCTGTGAATGCTTGATCTTTGCCAGCAGTTGAGCAGGATTGCCTGGACATATAACTCATCCGGAAATTGGCATATGTAGCTGCAGGTGATCTGGCACTCATGAATGCCTTCATTGGTTGTTTGGCTGCACAGGAGGTCATGAAGGTCAGCATGAGTGGGGAAGGGTGTGCTCTGTACCTCTGATTCCAATGCTGTCTTTCAGTCCCTGTCACTTCCAGTTTGGCTTCTGACAACACTCTTCCCCCAGGTTGTTCTGGAAAGTTTATGCCCATTAGGCAGTGGCTGTGCTTTGATGCCCTTGAATGCCTCCCAGAGCACAGTGTGGCCTTCATGGAAGCTAAATGCCTGCCGGTAGGTCAGTGGGAACAATGGGAAACGTTGGGAACATCTTGAGGGGAATCTCTTATCTAGCCTGTCTCTATTCATTCACATAAATCCAGTGCCAGAAATGTTATGATAGGCAAGTGGCTGTATTTGGGTCAGACCTACAAGAGAAGCTTGGCAAGAAGAAGCATTTTATGATGCTTGACACTAATGGCCTCTGTCCACCATTTCTAGGATTGACATCTCTCTCTCTGTCTCTGTCCCTCTCTTCCTCTCCCCTTGATTCTTTTTGGAAACAGTCTATTAATTTTCATATTCTGATCACATATATCAACTGTTATGTTTTTTGGTTGATCAACAAAAGATTTCTTATATTTCTGTTTCTTCCTCCCTCAGTCACCCATAGGAACTTCCAGCCATGTGACTTGAGTGTTTGGTACTGTGTGCCAGTCTTCTGTTCTCTTGTTTTCTGTTGGGAATAGGTGGATTAACATATGCCAACATTATTCACTCTGATGAGATGATTTACCAACTTGTATGTAGGTGCAGGTGCCATTGGCTGTGAGCTGCTCAAGAACTTTGCCATGATTGGCCTCGGCTGTGGGGAGGATGGAGAAATCACAGGGAAAGATATGGACACCATTGTGAAGTCAAACCTGAACCCTCAGTTTCTCTTCAGTCCCCCAGGGATGTCATAGTGAGTAGTATTGAATGGATTTCTCTCTTCTAGTTGATTCTAATCTGAGTGACTTAGATATTTCTTCTTTCCTGTCCTTTTAATTACTTCCTTCCTTTTCTCAGTCATTCAGGTATGAGGTAAATAAATGTTATTACCGGTCACATTCTTTATTTGCCTGGTTTTCCCTCCCCACCTAAGCTTGGATGCTTGTTCATTTCAGATGTGACAGTGTGAGATGGGGTGATAGTGGCATGATTGGGAATACCCTACGGGTCGTTGTTACCTTGACTTGCTCATAATCCATCTTTCCTTTTCTTCATTTTACACTAAGCATTCTAGACTCCAGACTTAGAAAACTAAAGGCAAAAAAAAAGAAGTTCATGACTCTCTGTAATGGGAAGATTGGGAACAAGTGAGAAGCTTCTTAAATTCATTTTAATATCCTCCTCCTATTACACATGAGTCCACAGATGTCCTCCTCTTATGACATGGAGTCTGAAACACTCAGATAACTTAAATGGTACTAAATACAATTTGGGTTTACAAACCCAGATTCCTCTATCAGTAGAGAGGATGGATACATTTGTTTGGTACTTTTATGAAGCCTTCCCTAGTTCAATGATGCTGTTTGGCAGATGACTATGTTGTGATGGCAACAAACAAATAAATATACAATAAACAAACAAACAAATAAATAAATGAAATCAAAGTTAGCTATGACATGTTTTCTGTGCATGCCCCCAGTCAGATTTCTATAATTAGGAGGCTGAAGCCAGAGATTATGACCAGCCTGGGCTACTCGGCAAATAAAAGAAGCAAAAGATAGCCTCACGTGGCTACATGCACTAAATATATAATATTTTTAAAGACTAAAATATAGTCTTTAAAAATACCCATTTCAGGAGATGTAGAATATTATGTTTTCCCAGATCTCCCTCATAATTTTTAAAGCAGTAGAAGACATATTTAGAAATGCCATGGATATAAAGATACAGCTATCATGAGGGATTGGTAGTGGTGCATGCCTTTAAACCCAGAACTCAGGAAGCAGATGTAGGCCTGGCCATACAGAGTGAATTCCAGGACAGTCATAGACACAGTGAAATTCTGTTTCTAAAAACAAACAGAGAAACAGGACCAAAAGGCTGAAGACTGATTCTGGAATGTATGGAGAGAAAATGGGAACTGTCCAGGTAGTCACTGGTTTGTCATTTCTTAGTATTGGAAGCTGCAGACCCTGCACTTCCTATATAATCAGATATATTTATCCTTCTCAGCTCTCTGAGGTGGTTGAAGAATAGACAGCTTGAGTCTCATAGCTAAATTTTGAGTTGTTTAGGAATCAAGAGGGCGTTCTAGATCTAAGAAGATGGTTATAATAGTGATACAAGTTAGTATGAAAGCTAAGTCAGTTATAGAACTTTAAACTCATGGAGATGGTTAGAAGGTAGTAGGTTAAAGTCAGGGGCCAAATATGTATGAACTGGACATTGGGAAGGTATACTGGGCCATTTAACTCTCATAAATGTGGCATATTTAATTCTGCTGTTTTGTATAGAATTTACTGTTATAAGAGAAAGAACCATTTGTTGGATTGAAAAGGGAAGCTCTTGGGGGGGAAGAGGGTGGAATGGTGGGACAGGAAGGGGGAATAGGGAAGGGTTTGTGACTGAGATGTAACTTGAATAAAAACAATAAAGTACTTATATAAAAAAACAAACACAAAACCAAAAATAAATACATCTATGGTAAGAGAGTACATATTTATAGAAATGTGAATATGGTGTGACTCCTCAGGGGAATTCTGCCCTGGATACTTTTTTTATGATAAATGTTTGTGCTTATGTCTTATGTTCTTGACTTACTGTGTTAAGTAGACTAATGCTTTTAAATATTCTCGTTGAAATTCTATCATAGGAAATTGAGGTATGACCTATATTTCAAAGGCACCTTTGGAGACTATTCTTTGAGCATGTTTGTCTACTGTTGTAGTAAATGGTGCATGATTAATGTTAGAATTTCAAATGTGTAAGAGAAGTAATGAGAAATTACAGTATCAACTGGAAATGTTGGGGGGAGGTGCTGGTTTTCAGTGCTTATGAAGACTTTCTTCCAGGGTAATTGGCATTTCAGTGATGAAAAAAGGTATGTGGCCAAACAGTTGATCATGCAGTGATAGTGGTAGCCTGAGGAAAGATCGGACATTGGGCTCTTTGGTATTTAAAATGTAGAGAGTTCAGGTGGAGGAGGCCACAACCCCTTTATACTACACATGGAAGTGGACCATGACTTCAGTCTGCCTGGGGTTTTATTTGGATTACTCTTGATGCCATTGAATACAGTAACTGTTCAGTCATTTTGACCTTGTTTTTTGTTTCAGTTTTTCTTTCTACTCATATTCTGACCTGAGTGTACTTATACTCAAATGCTAAAAAACAAACAAACAAAAGAATCAAAAACAACAATAAAAACAACTGCAGAGAGAAAGAGAGAGATTAAAAATACAAACTGTCCCAAATTTCCTTTGTAATTCTTAAAGCAAAAGAGAGCAGTGAATGATAGGAATATAGTTGTCATAAAAGAGCATTCTGTGGCCCCTAATCTCTTGTGTAGTATCTGCTGTGGCCAGCCAGGTAGTATTGACATAATTGGAGCCTGGTTCACTTTGAGCTTTGTTTTGCTCTTTATGACATAAGTTTCAGGATATCTCTATGGAGGTTTATTATGTGGGTGTATGGGAAATTGCTCTGTTTTCCATTTTCCCACCCAGAAATTAAAGTCTGAGTCTGATGCTGCAGCAATTTGTGACATAAATCCACACATCAGGGTGGTCAGCCACCAGAATCGAGTAGGCCCTGAGACAGAACACGTCTATGATTTTGACTTCTTCCAAAACCTGGATGGTGTGGCGAATGCTCTTGAAAATGTGGATGGTCCTAGGTGAGGATTGCACTTGAGTGAGGTCAGGAGTAGGGTAGTGTGTCTGTATAAGGTGCTCTGTGTTCCTGTCTTGTCTTGTCTTTTTGACACAGGGTTTCTCTGTGTAGCCTTGGCTGTCCTGGAATTGTAGACCAGGCTGACCAGTGTTCCAGTCTTACCCAAACATTCCTGCTGCTCACCTTCCATTTCTCTCTATCTACCTGAAGGTTTGTATGTGTGCCACTGCTATGTGTACTACTGTAAGCCTCTGCTGGAATCAGGCACACTGGGCACCATGGGCAACGTGCAGGTGGTTGTTCCCTTCTTGACAGAATCTTACAGCTCTAGCCAGGACCCATCTGAGAAATCCATCCCCATCTTCACACTGAAGAACTTCCCCAATGCCATTGAGTACACCATGCAGGTGATCAACTTTGGGAGGAATGGAAGGTGTACGGGTTAGGCAGAAGTTCATCAAGCCTTTGCCTGGCTTGTGTCCTACAGTAGAAATCTGTATTCCACTTTCCTGTGTGTTCTGTGTCCAGAAAACTTCATTTGACTTGACACCAACAGCCAGAGTACCTGCATGTGACTCCTTTCTTTTAAAATGAACTTACTTTCATGCACAACTTTTGTGCTCTATCACAGTCCATGTGATCCCATATTGTCGCGTCCCCCTGACCAGCAGGAAAGACACAACCATGATTCTTCTTCAAGCAGTTTATTCAGGAACCTTGTACATCTGCTTCTTCACTTCTCCCTCCGTTTCGCTCCTCCTCTCTTCCCCCAAGCCCTTATATGCCTACTCAAACCCAATCAGATCATGCCACCTAGTGATCCAAGATAGGCTCACAAAAGGAGGAAGCACACCGGGCTAGGCAGCTGCTACCAAATAAGGCTTGTTTACAGCTAAGCTTGAGCTTTCTGGCATTAAGCCAGGCGCCATCTTAGGGTTGTGGCTTTCCACAGTTCCCCCTTTTTGTTTTAATTGAGCAGAAAATGCAACAGGCAAGGGTAGAGGTCTGATCTCTGATATGCATGTAAAGGACATTGTAATGACCCCACGCTCAGTAGCCAACCAGGCTGGTGCCATACCCGTCTGGTATCTTTTTCTCAGAGATGGGAAACTAGGATACCAACCCATATGCAATCAAACATGCCCTTCTTGAAGTTGCTAGAAGCTGACCCCAAGTGCAGTGCTTAGCCTCGCCTCCTGGGCGTGATGATACCTTAGTCCTTTAGGACAGCCAACCAAGCTTGTGGCGACTGTCCAGCCTCAAAGGCAGCAAAGGCTTGCACCAGCATGGCATTACTTCTCCTCTGTGAAATCCTCATCTTACAGATACACCATAGGGCAATGAAACTGACTAGGAAGAGCATGCCTCCTAGGGCACCCATTCAGATGATTTATGGCTCGGAGGATCCATGTTGACAGTCCTTCAGCAACAGAGACATCAACCTGGGTGGAATTTACATGCACAATCGCAATTCTCAGATTCTGCATCAGCTCTGTCTTCCTTTCTCAGGGCATTGCCTTTTAAGGTGCCCCATCTTTCCACAACGGTAACAAGCACCATTACTTCCTTTTTTGTTTTGTGTCATATGCACAACAGCAGCTGCAAGACCTGCATTAGTCAAAGGACCCCCCACCTCTCTACACACTTTCATCCAGGCTTCCAACCCCTTGTTCTTATAAGGGGTGATAGCTGCTTTACATTCCTTTGTACATTGCTCATACATAAGTTGTTTAATTAAGGGCATTGCCAAATCAGGGTCTCCAAATACCCTTCCAACGGCCTCAACCATTCTAGCCACGAAGTCTGAGAAAGGCTCCAGGGGACCCTGAATAATCTTAGTTAGATTGCCATTCACTTCCCCTTTGTTAGGCAATGATTTCCAAGCTCTGGTTGCAATTAAATTGATTTGCTCAAACACCTGAGCCAGATACCCAGTTTGTTGTTGAGCAAATCGACCTTGCCCAAGAAGCATGTCCACATCCCAGGCTGGGTTTCCTGCTACACGATTAGCAGCAGCTTGTTCATTAGCAAACTCAATCAAGAAAGCCTTCCAATCTAAATGCTGCCCAGAGGACAAGCAGGCACGTGCCAAGCTCATCCAGTCACTAGGAGTCATGCAATAACGATGAAGAGCTTCCACCTGAGCTACAGTGAAAGCAGCATTAATCCCATAAGTACGGACAGACTCAGCAAGTGCTTTAATTACCTTAAAATTGAGGGGTTCATGATAACGATTTCCCCCTCCATCCTGAAAGACAGGGTAGTACAGCTCATTTCTCACTTCCCTCCAGACATTTGGACAGAATGACCACCCACTAGGACCACTCGGAGGGGAAGTCTCATTATATGAAAGCGGTGCCAACATAGGCGGCCCCAGAGCTGAGGGTTGTACACGGGTGGAGTCAGAACTCTTCCTCAAAGATGACTTCTCCATTTCCTTTGCTAACATTTCAAGTTCCTCTTCAGACTCTGAGCTATCCTCTTCCAAAGTATCTTTCCCAGATTTGACAGAGCGCTCCTCTTTTAAGTGCTCTAATGCCTCTTGTCCCTTTTCCATGGCCTTGCAATATCTCTGATCTTTTAAACAACTACGAACAAGACTCCAAATAGGCCGTGCTCCTCCCTGCAATGTAGATTTTAATAGCTCTTTAAGAGTGGAAAAAATGGGCTGTGATGGTTAATTCCCCGTACTTTCACTTTTGTTTTTCTTCTACTCATCCGAATCACGGAACTTTATTGCTCCTTCCGGAGACCTTATTGCCTCTTTACCGAGGTCCTAACCTTGGTCCTATCTTACCTGGAACTTACCAGTCGACTGCCCTGACTGCGAGAAGTTCTGAATCGTTCACCCACAGAGAGGTTCCCCATACGGACCACCACTTGTCGCGTCCCCCTGACCAGCAGGAAAGACACAACCACGATTCTTCTTCAAGCAGTTTATTCAGGAACCTTGTACATCTGCTTCTTCGCTTCTCCATCCGCTTTGCTCCTCCTCTCTTCCCCCAAGCCCTTATATGCCTACTCAAACCCAATCAGATCATGCCACCTAGCAATCCAAGATAGGCTCACAAAAGGAGGAAGCACACCGGGCTAGGCAGCCGCTACCAAATAAGGCTTGTTTACAGCTAAGCTTGAGCTTTCTGGCATTAAGCCAGGCACCATCTTAGGGTTGTGGCTCTCCACACCATATGCATCAGCTAATATGTGTATCTAGAAGACATGGTTTCTTTGGTGGCATCCACCTCTGGTGACAGCACTGGCAAGATTACAACAAGTTCAAACCAAGCTAAGTCCCAGTAGGAAGAAGGGGAAGTCCTCACATAGTGCCACCTCTAACCAAGAAGATTAATACCTGCTCAGAAGGGGGGAAAATTATTGTCCAGAGCAGAATGTTACTGGGTCTGTCAACCACAAGCCAGGGTACTGATCTGCCCAAGCCTATCATTTGTCTTTCAAGTGTGGCTTCTTCCTGTCTCTCTTTCTTAAATCCAAACATATTATGCCCATATTGCCATGAACATTCTAGGTTCTCACTCATACATACTTGGTTGTGTAGTACGGCCACTGAAATTTAGATTTGTGATGAAAGGTCTGGAGAATGTGAGTACCCTCATTGTAGAGGTTGAATGCAGTCTTCGCCCAGAGCAAGCTTTATTAACTGTTAGTCTCACTATAGGAACCTATTTTGTTGGGCATTACTGACATACATTTGTTTGCTCTGTCTGTAGTAGACTTGGGATGAGTTTGAAGGGCTCTTCAAACAGTCAGCAGAGACCGTTAACCAATACCTCATGTAAGTAACAGACACTGCCCTGCTGACCAACACAGATGTCCTGTCTGCTGTCCTCAGGCACAGTGGATGAGTTGGATAAAGAATGGTTGATTGAGCCTCGTGCTGGTGGTGGACTATGGGAGATGATCAGGGTTGACTTTTCCATGGAGAAAGGAAAACTTGTCAAGAAAATTTACTTTTAGACCTCTGAGGTAATCTAGCTCTTTGCATTGGACAGGGACCTGAAGTTCACAGAGCAGATACTGCAGCTTGCCGGCACCAAGCCTTTGGAAGTACTGGAGGTTGTACAGCGCATCCTGGTCCTGCAGAGGGCCCATACATGGGCCGACTGTGTGACATGGGCCTACCACCACTGGCACACCCAGTATTCTGACAACATCCAGCAACTGCTGCACAACTTCCCTCCAGACCAGGTATTGTATACCCAGTGGATGTATGTGGCTGAATATGTTTCCAGGAAATTGCATGCTTAATGTCCTCTGGTTGTGGCTTCTTCCACTCAGTCTCGATGCCACAGGCACCCAAAGGCAGGGTTTAGGCCAGTACTTTGTATAAGCATTTGTGTTTATCTTCTTCTTGTCTAACAAGCAAGGGGCTTAATTTCCTTTGCACCTGCACTTGTGTGGGCTGAGTCACATCTTTTTCTCTTAAGAGTTGTAGTTAAAATTGTGAAATTTTTATAGTTAAGCATACTGTGGGTTCAAGTCCCAGCTGTGTTTGACACTGTGGTCATGCCATGCCTAATGTCTTGACAAGACATATCTGGGAAGTAGGTGTGATAATGGCTTGTGGGAGTTTATAAAGGATTAATTTGCATTTCTTAATATTCCATGGGTTTAGTACATCATATCAACTGGTAAGTTTAACTTGCTGTATGTTTGGCTCATTGTGAAATTCCAAGAATGGAGAGCCTAGGCTTCCTGGCCCAAGGATTGTCCCTCAGTCTTCTTCATCCCTTTGCGTTATTGTAGCTGACAAGCTCTGGAGCACTTTTGTAGTCAGGACCAAAGCGCTGTCCACATCCGATCACCTTTGACACAAACAAGGTAAGTGTTCTTGGGGACTCTGAGGTGGGTGAGTGGGGAGTGGGTATCCATCCTTACCTTATGGTTGTTAAGCTAAGTGTTCTTTGCCATACCTTGTTTTTCAGCCCCTGCATCTGCTGCTGCTAACTTGTTTGCCCAGGCATATGGATTCAGAGGGTCCCAGGACTGTGCTGCTGTGGTCAAATTCCTCCAGTCTCTGCTGGTCCCCATGTTTGCTCCCAAGTCTGGCATCAGGACCCATGTTTCTGAGCAGGAGCTGCAGAGCACCAGTGCCACATTGGTGAGAATGTTTCACCATTAATTCAGGGACCATCTGTTTGTCTCCTCTCCCTCTAAGCCTCTCCTCTGGTGTTTTCCACTGGCTGTGCTTTCACGTGTTTCTGAGCTTTACTTGGTCTACTTTCTTTGAGTCTGAGCTTAAGGATGGATGCTTGAAAAATAAATTACTGTATGTCATTTCTCTGTGACCCAGGTTTGTATAAATGGTTCATTCCTTTCCTTGTGTGATTATAGAATTCTCCTCCTTATTTCTTCTTGATTAATGCAAAAAGAATCTAATTGCTCCCTGCCATCTGTGTGTCTAGATACTTTCACTGCTTTACCTCCTAACAGGTCTCCTCTAGTGTGCCACCCAAGTATCTGCCTCACACTTTCCTCTGTGTTCCTGCACTCTCTTTGACTGCTCAAAGCACAGCTTGTATGCTGCACTCTGGTGTCATGCTCCATCTCTTCTTCTGATCTCTCTCCTCCTGTTCTCAAAAGTAATGCCCCCAGTTTTGATAAGGTCTCCCAATTTCTCTTTCAGATTAGTTGTCTGCTCAATGATATTTCGCCAACCATCTCCTTTCCAGACTTTCTCCTCCTTCATACAGTGTCCATAACAGGATGTATCTGCTTCATTCTTTTATACTATGACTTGTCCTTTCTTTCTATTAACTAATGACTATCTTTCTGTGAACTTACCTGAGTCACTTTTCACCAGCTCCATCACCTTCATCTTACAAAAGTAAAATCCTGTGCCCATCTAACAGGTTCTGCCATTCTCTTCCACCCCACCATCTCTGGAAAACTCTAGTCTCCTTTTTTGTTTCAAACTTTTTGACCCCTAGCTATATCATATTAATGGAACCACAGAGAAGCAAAATCATAGAAGTTTTTTCTTTTGGTGTCTCATCTGTTTATTTAGTGTAATTGCTATACATTAGTGTATTCCTGAAGTTTTCTCTTTTATGCTCTAGTAGGATTCTGTATAAATATTTGATATTATATAATGTCTACTTTATAATATATCAATAAATATAATAGTGTCTATTAATTCTTTGGTGGATAATTAAGATCTTCCCACCCTTCATCTCCTGTGAATATGCTACTTCCTCTGTGATGTGTTCATCTTTGTTACCCAGATTCTCCAAATCTTGATGTGTTTGTATTCTTCAACCCTACGTCCCTGTGCTTTTTGGGTGGGGAAGTGTTTCCTCTTCTGGACTCTCCTTCTCTTGCACCTTCCAGGATGCCTCTCCTTTTCAAGTACTTTTACATGAACACCACCCACATGCTTGTGATTTCACCTTGGGCTGAGCATTTGGTTTACTGGAGATTGTGATGTCCTTCCCTTTCTACAGATGACTGCCACCTGGAGAAACTCAAGACTTCACTTCCTACTCCAGACAATCTGTTTGTATTCAAGATGCACCCCATTGACTTCAAGAAGGTATTTGGTGGGGTACCTGGGATGGATAGCTTGGTGGGCCCAGAAACCTAACCGTAGACTTTGGCAAGATTGTAGGCCTTCAGTGGTCTCTGTTTCAAAGAGAATTTTCTTTGATGAAGGGAGCTACATCTGTGGTTATAAGAATTAGCAGTTAGAATGCAGTTAGGTTGGATTAGTAAAGTGGTGGTATCAGCGTCTTCTCTATGACTCATTAGTTAGCTAGTACTAGACATGGCTAGAAACCTAGCACCTGGTTTGATTCCCACAAACCGCAAATGTCCACTATTCATTATGTTCAGTAGATGCATCTACAACACAACTCCTGTACCTAAGACTCACGAAGAGAAGATAGAAAAAATGTAAGAGCCAGAGGATAAACAAAGGTGTTGCTTTGAAATTGTGTCTCCCAGAAATGACAGTGAAGTTTCACCTATGATACCTCAACAGCATAGCTGAACAAAGAAGATCTGAACAAAGGCAACACCATAGACATTTTTTCTTTCTTTTTTTTTTTACTTTAAATATACTTTGACCATATTTGGTTTCAAACCTTTCTAGAACACATCCATTTCTGTTATTGGGACTGGTTTACATCAAATTGAGTTACTGGTCAAAGGGGCCCCCCTTTAGAATTCCCAAATAACCCAGGCTGTTGCCAAGACTATAAATTGCTCTCCAGAAGCTGATGTCAGGTGTCTTGTTTAGGAGCAGTTGATTAATGTGTAATGCATTAGACTATAACAGAATATATTTTATTTTAAACACTTATATTTATTAGTACTTCAGAAACACTATAAACTACCTAAATCCTATAACCTAAAACATATAACTAAAATCTGTAATCTATCTAAGAACACCCTAATACCTATTTAAAAACACTTAACTGACACTATTTTAACTTTCTTAAAAGCATATTAACATTCTTAGCATAGGTCCATGCAGGGTGACTTGTTTTAAGGCATTCCCATCAGGTAGTGTCTTTTTTTTTTTTTTCGTTTTTTATAATTTATTTTTTATTTATTCAAGTAACATCTCAATCACAATCCCTTCCATACTCCCCCCTCCTGTCCCACCCTTCCACCCTCTTCCCCCTCAACCGCCCACCCTCTATCCATTTTTTCTTTAGTCTATGGTAGATGTTCCCCCCCCCGACAGCTCCCTCCTTCAGTCCATCAAATGGTTATCGCTCCTATAACAATAAATACAATACAAAACAACAAACAGAAACAAATAGGCCACAATTATGAGGGTTATATGGCATAGCATACATTCCCAATGTCCAGTCCATATACATCTGGCCCCTGACTTTAACATTCTACTATCTAACCATCTCCATGACTTTAAAGTTCTATATCTAACTCAGCTTTCATACTAACTTGCCTCACAATTTTAAAAACATCTTCTTAGATCCAGAACACCCTCTTCATTCCTAAACAACTCAAAATTTAACTATGAGACTCTAGCTGTCTATTCTTCAACCACATCAGAGACCTGAGAAGGGATAAATATATCTGCTTATATAGGAAGTGCAGGGCCTGCAGCTTCCAAAACTAAAAAAGGACAAAACTTGGAAGCAGATAAGTTGACAGCCTAGCTCTGCCAAGACAGGGTAGGTAAGTCCTTCATAATTCCTGCTCTACAATCAATGTCTGTCAGAGAAATGGGGCCAAATGGCTGAAGATTGATGCTGTAATGTATGGAGAGAAAATGGGAACTGTCCAGGCAGCCACAGGTAGTGTCTTTTAAGCTTGAAGTCCATTGGGCACTACTTTGCCAGTTCGCAAGGTCAATATATTTCCACCACCAAACTGTGGCTGGCTAATAAAGCCAGTCGATTCCAACCAGGAAACGGATGCAGGCTTTTTTCATCAGCTGAGACTCACCTGCACAGTCTCCTTGGCCCTGAGCAAGCCTCATCGCTCAAAGCCTCTCCAGGCAGCTTCCAAACTTTGCGTGCTTTTGTGGTTCTCTGGGGCCCCAAAACAGACACTTTCAAGAAACTCTCTCTCTCTCTGCAGGTTTTGTACCATGCCTTTGCCTTGGGCTATTGCAGCCTAAGTTCTTTTAGTGGCTTACCTTACAATGCACTTCTCTAACATGACTTCTCAGTAGGTGAGGGCAGGAGGAAGAGAGCGCCACATGGAGCTTTCTGGCTTATATATCACATTATCTCATGACCCTTGGTGGTCTTGAGGGTCCATGAGATTTCTTGAGATGTCCAGCAGTCCAGTTGTGTCAACTAACACAATTTGCACAGCTTGTTCAGTTTCTTAGCCAAGTCCCTTCACCAAGGAATATAGTTAAGTCACAACTGGACTTTGTCCACTTCAGCAGGTTAAAGGAATGTCAAGCCCCTCCTTATGTGCTTCCAGATGCTAATCTGAACTGCATACCAATTCACCAAATAGAACTAACTTCTACCACATTACACATTTTTGTGTGTTTGTGCTTTAATTTTATTAAGATTTTGGTTATTTTGTTATTGTAATAATCATCTTTACTCCTTCTCCATAGGTTTCTTGAGATTGGAGGGGAGGGATTTCATGGACACAGTCCATTTAGATGGGTGTTCCAGTCTCTCACCCTCTTCATTAGTGTCTGGCTGTCTGAGGAAACTATCCTTGAAAGTGTCAGGCAGCCAGACACTAAGGAAGCTTCTCTAATGTTGGTTGAATAAGACATTGATCCCTGAATATAGCAGGATATCATTAGGAGATATTTTGCCCATAATTTTCTGTCTTTTTTTCTTAGACCAGTATTATTTGATCTTATACTAGGTACCTGGAATGCTCAGTATCAGTTTCTTGGTCACCCAAACAGTGTC
Organism: Lophiomys imhausi; assembly: GCA_907164525.1. NCBI lineage: Eukaryota > Metazoa > Chordata > Mammalia > Rodentia > Muridae > Lophiomys > Lophiomys imhausi. Next base: position 186,802 of record CAJQZJ010000608.1, on the reverse strand, counting down.
TGGTATGGGACAATCTTTTTTTTTTTTTTGAACCTTATGTCAAATTAGTTATTGACTGGTTACTCCTATAAGCTTTGTGCCACTGTTACCCTAGTATATATTGCAAACAGGACACCATTGTAGACAATGGGTTTGTGGCTGACTTAGTGTTTATGTTTCTCTTTGGATATAACATGCAGAATACTTTTCTGTTCCAAAGACTCTGAAATGCAGGGGTGAAGTTTCTATGTAGACACCAGTTCAACATCTCCATGTTCAATGAGTTGTACTACAGATGTTTGTTTTCAGCTATGGGGTCTAGCACTATTGAGACCCCTTTGACCAGTAACTCAATTTGATGTAACCTACTCCTCATACTGGAAGCTATGACAAATGTGTGTGTGTGTGTGTGTGTGTGTGTGTGTGTGTGTGTGTGTTTGTATATATCTTTGGAAGTTTCTAATTTGTTGGGCTTCTATATATCCCTCACATCATCATAATTTTAGCTGTCTTTCCCTGTATTCTCTTTTCAGTCTGTTTATATGGGGTTTTACGTTTTACATTTACTAATTTTTAAAAATATGGAACTATCCCTGCAGGTTTTCAAATCTGCAGTAATGCCCCCCTTTTTGTTAAGTTGTGTTAAGTGGGATAATTTCTCTCTCCCTCTTAGTTATTAAGCCATAAAAGAGTTTGTGGATCTTAACTGATTCTTCCAAATAATCCAACTGTGTTTTATTGATTCTTTGTGTTGCTTGCTCAATTTTTTTTTCGTTTAATGATTTCAAGGCTAGGCTTGATTTTATCCTGCCATCTGTCCCTCTTGGGTGTGATTTCTTCTTTATGCCCTAGAGCTTTCAGTTGTTCTGTTGATGTTTCTAATATGAGATCTCTCCAGTTCTTTTATATAGGCGCTGGTGCTATGAACTTTTCCTCTTTGAAAGGCCTGCATTGTGTCTCTTAAGTTTGGGTATGTTGTATATTTGTTTTCATTCAATTCTAGAATTTTGTTTTCTAATTTTTGTCTTGACCCATTTTCATTCAGTAGGGTGTTACTCAGTTCCCACAAGTTCGTAAGTTTTCTGTTGTTTCTGTTGTTGATCTCCAGCTCTAATGCATAGTGATTAGAGAAGATCCAGTGTATTATTTCACTTTTCTTTTATCTGTTGAGACTTTCCTTGTGTCTGCTGAGCACATGGTTAACTTTTATAAAGTATGTTACATGGGGTGTTTAGAAGGAGATATATTCTTTTGTGTTTGGGTGAAATGTTTTGTAAATATTCATTAAGTCTGTTTGGCTTATGACTTCATTTAGCTCCTCCATTTCTCTGTTTAGTTTTTGACTGAATATGGGTGAGATTTGGGTAATAAAGTTGTCCCACCATCAGTGTGGGAGTCTCACTATGTGATTTAAGCTGCAGTAGTGTTTCTATTACAAAATTGAGTACCCTTGTGTTGTGGCATAGAAAATTAGACTTGAAATGTCTTCTTGTTGCATTTTCCTTTCATGAGTATGTAATGTCCCTCCCTATTTCTTCTGATTAGTTTTGGTTTAAAGTCTATTATCTCAGATATTAAAATGGCTACCCTAGCTTGTTTCTTATGTCTATTTCCTTGGAATATCTTTTCCCATCTTTCTACCCCGAGTTGATGTCTATCCTTGAGGTTGAAATGTATTTTTTGGATGCAGCCAAAAGATAGATCCTCTTTTCCCATCCATTCTGTTAGTGTGTGTCTCTTATTTGAGAAATTGAGACTGTTGATTTTGAGAGACATCAATGGCCAGTGATTGCTGACTCACGTTGTTTTGGTGGTGGTGGGGTGTGTGTTCATGGAATGTCTTTATTTTCTCCATCTACAGTGATCGAAAGATTTGATGGGTATGATAGTCTGGACTGTTATCTGTGGACTCTTAGAGTCTGTCGAGTGTTATCTCTCTAGACTTTTAAGGCTTTTTGGGCCTCCAGTGAGAAGTCAGGTGCATTTGTATTAGGTCTGCCTTTATTTGTTTCTTGATCTTTTTCCTGTGGAGATTTAAATATTCCTTATTTGTTCTGCACATTTAGTGTTTTAATTATTTTGTTGTGAGGGGACTTTCTTTTCTGGTCCTGACCTATGTGCTGTTCTGTATGCTTCATGTACTTTGAAAGGCAATCTATTTCTTTAGGGCAGGCATTTTTTTTTTATTTTGTTGAAAATATTTTCTGCGCTTTTGAACTGGGATTCTTCTCCTTCCTCTATCCCAATTATAGTTAGGCTGGTTCTTTACGTGCTTCCCAGATATACTGGATGTTTTGTGTCAGGAGTCATTTTAGATTTAACATTTTCTTTGACTGAGGGCTTCATTTTATTCTGTGATATGTTCAGCACCTGATCTCTCATCTGTCTATTGTAGTCTGTTGGTGAAGCTTGCCTCTGTAGTTGCAGTACATGGTCCTAGCATTTTCATTTCCAGATTACCCTCAGCTTGGTTTTTCTTTATTAATTCTATTTTCATTTTCAGGTCCTGAACTGTTTTACTCATTCTCTTCCAATGTTTTTTTTTTTTTTTTGTGTATGTTTTCATAGATTATTTTAGATTTATTAATTTCCTCTTTAGGGACCTTTATCACATTTATACAGTCTGTTTTTACGTCTTTTATTTTTGCTATGCTTAGTCCTGCTGTGGTAGGATTGGTTGGATGTAATGGAGACATATTGTACTTTCTGGTATTGATTGTGTTTTTACTCCAGCATCTAGACATTTTGGGATTAGGAAGATTGTAATTCTAGGTACTAAAATCTAGTCTTGTCTTTTGTGAGTGGGTATTTTGTTCCTAGGTTTCTTTTCTCTCTGGTCCTTATGGCAGTGGGGTGGTTGTGGGTTGCCTGTAGGAAAATCTTCGGGGGTCCTGATAGGTTTGGGGGCTGGAGTTTCCAGGTCAAATGTGTTTCTTGGTATTGGGGCCTGAGACTTTGGAATTGGAATGGGCTTGGGATGCTAACAGGGCTTTACAAGAGGGAGGAAAGCAGGGTGTTTCACAAGGAGCTGATTAGTCAATTTCCCTGGTTATGGAAGGAGAGAGTTAGGAGAGACACAGCAGAAGGTCTCCTAAATAGCTAGGGATGACACTGGGGTTGGAAATGTAGGAATGTAGGGAGAAGTGATAATCTTCAGTCAGTTTCCCTACTACCCTTCCTAGGGTGGTGTTCTGTGGTTTCCCAGGGAAGTCCTGTTAGAAATGGAGAGGTGGGAAAAAGCAATTAGGGGAGTTACTAGGGGAAGATCTGGTGGATCTATAGAGATGAAGTGAGGTGAGAAGCTGCCACAGGTAGTCTGCTGCAGATCTAGGGAGGAGTCTTGCAGATTTGAAGTGGAGGAGCCAAGGGAGAGACGCAGATCTGTTTAAAGTTAGCCTGCCTGGTTCCTGGAGCAGAGTTCCCTGTAGTTTCCCAGAGAAGGCTTCCTGGAGTTCACTTCTCGGACAGACCAAAGATTGTGGGGACAGAGATTAGAAGGGAAAGATCCGTGGGATCTACTAGAGATGAGGTGGGTATGGGGAGCCTGCCCAGGTATACTTCTGCAGAGCTGGAAATGAGACCAGGTGATTGGTCTTGGAGGAGCAGGAGACTTGAAGGTCTGCAGGTAGTCTACCTGCTTCCATGGGGAGAGTGGCCTGTGAATTCTCAGAGAGTCTCCTGTAGGGAGGGGTCTTATTGGGCTCCACCCATAGACAAACAATTGCAAGCAGCTATGGAAGGCAGAGCTGGAGAAATACTCTGCCCCAGTGCTGTGTCCTCTAGTTGGTTATTCAGTCATCTCTGAAATCATGAAATACAACTAATGCTCACAGACTAAGCAGGTTAATTATAACAAAGAAGGGGCCATATTTTTAAGAAAGCAAGCAGAAATCAGAGTACTCCAGACGGATTTGAAGAAGGAGGGAAAGCTAGTGAGAAATGCCATAATTACATTTGACTTTTAATGATGATGATGATGATGTGAAAAAGACCTGCAGTTCAGAACCTAGTTACTTCCGTGTCATCTGGCCATTGGAGTTATGGCACATAGTTGGGGGAGTAGACTTTGGAGTCCTGAGTAGTTATTTACCCTCTTAATTCTTCACTCAAAAAGGGATGATGACAACAACTTCCACATGGATTTCATTGTGGCAGCATCCAACCTCTGGGCCAAAAACTATGGCATTTCCCCTGCAGACAAGCTTAAAGCAATAGGAGTCCCTTACTTATCATTGACCCTTGCCCAGGCTGTATTCCTTCCTTTGGGTCTTCTGTAGACTCATATTTACTCTTAAACAGTAATCCTTGGTGGTCACTGTCTGACTTACAGAGAAAGCTGATTGTGGGGAAGATCATCCCAGTCATGTGAACCACCACAGCAGCTGTAGTTGCCCTGGTATTTCTGGATGTGTACAAGGTGGTTCAGGGACACCAACAACTGGAATCATACAAGAACAATTTTATAAACTTGGCTCTCCTTTTCTTAAGCATCTCTGCGCCCCTAGATTCCAACCATACTCCAGGTATGAGACCTCCAATTAATGGGAAATGTTGATTGATGTTAGCAGTCAGGGAACTGAGGATATGAACACTTTGTGTGTATGTGCATGCTCGTGCATGTTCAGTCATGCATACATGTGTGCACACGTGTGTGTGTTCATGTGTGTTTCAAACCTTCATAGAAGGTTAGATATTATGTCACTGAGGAATATTTTGCATACCTCTGTTCATTCATCAACCACACAGACTACATAATTAGGGGCAGGCCAGATATTGCTAGAGTGTGAGATTCTGTCTCAACAAAACAAACCAGCAAGAAGGGTGCTGGAAAAACATTTCATGGAGAGCTATTTGAGGGATACTAATTGGGGGAAGTGGAAAGCAGGGTTGTCATGGTGTGTATGTCTTTCATTACAAAGACTAAAACTGCCTGATTATGATTAGATAATGTGACAAAGAGAGTTTTTGACAATAGAGCTGTGCTTACTGCAGTAGTAACATGTTAAGAATATTTGGGGTATCCCCCCTTCTCAGCACACTTTTGTTTGTCCTCCAGTACTATGATCAGGTGTGGACATTGTGGGATCACTTGATGTACAGGGACTGCAGCCTAGCCGTAAGGAGATGACCCTCAAGCAATTTCTAGGCTACTTTAAGGTAGGGTTCCTTCCACCTTGAACTCCCCTACTACCTCTTGTGGGGACTTGTATGTTTATTTAGCACTGTGCAACTCACAGTCACCACTCCCATCTCTCCTAACCTCTGTAGAAAGAGCACAAGCTGGAGATCACTATGCTGTCTCAGGGTTTGTCCATGCTATTGCTTCTTTATGCCAGGTATCAAGCTCAAGGAATGATTGGATCAGCCATGAATTAGCTCTGGGCTCATGGGAATGGAAGCCTTGTATGGGATTCTAAACATCCCAATGTGCTACACATATCCCATTCTTTCTTCTGTAATCTGCCACCACCTTTCCTTTTATGTTTGCTTCCTTCCTTCTAAACTGTATGTTCCCTGATTTCAGGATGACAGAGATTGTGAGCCATGTGTCAAAGTGAAAACTGGGCCATCATGTAAAGACCCTTGTGTTTGAGCTGTGCTGTAATAATGAGAGTGGAGAGGACATCAAGTTTCCTTATGTATGATACACCATCCGCTGATTTATTCCTGACTCCATTCTTTCAATTCTGCTGGCCTATATCAAAACACTTCTATTTATGATGAAGCCTGAGTCTGGACTTCCTTGTTCCTAAGACCATCCTTTAGTGATGTTTTTACATTGTTTAGAACTGAAATTAATAATAATAAATTTTCAGGGTGTAAGTAATGTGTCTTCTTCTCCTTTCAAGGTTGGGAGGGCTGTTGTCCCTAGGGAGAAGTAAACTCTTTATTCTATACTGCATAAATTAAATGGTGACAGAGTTCAGCTGCACAGAAGCAGCATGGACATTATTCAGTATTCAAATACAACACTGAAGATTAGCCATCATCTGTTCTCATAAATGTGCCTTAGGTGGACATTCCTCTGCTGTTTCAGCACCGAAGTCTGTGGCAGGAAGGCCATCATGAGGATGTCAGCCCTTACTTTTTTACCTTTAGGTAACATTAATACCCTTACTTTTGTCCTGCCACAAACCATCATTGAGATGATCTATTGATTCAGAGACTCTAGTCCTGGCTGAATTGGGTTGGGATCCTGTTATTTTATCCCATTTTTGTCCTGTCTCTTGATTTTTTTCTTCCCTTGCCAGTTGCTCATCCGAATTAAAAATATTAAAGGTTATTATTAGGAATAAGGTCCTTAACAATTTGATTACAGTTTAAATTGTGTATTATTATTGAATATGTACTTACCTGCCAAAGTTTAGGTTTTGTTTTTGTTTTGGCCTAGGCAGTTGTTGATCTGCCTTTTTGTGCTTTGGACAGCTCTTTATATTTAGGACCATTGTTGTCGCGTCCCTCTCGACCAGCAAGAAATGACGCAACTCACAAAAGCTCTTCTCCTGCAGTTTATTCAGGTCCCTTGAAAACAGTCTTCCGAAAAGGGCCGGGCAGACCCAACCCACAGGCTAAATACTAAATGAACAGCCAATCAGGTAAAGCCACGTAGTGCTATCTTAGAGGCCCACGTATGCGGAAGCAAGCCAGATCAGCGGTCTTAGCCAAATATGGACTTGTTTACCACCGAGAGCGCTCACCGTCGGGCTGGTGGAAGGCGGAGACCAGCGCCATCTTTAAGGCGCGGCACGTCGCAGCTCTCTACAATTGTTAGGCCAGAGGTGCTTTCTCTTGTAAAGCGGCTCCTGCCCTTGAGTATACCTTGACTCAGAACCGTCTCTCTGTTTCTGTATTTCTTTATTCCCTGTGGTCCTTGTGACTTTGGTGTTACTGAGTTGAAGTGATTGAAGCCTTCCTGGTGATCACTTGAGTGAAAGGTGTTCATTCTGGGGATGTTGTGATTTCAAGTACCTTCCTTCCTCATCTGTATATTACATTCCTTTATCTTTTGCAGAGCTGACCTCCTCTTCATGAATGACTGTTGTTTATACTTATCTTGGAAGGCGTTATGAAGACATGCTGATTTAAATGATAATTCTGCTCAGTGTAGTTATGTGATTTGACTATTACTTCCTCTCAGGGTGGAAATAAGACATGGTGGAGTGTTTTCAATCCATTAGTGGTTTAGTCTTGGAGGTCTGTAGTAATTCTGAAGAAAATGCCTTTGTAAGTAATCTGTAGCTTCCTCTGACAGCTTTCAACACTCTTTCATCACAATAATGCAGTAGTCTCTGCATTTTAAATTTTTCTTTCTTTTCTAAAAATACTCCCATATAATGCATTTTGATCATGTTTCCCCTCTTTCAAACTCTTTCTAACCTCATAGCTTTTAAAAGAGTTACTGCTCCATGAGACAACAATATGATTATATCATTTCCTTACCCCTTCCCTTTCCTCTAAAAATCCATGTCTGCTCTGTGGTGGAATTTGGGCCTTTGTTGTGAAATTGGTGGGCAGTTTGGGTTGGCATCTTGTGGTACATGGGAAGAAGCTTTATATCCCCTTGCCTGCTGGGATGGACAAAGCCATGTTGTGGCTGGACAATATGCCCTGTTGAAGGGGCATGGCTAAGAGACCAAGGAAGCCTGGAAGATGATGTCCTTTATCGTTAGAAGCAACGGAACTGCTGTACATTGAGAGAAATATCATGAACCATCTAGACTGCCAAGTATTGTGTGATAATGCGATGTATAAGCTTGAGAATTAAAATCCATGAGATCTCTCTCTTCCCCCTGCCCTCACTGAGTGATAAGTCACACTAAAGAAACAGAGCAAGGCATGCCACTAATAGAATTTAGATTGTTATATTCCAAGACAAAAGCCTGTCATAAAACTACTGAGAGTTCCTTGAAGGTGTCTGTCTGTCTTGGGGTCCCAGATCGTCAGAAAAGTGAGCAAGGCAAGTGGGAGTTCAGAAGCCACTTGGAGAACATTTCAGCTTTGATGCTTGTCTGGGCTAAAGAGACTGTGGAGGCGAGTCTTAGCTGATTGAAAAATCTGCCCTCAGTTGGTGGTTGGAACTGACTGATTTTATAAACTGGCCACCATTTGGTGGTGGAAATAGACTGGCCATTGAACTGGCAAAGTAAGGTCCAAAGAACCCTAACCTCTGAAAGGGACTGCCTTCCAGGACTGCCATAATCCAAGTCATCCCTCAGGGACCTATGCTAAGAATAGCAATTCCTTTTAAGGAAGTTAAAATAGTGTTAATTGTTTTTAGATAAGTGTTAATGTATTTTTAGGTATTAAAATAGTTTTAGATAGATTATAAATTTTAGAATATAAATTTTAAATTACAGGGTTTAAGTATTTTATAGATGTTTGTTAAATATTAATAACTATAAGTGTTTATAAATAAAAATTTTGTTACACTGCTTTTTTATTAGTTTTTAATATATATGTATGTATATGCATAAACATATCTTCATAAATACATAAGGACAAACTGCTCTCTTGTTACTTGTATGCACGTCTTCTGGGCTACCCATTCAGTATTGAATAAACAATTTGTTTGCTCCTCCAAGGAAGAATTAGTCTCCCATCCTCAGCATTCTTCAGTTGCCTGTACCTCTTTGAAGGCTTAAAGACTATTCCCTGTCCAGATTAGCATGTTTATTATTATTATTATCCTTGTACAGATCATGCTTAGGTATTCAACAGGGTGAGATTGTAACATTCCAAGGAGGCACATTCTCACAGCAGTGCCTCCCCAATGCTCTGGCTCTTAGAGTCTTTTTTTTCCACTCTTTTGCAGTGATTCTTGAGCATGGGTGTAGAAAATGTATTTATAAATATATCCATTGCATTTTGGCTGGATATAGTTTTCTGCAAAGGTCTGTCTCTGTTGCAGCGAGGTTACTTTGATGAAGGATGAGCACTAAACTTTTCTGTGTGTTTAGGGGCAAATTATTGAGAATGTAGTCAGGAGTTATGCTGATTTAGTAAAGTACTGGTTGTAGGTTCCTGTCCAAGATCCATGACTTCATTACCCTCTTGTCATTAGGTAGGTTTCAAGTACCAGGTTTTAAAAATATAGGATGACCACAATGGACTTTGTCAGTGTCATGTCTATTTTGATTTCTAAATGTCTCCTGAGTTTGCATGTGCACACATTTCCCTAGATTTGGCCAGTTTGGAACTATGATACCATTGAACATTTTTCTCAGTCTGTCTGTCTAGCTGTCTGTCTGTCTGCCTTGGTTTTTATCTCCTTGTTCTACTACTTGGATCCTTAAATGAATTTGTGATCATGATCATGCCCCAGAATAGTTGAAACTTTTAGGAATGCTTGTTTATTTTTGCCATATTTGTATCTTCAGCCCATTTTTAAGCCTTGATAGTTCTTTACTTTCTGGTTGATTTGGTTTACTCATGTTCTCACCTGTGCATTTGATTTATTCACACGCACACAAAGAAACATATTTAATATATATTGTATCTATACAATATATATAAATATATACATTATATATGTATAGGTATATAAATATATACATACACACATACATGCATACAGGAGTGGAAGTTGGCACACATCTTTAATCCTAGACCTGGGAGACAGAGGAGGCGGGTCTGAGTTCACAAGCCTGGTCTACCTAATGAGTTTCAGACCTGTCACTGTAACATAGTGAAACTCTTGTCTCAACAACAAAGAAAAAAAATAAAGTGAAACATTGGTTTTTAAGATGGCTCAGCTGTGAAGACCATGAGAGAATGCTGATTTTGCATAGAATGCAAATTTGATTCATAGCTTCCTTTGCCTTGTCACTTCTCTACAAGATGTATGCTTTTGTTAGGGTGCTATAAATTTAATAATCACAAAACACCTAATCATCTTTTGAGTTGTTCTGAACTAGTTTCATCCCTATGTATGGATTGCATATTTTTATAAGCTTGCCTTTTCAAAAAACACACACATACAGGCCAAAAATGAGACAAACTTTCCCCTTTGCAAAATATTATGTGTGAGGGGACAGCACAATAGTAGGAAAACGGCTAGAGAGATGTATAGCAGAATGTTTTTATTTAAATCACTTATATTTATTAGTACTGAACAAATACCTATTAAACACATATCATATAGCCTAAAACCTATACCCTATCTAAGAACACCCTAGTACCTATCGAAGCACACCTAACTAGCCCTATTTTAATTTTCTTAAAAGGATATTAATATTCTTAGCATAGGTCCATGCAAGATAACTTGGTTTTGGCAATTCTGGACACTGCAGTCCCAGCAGGTATTCCCTTTTAAACATATTGTCCTTTATGCCTAACTTTGCCATTTCCTATGACCAGTTTATTTCAACTGCTAGATCGTGACTGGCTTATAAAGTGGGTCTGTTTTCACCACTAAACTGAGATTGGCTTCCTCCATCAGCTGGGACTCATTTCTTTAGTCTCCTTGACCTGTGTATGCTTCCCAGCTTAAAGCTTCTCTGAGAGGCTTCAGAACTCAGGTCACCTCCATCACTCTTTCAGCACTCCTGAGCCCCTAGATAGACAACCTTTATT
>CAJQZJ010000608.1:104772-173229 GCA_907164525.1 Lophiomys imhausi | reverse complement strand
TGTGTGTGTGTGTGTGTGTGTGTGTGTGTGTGTGTGTGTGTGTGTGTTTGCTTCTGTGTTTATGGGTAATGCTTTTGTGTCCTCCAATATGTGCAATGTGTTCCCAGTGTAATCCTCCATATCCAAAGTTTACTGCATGCATCCAGGGAAGTAAGGGAATAGGAGTTTCCCTATTGATGGCATCCCTGTGCTGTCTCAATGGATGTCCCTGCATTCACACATGCATGTCCACACTCAAGTGCATACTCCATTCTCTCACACTATCTCAGCATCTCCAAGACCATATAAAGGCTTGGTTTTCAGGTTAGGCATCTGGTGCCCAGCCTAAGCTCAGTCGTTTTCAGTGTGGAAACTAACCCCAGAACGAGTTTGTCCACAACACCCAGTTGCAGTTATTCATATGTGCCACCTCTGCAGAACAACCAAGGGGCATTTCTCTAGTTCTAGACTGGGGTTGAGTGTGGAGGGGCAACTGATGATGTCCAGACCCTTAATCACACAAGTGCCATCATGTCTATTCAGGATGGACACATGCTTCTCCAGGGCAAAGGAAGAGAGTTCCTGGAGGCAGAGAAAAGAATCAGAAGCATGCCTCAATGGCTCTTTTTGCCATAGGAGAGGCTGATGTTACCATCCTGTGGAGAGCAGCTAACAATTATCCAGTCAGTAGGTCTCCTTGACTAAAAGCAGATGATAAACCACCCCATTATCTTACCTGTCCTCAGTGAGGAAGACCACGACCTGCTTCACTACTTGTTGAGCTTGGTGGTGACCCCAGGTGGGTGGTGTCTGGAAAATGAGGAAGTACTTTTTGGGATATTATGGTGAGGGGGCAACGTTTCCTCCCCTATTTTATTCCCTTGTGTGTGTTCTAAGCTGGTAGGGGTTTGCTCTGCATTCTCTCCTGATGGGACAGGTTGGGGAAGTGAAAGGTACCAACAAGCTCCTCAGGCTCCCCTTTCTCTTTGGCACCAACCCTTATTCTACAAAAGAGTGTTATGGAAGGTGTACAGGTTCAGATTCTCCAGTAAGTATCTTGTCTCTGACCTGGCAGTCCCAGTCAGAGTTGGTGAATGCTGGGATGGCAGATCGGTGCTGCACCAACCCTTCATAGGCTATCTCTCTCTGAAACCCCAGGACATGAGGAGTTCAGGTCCAGGATTTTGGAGTGGATTGCAGACCTCAGCATTGGTGTCCTCATCTGCTGGCAGAAAGCTCAGAGGCTGATTTTCTTGGATTGGTTGTGCCTGTTCAGAACTTCCCAATCATGCTAGATGAGTAGGAGTGCCTCTGGTCACTCAGCTCCCAAAATGAAGTGGCGTGAGACATATAGACCTTGATGCTGCTGAGGGTTGCTTCCCCCTAGAATCTAGAGAGACACTTGCCTTTTCTTTTATCAGGTCATTGCAGAACCTCTGGCTGGATCCACCTAGGTAGTACACTCTGAAAGAGAGGGCTGGAAGGAGAGTGCAGGTAATCCATGGTGAGCTGTTTTGCCTGTGAGAGTAGTAGGAGCTCCTGAGGGCTTTCTAGTGGACTGGGAAGTGGGCATCACATCAGACTGTTGAGGATGTACAGTGTGTGCAGGGAAGGAGGCACAATTAGCTGGTCTTGTGAGAGCTCAGGTAACTTCAGGGCATGTTTGTTGTCCTAGAGTCTCTTAGGTCCTACTGGCAGACAGCCTACCCTGGCAGATCTCAGACAGGTAGATATATAGATGCTGGTGATTCAAATTAATTTAAAAACCATTCCTTCTTGTATAGCACACCACAGTTACTCTGACAGAGATTCCTGAGAGTCTGCAGATTTCTCACATGTGTGTCCCAGTTTGATTCCAGAAACAACCTCTGGTCATTTGCCAAGAGGCTTAAATCTGAACTGCCAAATAATCAAGTCCCTCAAATAGATACAGGCCCCGAGTCCCATCCAGGAAGAATAGAAAGAGTGTCAGGAGGTCAGCAAATGGTGAGTGAAGAACATTTCAGGAAGAGGGATCTGCTTTCTGTCTGTGCCCAAGTAAGGGTGTAGGAGGCCCTGTGAGTACAGCTTAGCCAGCATCCATCACCTGTTTGTCAGTATATATTTTCCTGGGTATGTTCATCCCAGCTTACTGCTTGTTTAGGAAGGAACAGTAGAACAAACAGGAGCCAAATCAAGTTGAGAATCCGCAAAACCACATAGGGAGCAGCCACCATGATCCTCAGGACAAGACCCGTCACCCAATGCTCTGTGAGCTTTTGCACACTAATTGGAAGGAGGAGAGTAGATCTGCTCATTTGAGTGAGGGTTGTCATTAATTGTATTCTGTGAAGGTAATAATGTAAATAGCTTTTTAAGGAGGAAAACCTGTGTGCAGAAAGTCAACTTCAGGAATTGAGATCTATGTAGCTCGGGACCTGGACTTTGGTATGTAGCCCATGTTAGCTGGGATTGTTCCAGGAGTGTTTTGTGCTGCCTGTACTAAGCCTTGTTGTGATGATCACTACTCCTGTGTTTCCTGATACTCTGGGAGAAAGATCACCTTTAGGACTTCAAGGGAAAGGTGGAACTGAATTTTGTTGAGTGGACCTACATTCTTTCCATAGGGCTGGTTCCACAAACCTGCCCATGTCTAAGGTCACAGCTGGCACCTCTATTCACTCTGTGGGGGAAGAGTTTTCTGCCTGAGTTCCAACAAAACATATCCTAGCCTTGTCACCTACCCCAGTATCTGTGAGGCTCTTGGGAAGATATTCTGAGATTGAGACTTACACTTGGTGGGACCTTGTTCTGAGAGTTGCCAAGGAACTCATCCAGGCCACAGTCTTGAATTCCATTTTTCAGGAGCTATTGGAGGGTGGTCCAAGTCTCTGAAACAGGTGTCAAAGTGCTACAATAGTCCTTTCCTGCTAGCCTCTCATTGTCTGGTCCATCTTGATGTTCTCACTTGTTCCCGGTAACTTGTTTTGTGTTGTTTTGTTTTGAGATTTTTTGTTTTGTGTTGTTCTCTTGTTTGTTGTATATTGACCAAGGGTTTCTCCTGTGTAATAACCCTGACTGTTCAGCACTTTTTTGTAGACCAGGCTTGCCTCTAACTCACAGTGATTCCCCAATGCCGCTGCATCAAATGTGCTAGAATTAAATGCACCCACCATCACACAAGTCTCCCTGAGGATGTTTTTGTCAGTGAATTCTGAAAGAGTGTGGGATGTAGCTATTTTAAGGAAAGAAATGCTCTTCTCTCTCCGTTTGTCTTTCTCAGTTTTTCTCTTTTCTCCTCTCTCTATTTCTTTTTCTGATTAGGTCATCTGGCTAGAATCAGTTGCACTTTTCTGGCAATCCAAGTCCCTCTACATTTGGCATTCCCATCTTTGGCATAGGCCATGTTTTTGCATCATGCTGTTTTGTTCCCTCAAATAATATGCTCCTACACATTATAGTTCCTTACCTGGGTAACAGCTCATGCCTACCAAGCAGAAAAAGGGTAGTGTCTATCACAGAATGTCATCCCATTCCAAATTTTGTCTTTCCTTAGCCACACCCTGGCCTTCCTAGCACTTAACTCTCTCTCAGCAGGTTTTATGTCATGCCTTTGCCTTTGGCTATACCAATCAAAATTCTGTCAATGGTGTACCATGCTGTGTATTTCTCAAGAGTGACTTCTCAGTCAGTGAGGGCAGGAGGAAGAGATAGACAGGGTGAAGTTCTCTGGCTTCTATATCACATTATCTCCTATTCCCTTGTGGTCTCAAGGGTCTAGGAGATTTCCCAAGATGTCCAGCAGTCCCATTACTTCTCATGGCAACTGACCTCATCTGCAAGACTTGCACTACTTCTTTAGCTATGCCCCTTCAACAGGATATATTTTCTGATCCCAACTGGCTTTTGTCCATTTCAGCAAGATTAAGGATCCTCAAGCTCCTCATGTGCTGCCGGATGCTACTCTGAACTGCCTAATAATTTCACTAAAGAGGCCTGACTTCTACCACAATTATTTTAATTCAGAAAAACATGATCAGAAAAACATATAAATTAATGTCGATAACCACATACTAAATATTAACAAAGCAATTCTTTCCTAGAAGTCTGTCTAAACAGAGCAATTTAAACACAATTGCCTGGAAAGTACTATAGATTATATCTGGGAAAGCATGAGAACAAGGAAGAAGCACATATCCAGAATCAGGTACACTGACCACACTGAGTTCTATGGCCATAATCTGATATCCAATAAGAACAAACAGGTCAGGCTAGAGAGATGGCTCAGAGGTTAAGAGCACTAGCTTCTCTTTCAGAGGTCCTGAGTTCCCTTCCCAACAACCACATGGTGGCTCATAACCATCTATAATGAGATCTGGTGCCCTATTCTGGCCTGCATGCATACATATCTTCAATACAGAACATTGTATACATACTAAATAAATATATTTTTAAAAAGAACAAACAGGTCTTTGAATTGAATGTAAATGTTTATCCCAGAAGGCACAAAATCACTTCCAAGAACAATCCAGGGGACCCACTGCACCTGAGCTTAAAAAGCCCTCTACCTTTTCTCCTGGAGCCTTTCCCACAGTTTTCCAAGTCATTGTTCACCATGGGTCATTGTTTTGACTGTGTTCCAACAGACCCTCCTGGGATCCTCCCTGATTGCTGCCTTTTCTAAGTTTTTGGGGTTTATTTAGAGCTACTCTATACTCAAATGTTAGGTGCTTGCATCCCCCTCACCTACCCCACCCAACCCCCATCTTCCTTGTTGTTTGAACAGATGCTCAAGTATTCAAAATGTCAATGTGTAACCCTTATCTTGCACATTATCCCTAATTGTCTAATTAACTTGCCTATGGCCTGGACTGGGTAGAAGAGAAAGGTAGGTGAAGCTTAGATTCCTGGGTTTTGGGGGAAAGGGAAGGACCACGGAGAGGAAGGAGGAAGGGAGGAGTCACCACGGATTGGCATGGATGTGAAGCACACATGGCTGAGAAGAGTCTGTTCTGAGGACCAGACAAGATGTAACAAATGCAATGATTATGGGGCTTTCCATGGGGAAGCAGAAAAGATAGATAAGAGAATTAATATCTGCTCAGCACCAGTGCATTAAGGCTTATATTAAATCTAACAGGTCTCTCTGTCTCTCTGTTATTTAGAATATAGTGGGTTAAGGAACTACTGCTGATTTAATAATAAATACAAGAATCAATATTAAATATTAATAATCGTTCAACACTACACTGCATTTTGTCATGCAGATGACATGAGTGTTTGTTTTAGATTTCCATATTCTTCCCTCTGACCTAAATCCAGATATTTGAGAGGTTCTATTGGTAGCAATTGTGTTTGAATGGTAATCTTAGTCAGAGGGATAGGCACTAAAGTAATAGGGTTAAAATGTCAAGTTTAAGGTGTCCTTGGAAAGAAGGAAATGCTCTTGGACCTCCTATGGCCAAAGGCTACATCTGTAGCTCCTGTGAGTATAAATTAAAGGAATGAGATTCTCGTGGAAGGAACCAAATCTGAGGTTTCATTCATCATTGTGAGATGGTCCAGACAACATAAAGAGGGAGTGAGATCTCAATAATCCTTGTGGCTTAAGGGGTTAAGCATAGCCTCCCTTTATACTATAATGGACTGCATGTGAGCCAGTTTGATGCTCACTGTTACAGAGGGACTGACATATGGCTTACGTAGTTAGAGGCCTCTTAGTCAGAAGGAAAATAGCTTAATTCCATTTTCAAAGAAACACAAAGTTTGAGGGCCTTTCCACAAAATGAGTTCTTGAGACTACCTTGGGCAAATGAGGAAGGTCCACAGTAGGCTTTGTCCTACGAGGGAGGTCTGACATTCTCTTCAATGAAGTAAAATGAGGAGGTAACAAGTTGATGGAATGACCTCAGAATAAGAGAAAAGCAATGGGTCCCTTATGAGAAAGAGAAAGCTTTGAGAACTGGTTGAGCAAAGGTATGGATTAGAAATCCCTTGGACAGTGAAGGGGAGGGAGAGCCAGGCAACATTCTATTGAATGTGAATGTCCCTGCTACCTTATTCAATGAAGGAAGGTCCCGTTATTTTTCGTCCAACTGTACTGTGAAGAATTTCCACATCTTGTATTGAGTCTGGGAGAGTTCAGGCAATAACCTGAATCTTCTTCAAAAACCTAGATGGCTGACACTGGCTAAGTCACTTTCTTCAGTTTATTTTCATGTGTCCATGTATGGGCAGCAACGATGGGGTCACTTAATTTCTAGTGATTAGATTGAACAGCATAACATAAGATGCAGTCATTAATGTACACTTAGGACCTGGGAGCTCAAACGAGAGTGGAACAACATATTTCCCTAGCCACCAAGGTCAAAGATGAAAGGCTTGAATACTTTGGATGTATCTCAAAGATATAAAGGGATTCTTGAGGATACATAGTATGGTGCAGTGTTATTCAAAAGAGCAGGTTGAATATCACCTTTGGAAGAAAAGGAATGTGTGAGTTTCCTTTGGTCAAAGTAGGTGATTCATATTCCCTCTTGTATAGTGGGTAAAATCTAAGGTCACATAGTTAATGAAGAGTAGAACTAAGGTCCAGTCTGACCCAGAATAGTTCTCATGACCACATCAATGGACAATAGATCCGTGAGGACTCATGGGAACAGGGGATTTCTGAGAACCTTCTCTCAGAATGGGAAGTTCTGAGAATACTTATGAGAAAGAAGAAGACTTGTATGTCTTGGTTAACAAAGAGGAAATCCAGAGAGATTCAGAAAAATAGGAATATTCAGTCACTATGGTCAGAAGGGGAGGGTCACAGATTTCTTGAGTATTGGAGGAAGTTTCTGGCTCTGCCTCAAGGCTTCCAACTATTCTCCCCAATACACACAGGCATACCCTTTGTGATATATTTCAGAGTCTAGGCAATTGTAATAATAATCTTCTACCATTGATGTTTCCTCAAAGTGGTATTCAGCTGCACATACCGGTTAGTAAAATATAGGAATAGTGAATTTTTGATCACCAACTTTGATGCAAATGGTATGAGAGCTGATTTCAGATTTCTATTTTCTGTCCTATGATATAAAAGGAGAAGGTTGTGAAGTCCCACAGATGGTATATATGTTGTATGGCTATTGTATTCAGAGGGGTTAATGCTAAAGAAATCTTAGATAATAGAGACATGTTTGAGGCATGAACAGAACAGAAGCTATGGTGGTTCATTAGTCACAATATTGAATCTGAAGCCCCCTAGTGCAGAGGGTAGAGGTGTGAGACATCCTTGGACTCACAGGAAATTTTTGAGAGTCCTTTCAATAGAGTTTGATTTCCCTAATCTATCTTTGCAGAACTGAATGTCTGAAATCCTTTGCTCAATGGAGGTAGATAATTGACACAGAAAATTATTTGAGAGATTGGGGATATCTGATACTCTTTTATGCCGAGAGAGTGGTGTAAGGCTCCTGTCACCCATTTAAGGGGAAGAAAAATGACTCAGAACCACTTGATAGGAATGAGAATATATAAGAACCATGTATCTCAAAATAAATGTTTTATTTCCCATTGGGAAAATTGAGTCTAGGACAATGATAGTCCTAGGAGAGTTCTGACATCCTGTTCAGTATAATGAGAGGGAATAAGCTGAAACTGAGACAAATGGGAGCTCTGAGCCCCATGTAAGAGAGGAAACCTCTAAGGCCTTATTGAAAAAAGGAGAACAGAATCTCCTTTGGAAAGTGCCACACACACTTCTGTCTCAGGTAAATATCCCTAGTACCATATGCAGTGGAGAAAGTTCCTAGTGCTGATCATGAGCTTCCAACACTTATTCAGAGTTTTGTTTTTACATAGTTTGTGCTCATTCTGGGAGAGACGAGGCAGTAATGTATCCCTTCTTCCAAAGGACTGGAAGACTGTTGCTGGCTAGCTTTCTTTTTCTAATTTGTGTTCAGCTGTCCAGATATAGGCAGTAATATTAGTCATTCCATTTCTACTGACTGGTCTAAAGGAAGATGACATGGGTTCTATGCTCTGGTTGCTAAACTTGAGCTATGGTACCTTAAACCAGAGTGGTCTGGAGACCCTTGTTTGCAGAGGGAGTCTCTCATGGAACTATACCTGATCAGTTAGGTGTGAGACTACTTTCCCCATACTTAGGAAGGTCTTAAATCCCATTCTTGAGAGGGAGAATGTGTTGGGAGGGTAGGGAAGAGCAGGAAGGTACCACAATCCCTCAGGCAGAAGATGAATTTCCCAGGTTACCTTAGGAATTGGAAGAAGGTGCAGGCAATACCTTATCAGGTCCAAACATCCTCACAGTCCATAATCCCAAGTGTTCTAGGACTCTGAGGCCTGCTTGCTAGCAATCAGAGCAGTTTTTCTCATGGGTTGGTTGGTAATCAATCCCTGGCACTGTATGCTCCACAAGTCTTTCAGCAGGAGCACAGTCATGGGGAACAAATATGGGATCACTCCATTTCTGGTGCAACTCCTAAAGGTAGAAGGTATTAGAACAGGCTCAGATTTTTACTGTTACATCCTATGCCATCATTTCAGAGTGGTCTGCTTTGGTCATTTGGACATACTTGGCCACCCAGATAATAAGGAAAAGATTAAGACCTTCTATAGGAATAGACCTGAGGTGTCTGTGGATAAAAGTGGATTCTCTTAAGAAGCCTTTGTCAGGGTGTGCTGATTTAAATTTTCCTTGAGGTCAGCTTAGTGATGCATGCCTTTATTCCTAGCACTTAGGCAGAGGTAGTTGGATCTCTGTTAGTTCAAGTTCAAAGCCAGTCTGGACTACAGAGTGAGTTCCAGGATAGCCAGGCCTACACAAAGGAACCCTTTCAAAAAAACCCAAACAAATAAATAAGTAAGTAAATAAATCAATTAAAAAATGTAGTTTCCTTGTGAAAAAGATGGGCGTCTGAATCAGTATTCATGTCAGTGACCTGGTCTTCAGTGCCCTTAATCCAAAGAGTTTGTATGGCACTGCCTTGAAATCAAAGGGTATGTCTAAAATTGCCTTGTTTGAAGAAAATAGAATGCAACCATCTTCCTTGACAGAGTATGTATGTCAGAGGTTCTTCATTGCATCATTATTGAACTTGCAGTTACCCGAGACACAAGACAAATTAGAGAGATATTTACTAAGAAAAGTGTGAGTCCCAGTCCATAATAGCAGTAAGTTGTATGGGCCTCCTCAGCAAAATGAATGTATAAGACTCCTTTGGACAAACTTGAATGATCTGAGGCCCCCTTGGCTTGAGTATGATGATATGTTGCCTCCTTAATCAAAGGTAGAAGGAGTGAGTACCCGTGGGGAGAGGAAGTACTGAGGGTCATAAGACAGGGGAGAAAATATCCCATACTGTTCTGAGCAAAATTATAATGACTTATGAGTTCCTAGAATTATAATGACTTATGAGTTCCTAGAATTTCCTTATCTTCTAACAATTCTTTACAATCTGGGATGTCCATATTTTTAGCTGAATCTGCAAGATACTAAGCATCAGCACCTGGATTCATGAACAACTTATGAATGGATATCCCAGAATGCTTGCCTCACAAGAATTGTGTTCAGCCCACCAAATATGAGCCAGAATGATAATTTGGCATGACATTGGGTGATTTTACTCAGGGATGTGGCATGGGGTTCCAGAATTTGCTTGCTTTTTATGATTTCTGTGACCTATAACATAAGGAACAATGTTCATTGGTCAGAGGTGAAATATCCCATATGACCTTGCCATATGGGGAGTGTTGTGAGGGCCGATTGCAACAAAGGGGAAATAAGCTTTAAGCCTCTGTCATCAGAGGAATAAAAATACCAATGTTCTGGAAAGGAGAAAGATCCAAGATCCTGTTGGGCAGAAGGGGAATACTCCTATTTACCTTCTGTTCAGGTTAAAGGTCCAGGCAGTCCTTAGTCAGTTTCCACATCTTCAGGGAACTCTAGAAAATCCCCATTTCTAAATACTCCACTCCAGGTTTGACAGAAATCTGAGGTTTCTTCTGACAGGTGGGGTCACAGTCCCCAGGTCTGTTCCTTACTTAAACTTAAGATAAGCTGCACAGGTATAAATGTAGAGGTCAGGTTCCTTTCTTGTGAGAAGCTTAGAGATAGATGGTCATTGCTCCAGGGTGAGGTTCTTATTCATTGTCCACAGGACTTTAATCCAGAGTTTTCTGAGGTTTCTTTGGTGGTCAAAAGTGTGTTCCCTAGCCAATAAGGTCTGAAGGAGAAGCTCTGGTGTCTCATAGTTAGAGAGTAGACTTAATTCTGCCTTGAGCAGTAAGAGAAGGCCATGTTCTTTCTTGGCCACAGGGAACAAGTCTCAAGCAGCTTTCAGCAGAGCCTGAAAGTTTGAGACACACCCCTGGGTCACACAAGGTCAATTCTGTGGCTTTCTTCATCAGAGGGGTATGTATCAGACCCCTCCATTACAGACAGAGAAAAACTAGTCTTTTTGTTCAAGGAAGGTATTTGACAGTAGCCCCACTTTGGTATACCATTAAAGTCTGGGGCTACTATGGTTAGAGAAAACAGTTCTAACAGCCTCTTCAGAAGATGTTCCAGCAGGGTGAGAAACTCCTTGAACTTGTGACTTAGTTTATTTCTGAGCAGGGCGTTTCTACAACTTGATGGAGTTATTAGTGGAGGTGTAAATTGTCCTGGTTGTAGAAAGATAATTCTGAAGTCCCATTGTGACTTTGCAGAAATTCTATTGTGAAATTCTGTTGATTCTAAAAGAGTTATATTTGTCATGTTCTTGAGACATTGAGAGGTCAGAGGTACTTTGCCTATAAAGTCATATATCTCAGGATCCCTTCAGTCATTTAGAATGTGTGTGACACCCTTGTTCCAAAGTAGTAGGTCTGAAGCACATTTGGGCGATTAGTGAATATCTGCAGTTTCCTGGTTCTCAAGGGAAATGTGTGTCAGTGTTCCCTTGAGCACTGGGAATGTCTGATGCCCTTGATGTTGAAGGAGTCGATCTGAACTCCGTTTGGGTTATTGGTGAAAGTTGTGAGGCACATTGGTTTTAGACATATAAGTGTAAGGCCTGTTGACTTATTGGGGAAGATCTGAGAGCCCCTGGTTCTGAAGGGACAGGCCCCTTGGTTCACACAGCAACTTGGAAGACCTGTGGTTCTGAAGCTGTGGGTCTGAAGCCTGCTTGAAGATTGGTGGAGTGCATTTGGCTTCGTGGTTTAGAAGGCTTATGCCTGGGGGCCCTTGAGCCCTTGAGAATGATTTGAGCTCTACTTCAGGGACTGGGAAAAACTATAAATCCTCCTGCTTCTGAAGGAATAAGTCTGAGGTTCCTTTGTCAGAAACAAAATTTGGAGGAGTCTTGGATGGAACGAGAATGTTTGAAGGATCTACAGACAAACAGGGGTACCATTCCTCAGGGGCAGAAAGTCTCATACTATGTTGGGTAAACAGATAATTCCAAGAGACATGTGGGTTCCTTATCCAACCTTTATGGGAATCTAGAACAACCCCCTTGAGGTTCAAACACTATTTATTTAGCTTTTGCTGCACCTAGAATTGATATGAAGTTTATTCTTTGGCCTTGGCTGATGGCTCAGCAATGGAAACCTTCTGTGACCTCACCATAAAGGAGACTTGACCTCTAGCTATACCTGAGCAGGAAGGGCATTTCTCTGATTGACAGTGCCACCATGTCCAGAGGAAAGATGTCACCCCACGTGTGGGCTCGGCATGGAGCTGGGTGATAAATTATTTACCCAGCAAGTACATGACCCTGAGTTCAATTCCTAGCACTTCAAGAAACTAATGGAGGGCTCGAGAGATGGCTAAACAGTTAAGAGCACTTTCTGCTCTTGCAGAGGACCTGGGTTCCATTCCCAGCACTCAGGGTATCTGATGTCCTCTCCTGGCCTCTACAAGCACCAGGCATATGTAATGTGAGTTAGATTTCTTTAGTGACTATGTAAGGGCCTTTGAAATGCAGACTCTTAAAAGGGCATTTGAAGTCAGCCTCAAGCCTCGAACTTGTTTAAAACACCCAGCAGAGTGGAGTGCATATCGTCCTAGGCATAAGAAGGACAGCCCGGGAAACTGACAAAAATGGCAGCAGTATCCCCTTCTCCTTAGCACCCAGACTACCCTCCCTAGAAACTGGCTCACTTTGAGGAGTTCTGGAAGGAATCAGTAGATTCTCTGTCCTCACTGGGACCTGGAGAAGGACCCAGCCTGGTCAGCACAGTGCCTTTTCCTCTCCTGCTCTGAGTCATGCGGGCATCCCCTCTAGATTGAGCTCTGGGCGAGGAGACCTTTGGTCCCTGCCACATGGAAAGAGACTCCTGCCATGAGCCAGACCAAGAAGGCTGAAACAGATGCTGAGAAAAGCCATGTCTGGAGGTGGGAGCAGAGTGGCCCGAGGCTATATCAGTCCATGGGCCGGCAGCTGAGTGAATGATTCAGGCATGAGGTGCCAGTTTTCTGAGTCTGCCGAATGGACTGGGAGGAGACCTCAGAGACAGAGGCCGCAGCTCCACCAAGGGACAGCAGAGACAGAGCCCTGCCAAGGTGCCTGACTGAGGAATCTAACCCCAAGCTGGGCAGTTAGCCAGGCTGGCTAAATGAGCCATCAGTGGCGGCCTTAAGTCTTGAGTCTGAGGAGGCTTAGGAAACCTCAAAGGCAGGCAGGAGGTGGACCCTCTCCTGTGAGGAGGCCCCAACAAGGCTGCCATGCCAGTCTGACTGAGGAGGCCTTGAGCCCAAGCTGAAGTGAGGAGGCAGCCAGCTCGATAGCCAAATTACCACGGCACAACTGCTATTGTGTTGTTACTGCAACATACTGCTGACCAAGTTGCCCTCAATGGACCTGCACTAGAGGATCTGGGTATCCTTTCAAAAGGGTTAGTGTTGCGCCTTAGGTAATAAATGTTTAGGTATTAATAAATATAGTTTAATAAAGTTTATGATTACAGGAATGAACACAGTGCACAGACACACATGAAGGCAAAACAACTATATATATATATATATATAATTAAAATAGAGTTGGGGCTGGAGAGATGGCTCAGTGATTCAGAGCACTGGCTGCTCTTCCAAAGGAGCTGGGTTCAAATCCCTGCACCCACATGGCAGTTCAAAACTGTCAGTAATGGCCAGGCATGGTGGTGCATGCCTTTAATCCCAGTACTCAGGATGCAGAGGCAAGAGGATCTCTGTGAGTTCAAGACCAGCCTGGTCTACAAAGTGAGATCCAGGATAGCCAGGCATACACAGAGAAACCCTGTCTGAAACAAAACAAAACAAAATATTGGTGCTGGAGAGATGGCTCAGAGATTGAGTACTGACTGCTCTTCCAGAAGTCCTGAGTTCAATTCCCAGCAACCACATGTTGGCTCATAACTCTCTCTATGAGACCTGATGCCCTCTTGTGGCCTGCAGGCACCCATGCAGACAGAACACTGTATACATAATAAATAAATAAATCTTAAAAAAATCACAAAACATTCAAACAACAACCACCACACAAATGGAGTTAGTTAAGCAGAGTGTGTGGCACAGATCAGTAATCCAAGCAGTAGGAAGCAGTGTCTGAAAGATTACATGTTTAAGGGAGCTCGGATTAAACAAAACACCTTCCAGAAAGTGTCTGAGACTCTTGGTATTCATACTCTATTCTTTGATATCAATTTTTCTGTACACAACTCTGAACAGGTAGCAAGTACACCTGAAGTAACACGTTCCTCTGATGTCACCCTTAAGGAGACTCATGCCTGAACTCATTGAAGAAACTGGCCAGAAGGGATGGGCTAGAAGATTGGGGCAGAAGTGAGGCTTGAGTAGAACTTCACAGCTGCTTTTGGCACCTGCACTAGCTCCCGGCAAGTTCATGGAAAAGAGGGCAAATAGGAAACACACAGATCCTAGGTGTGAATTGAATAAGAATAATAGCTCCATATAAACTAACATTATGGAAGTGTAGGTGGCTTTTCATTCATTCATGTGTGTGTGCTTTTTCCACAGTTGGAAGGAAAGGGTATTGCCATTGAGCCCCTTATGAAACTGACCTTTGGGTAAAATCTGCCCTCCTGGATTGAAAGATCTCTTCTGGTATCAGGCCTGAAATGTTGCCTTGGAGGATGCAGAGCCTCAGTAAGAGCTGATGGGCAGAGGACCTGCCAATGGTCCTGTCAGTGCTGTTTCCTGCCACTGTCCTCTCTCCCCCTCCTAACAGCACCCTCTGTGTGTTGTACACCTCCAAGTGGCTTTTGTGTCCCCCAAAACCTGAGACCAAAATACCTCACTTATAATATATCCATGCAAACTCCCTCGCATGTCTGTCCCACAAACTTTTTACAACCTAAATCTCTCCTTTGAATTATAACCACCCTAACTCCCTCCTTTTCCATATACCTTTGTGAAAAAATACTGTCTCTTCTAATATACCCATCCAAAATACCTTCTGTTTCATGTACCCATCGAAGTTGCTGGTCTATCCACCAAACCTCATGTGACCCAAATCGCTCCCTTGAAATATACAAACCCAAACTCCCTCCTTTGACATATACATTTGGGAACAAATCTTGTCTCCTCTCATATACCAATCCAAAATACTGCCTGTTTCATGTACCCATCCAAGTTGCTGGTCTGTCCCCCAAACCTCATGAGACCCACATTCCTCCCTTGATATATAACCACCCAAACTCCCTCCTTTGACATATACCTTTGGGAACAAATTTTGTCTCTTCTCATATACCCATCCAAAATACCTGTTTCAAGCACCCACTGAAGATACTTGTCTGTCCCCCTAGCATTATGAGACCCAAATCCCTCCCTTGTAATTTACCCACCCAAACTCCCTCATGCCATATACCTCGGGAAGCGAATCTTGTCTCTTCTCATATACCCATCCATTGTCCCTCTTGTTTCATGCACACTTCAAAGTTGCTTGTCTGTCCCAAAACCTTATGAGACCCAACTGCCTCCATTGTAATATATACCCACCCAAATTCCCTCCTTTGCCATATACCTTTGGGAACAAATTAAGGCTCTTCTCATAACTGAGAAAAAGTCCCTCTTGTTTGATATACCGATCAATGTTCCTTGTCCTTCCCCCAAAACTTATGAGACCCAAATCCCTCCCTACTCATATAGTGCACCAAACTCCCTCCTTTGCCATAACCTTTGGGAACAAATATTGTCTATTCTAATATACCCATCAAAAATAACTGTTGCTTCATGTACATATCCAAGTTGCTTGTGTGTACCCTAAACCTTATGAGACCCAAATACCTCCCTTGAAATATACCCACCCAAACTCCCTCCTTTCCCATATACCATTGGGAAAAATACTGTCTCTTTTAATATACCCATCCAAAATACCTCCTGTTTCATGTACCCATCCACATGGCTGGTCTGTCCCCAAAACACTCCCTTGCAACATACCCACCCAAACACCCTCTTTTGCCATATACCTATGGGAACAAATCTTTTCTTTAATATACCCATCCAAAGTACCTCCTGTTTCATATAACAATCCAAGTTGCTTGTCTGTCCCCCAAACCTTATGAGGCCCTTATCCTTCCCTTGAAATATACCCACCCAAAATCCCTCCTTTTCAATATACCTTTGTGAACAAATCTTGTCTCTTCTCATATACCTATCCAAAATACTTCCTGTTTCATGCACCCTATCAAGTTACTTGTCTGTCCACCAAACCTTATGAGACCCAAATCCCTCCCTTGAAATTTACTCACCCAAACACCCTCCTTTGCAATATACCTTCTGGAACAATCTTGTCTCTTCTTTTATACCCATCCAATGTTGCTCTTGTTTCATGCACACTTACAAGTTGCTTGTCTGTCCCCCAAACCTTATGAGAACCAAAATCCTTCCTTGAAATATACCCTCATAAACTCCCTCCTTTGCCATATACCTTTGGGAACAAATCTTATCTGTTCTCATATACACATCCAAAATAACCCCTGCTTCATGTACCTATCCAAGTTGTTTGAGTGTCCTCCAAACCTTATGAGACCCAAATACCTCCCTTGTAGTATTTCCATCCAAGTGCACTTGCTTGTCTGACCCACAAACCTTATGCACCCAAATCCCTCCCTTGTAATATACCCAACTAAACTCATCATTTTGCAATATGCATCCTGTCTCCTGTCATATACCAATCCAAAATTCCTCCTGTTTCATGTACCAATCCAAGTTGCTTGTGTGTCCCAGAAATTTTTGGAAACTAAATCCCTCCCTTGTATTGTACCAACCCAAACACAGTCCTTTGCCACATACCTATGGGAACAAATTTTGTCTCATCTCATATACACATAAATAGTCCCTCCTGTTTCCTGTACCCATCCAATTGCTTGTATCTCCTCCAAACCTTATGAGACCCAACTTCCTTCTTTGTAATATACCCACCTGAAATCCCTCCTTTGTCCTATACCTATGGGAAGAAACTTCTCTCTTCTCATATACCTATCCATATTCCTGCTGTTTCAGGTACCCTTCCAAGTCTATCCCCCAAACCTTAAGGGACACAATCCCTCACAGTAATGTACCCACTCAAACTCTCTCCTTTGCCATATAACTTTGGGAACAAATCTTGTCTATTCTCATATATCCATTAAAAATACCTCCTGTTTCATGCACCCACACAAGTTATTTTTGTCTGTCCCCCAAACCTTATGAGACCAAAATCCCTCCCTTGTAATATACACACCCAAACTCCCTCCTTTTCAATATAACTTGGGAACAAATTCTGACTCTTCCCATAACCCGCACAAAGTCACTCCTGTTTCATATACCCATCCAATTTGCTTGTCTGTCCCCCAAACCTTATGAGACCCAAATCTATCCCAAGAAATATAGCCAACCAAACTCCCTCCTTTGCCATAAAAATTTGGAACAAATACTGTCTCTTCTAATACACCCATCCAAAATACCTCCTGCTTCTTGTACCCCTCCAAGTTGTTTGTGTGTCCCCCAATCCTTATGAGACCAAAATGCCTCACTTGTCATATATCCATCCAAACTCCCTTGCTTGTCTTTCCCACAAATCTTATGCAACCCAAATCCCTCCCTTTTAATATAACCACCCAAACTCCCTGTTTCCCATATACCATTGGGAAAAAGTACTGTCTCTTCCAATATACCCATACAAAATACCTCCTGTTTCATGTAACCCAACCAAGTTGCTGGTCTGTCCCCCAAACCTTATGAGACCCAAATCCCTCCCTTGAAATATGCCCACACAAATTCTCTCCTTTTCTATATACCTTTGGTGTCAAATCTTGTCTCTTCTCATAGACCCATCCAAAATAACTCCTGTTTCACGCACCAACCCAAATTACTTGTCTGTCCATCAAACCTTATGAGACACGGATCCCTCCCTTGAAATTTACCCACTCAAACTCCCTCCTTTGCCATATACCTTGTGCAAAAAATCTTGTCTCTTCTCATATACTCATCCAAATACCTCCTGTTTTATGCACCCACTCAAGTTACTTCTCGGTCCCCCAAACCTTATGAGACCAAAATCTCTCCCTTGTAATATACCCACCCAAACTCCCTCCTTTGCCATATATCTCTGGGAACAAATTCTGACTCTTATCATATCCCAGACAAAGTCACTCCTGTTTCATGTACCCAAGCAAGTTGCTTATTTGTCTCCTAAATTTTATGAGATGCAAATCTCTCCCTAGTAATATAGCCAACGAAACTCCCGGTTTGCCATAAAATTTGGGAACAAATACTGTCTCTTCTAAAACACACATCCAAAATACCTCCTGTTTCTTGTACACCACCAAGTGCATTGTGATTCCCCTAAAACTTATGCGACCAAAATACCAAACTTGTAATATATCCATCCAAGCTCACTTGCTTGTTTGACCCATAAACCTTATGCACCCAAATCCCTCCCTTGTAATATACCCAAGTAAACTCCCTCTTTTGCCATATACATTTGGAAACACCTCCTGTCTCTTCTAATATACCCATCCAAAATTTCTCCTGTTTCCCGTACGAATCCAAGTTTCTTGTGTGTCCCCACATTTTAGGAGACCAAATCCTCCCTTGTATTATACCCACCCAAACACCATCCTTTGCCATATATCTATGGGAACAAATTTTGTCTCTTCTCATATACCCATCAATACTCCCTCCTGTTGCATGTACCCATCTAGTTGCTTGTTTGTCCTCCAAACTTTATGGTAACCAAATTCCTTCCTTGTAATAAACCCACCTGAACTCCCTCCTTTGCGCTATACCTATGGGAAGAAACTTGTCTCTTCTTATATACCCATCCATAGTCCCTTCTGTTTCAGGTACACTTCCAAGTTGCTTGCCTATCCCCCAAACCATAAATGACCTAATACCTCACTGTAATAAACCCACACAAACTCCCTCCTTTGCCATATACCTTTGGGACCAAACTTGTCTCTTCTCATATACCCATCAAAATACCTCCTGTTTCATGCACCCACCCAAGTTACTTGTCTGTCCCCCAAACTTTATGAGATCAAAATCCCTCCCTTGTAATATACACACCAAAACTTCCTCCTTTGCAATATACCTTAGGGAAAAATAACTGACTCTTCTCATAACCCAGACAAAGTCACTCCTGTTTCATGTACACATCCAATTTGCTTGTCTGTCCCCCAAATTTTGTGAGACTTAAATACCTCGCTAGTAATATAGCCAACCAAACTCGCTCCTTTGCCATAAACTTTGGGAACAAATAATGTCTCTTTAATACACGCATCCAAGATAGTTCCTGCTCCTTGTACGCCTGCAAGTAACTGTGTATCGCTCAAACCTTATGAGACCAAAATACCTCACTTGTAGTATATCCATCCAAACTCCCTCATTTATCTGTCCCACAAACCTTATGCAAGCTAAAACCCTCCCTTGTAATATAACCACCCAAATTCCCTCTTTCCCATATACCATTGGGAAAAAATACTGTCTCTTCTAATATGCCCTTCCAAAATACCTCCTGTTTCATGTACCCATCCAAGTTGCTGGTCTGTCCCCAAAACCTCATGAGAACCAAATACCTCCCTTGAAATATACCCACCCAAACTCCCTACTTTGCCATATACCTTTGAGGACAAATCTTATCTCTTCTCATAGACCCATGCAAAATACCTCCTGTTTCATGCACCCACCCAAGTTGCTTGCTGTCCCCAAATCTTGATGAGACCCAAATCCCTCCTTTGTAGTATACCCACCCAACCTCCTTCCTTTGCCATATACCTTTGAAAACAAACTAGTCTCTTTTCATATACCATTCAAAGTCCCCACTGTTTCATGTACCCATCCATGTTGCTTGACTGTCCACCAAACCTTATGAGACATAAATCCTTCCCTTGTAATTAACACAACCAAACTCTATCCTTTTGCTTATACATTTGGGAACAATTCCTGTCTCTTCTCATATACCCATTCAAAATTCCTCCTCTTTCATATACCCAACCATGTTGCTTGTGTGTCTCCCAAAAATTTGATAGCCACACACTCCCTTGTAATTTACATATGTAATTTACATATACCCATCCAAAATACCTCCTGTTTCATGCACCCATCCAATTTACTTGTCTGTCCCTCAAACCTTTTGAGACCCAAATCCCTCCCTTGTAATTTATCCACCTAAACTCCCTCCTTTGCCATATACTTGGGGAACAAATCTTGTCTCTTTTCATATACCCATCCAATGTCCCTCTTGTTTCTTGCACACTTCAAAGTTGATTGTTGGTCCCCCAAACCTCCTGAGACACAAATCCCTCCATTTTAATATATCCACCCAAATTCCTTTTTTTTTGCCACATACCTTTGGGAACAAATCCTGACTCTTCTCATAACAAAGACAAAGTCCCTCTTATTTCATATAACCACCAATGTTGCTTTTCTGTCCCCCAAAACTTATGAGACACAAATTGCTCCCTACTCATATAGCCAACCAACCTCCCTCCTTTGCCATAACTTTTGGGAACAAATACTGTCTCTTCTAATACACCCAGCAATAATACCTTCTGCTTCATGTACCTATCCAAGTTGCTTGTGTGTCTCCCAAACCTTATGAGAGGCAAATACCTCCCTTGTAATATATCCATCCAAGCTCTCTTGCTTGTCTCACCCACAAACCTTATGCAACCCAAATCCCTCCCTTGTAATATATCCACCCAAACTCTGTCCTTTCCCATATTTGGGGAAAAATATTGTCTCTTCTCTTATACCCATCCAAAATACCTCCGGTTTCATGTACCCATCCAAGTTTCTGGTCTGTCCTCCAATCCTCATGAGACCCTGTAGGCGGTTAGATAAATTAGATTTAGAAAATATATATGGGTTTCTGATACTGTCTCTTAATTCAGGGCATAAAGAGCATTATCAGCATGTGGACTAAAAACAGGAAACAAACAGGAGACTTAATAGACTGAAAAACAAGGTTGAAGTCAGGAAAACAGGAAAGACTTAATGGACTTGAAGAAACAAAGTATCTGGCCTGACATTGTTTTCAGCTGCTAAGTGGGCGGAGCCCAAATTAAGCTGAAACAGAGTTCCTCCTATTTAAGAGCAGTGCATGGAGCCCAGAGAGAGAAGAGGCCCCTGATGCTAGAGAGCTCCAAGAGTCTTGCTGAAAAAAGGGCTAACCATTGATGGCCAGCTCTCTCCCTGAAGCAGAAAGAAGCCGGTGAGCAAAGAAAGCCTGAGCAAGACACCAAAAGGCCAAGGACTGGACCCTGTGGCTCAGCTTTTGCCTAGAGGGGTTTGATCTGTCCGATCAGTGGCCTAGGGGAAATTGTGCCTGGCTTTAAGGACTGAGGCAGAGCAGCTGAGTTCCTGATTCAAAAGAAGTAAGTTGGCCTGCAGATGGCTGGGGTCTCCCACAGAGAAGAAAGCATGAAGCCTTATTTAAGGTGAGACTGCAATAACCAACTTACCCTGACAAACCTGCATCTGAGAGATCCACAAAAAGGACTGCTAAGTGCGTTAAAGAATCTACAACAAAGACTGTGTTCCTGACGACTGAGGACCTGCCCCAGAGACTGTATCATTCTAAAAGGTTATGAAAGTAGTTGTTATAATTATCAATAGGTTTAGTGGATAGGTTAAAGGGGTTGTAGGAATTTATA
This sequence comes from Lophiomys imhausi, assembly GCA_907164525.1. Lineage (NCBI taxonomy): Eukaryota > Metazoa > Chordata > Mammalia > Rodentia > Muridae > Lophiomys > Lophiomys imhausi. The sequence goes on along the minus strand of CAJQZJ010000608.1, from coordinate 152,142 downwards.
GGATTAATAGTTAAAAAATTGTTGGTGTTTGTTATAAGTGAATTTAGTAATAAATAAATAAGTGTTAAATAATAATTTAAAAGTTTGGTTGAAAGACCCAAAACACTCCCTTGCAATATACTTACCCAAACACCCTCCTTTGCCATATACATATGGGAACAAATCTTTTCTCTTCTCATATACCAATCCAAAGTTCCTCCTGTTTCATATACCCATCCAAGTTGCTTGTCTGTCTCCCAAACCTTATGAGACCCAAATTGCTCCCTTGAATATACCCAACCAAACACATTCCTTTACCATATACCTTTGGACAATTTTTGTACCTTCTCATATACCCATCCAAAATCACTCCTGTTTCATGCACCTATCCATGTTGAGTGTCTATCCCCCAAACTTTATGAGACACAAATCCCTCCTTCATAATATATCCACCCAAACTCCCACCTTTGCAAAATACCTGTGGTAACATATCCTGTCTCTTCTCATATACCCTTTCAAAATCCCTCCTATTTCATGTACACATCCATGTTACTGTGTTTCCCCCAAACATTTTGATACACAAGTCCCTCCCTTGTTAAATATACCCCCAAACTCCCTCCTTTGCCATATTGTTTTGGGAACAATTCCTGTCCCTTCTCATTACCCAATCCAATGTCCCTCCTATTTCATGCACCCATCCAAGTTGCTTATCTGTCCCCTAAACCTTATGTGACACAAAACCCTCCCTTGAAATATACCCACCCTCATTCTCTCATTTGCCTTTGACCTTTGGGAACAAATCTGGTCTCTTCTCATATTGCCATCCATGGTCGCTCTTTTTTTCATGTACCCATTCAAGTTGCTTGCTGTCCACCAATCTTGATGAGACCCAAATCCCTCCCTTGTAAAATACCCACCTAAACTGCCTCCTTTGCCATATACCTTTGGTAGCAAACCTTGTCTCTTCACATATTCCCAACCATAGTCCCTCTTGTTTCATGTACCCATTCAAGTTGCTTGCTGTCCCCCAATCTTGATGAGACCAAAATCCTTCCCTTGTAATATACCCACCCAAACTCCTTCCTATGCCATATATCTTTGTAAACAAACCAGTCTCTTTTCATATACCCATTCAAAGTCCCTCCTGTTTCATGTACCCATCCAAGTTGCTGGTCTGTCCACCAAATCTTATGATACCCAAATCATTCCCTTGTAATGTACATACCCAAAGTCTCTGCTTTTATGTATACATTTAGGAACAAGTTCTGTTTCTTCTCACATACCCATTCAAAGTCCCTCCTGTTTCATGTACCCATCCAAGTTGGTTGTCTGTCCCCCAAACTCTATGAGACCCAAATCCCTCCCTTGTAATATACCCACCCAAACTCCCTCCTTTGCCATATACCCCCCATTTCTTCTCCCTATTCCAAGTTCCATCATAATAACCCACAAGAGCACATAACTTTTTAAATTAGAATTTTTAAATTTTTAGTATCAATGAAATTTTGAATTTTATTTTGTAAGGAACCGGGGTTTTCTCAGAATTGAGATAGTCATCTATTGGCTATCTGTCTGTATTCCAGTAGCGGTTGCTTCTTCTTTGGTTGATTGAGCAACCTTCTCATTGGTCTCCTCTGCAGGTTTCTGGGTGGGTTCTTCAGCGGGCTTCTGAGCTGCCTCCTCCTCTGCAGGCTCTTTGGCTGCCTCTTTTGCTGGAGTCTCCACTGCCTTGTCAACTGTCTTCTGGGCTGCCTCCTCTGCTGTCTTCTGGGCTGTCTCTGCTGGCTTCTGGGCTGATGTCTCACATGGAGTCTCAGTGGCTGCTCCCTCTGCTGGCTTCTGGGCTTCCTCCTCCGCTGGAGTCCTAGCTGCCTCCTCAGCTGCTTTCTGGGCTTCCTCCTCCATTGGAGTCTCAGCTGCCTCCTCCACTGGTTTCTCAGCTGCCTTCTCAGAGGGATTTCTGGCTGGTTCCTCAGCGGGTTTCTCAGCTGGCTCCTCTGTGGGTTTCTGGCCTGGTTCCTCTGCGAGCTTCTGGCCTGGTTCCTCCACAGGTTTCTGAGCTGCCTCCTACCCGAGTTTCTGACATGCATGCTCCATGGTCTTCTGGCCTGCTTCCTCCACTTTCTTCTTTGTGGCATTATCCTCCACCTTCTCAGGAACCTCAGCTAGTGGAAGTGGCTCTTTCACGGGTGTTGATGGCTTCCTTTTCTTTCTCTGATGTGGAGCAGCATCTCCAGCATCCTTGGTGACACTCTTTGTGTGGCCATGCCTTCCACGTTTGGTTCCTTTAGATACCTGCAATGATGAGGACACAAAAATTAATTTAGAAAGAATTTGGGATAAGCAAGTGAAAGGAGTGTTGTCAGAAATGGTGAGATTAGATAAGTAGACTTAGGCCAGGCCAAAAAAGTCACTTTAGACATGAGTAAATCAATTGAGTGATTATGGTAGGGAGAGTCATCTTACCTTTCCATAAAGAATATTTGGGGGATAAAGCTTCTAGGCTGTCTTCATTTTTATTGGCCTTACAGGCTTTGGTCTCTCCTCAATATCACTTGAGGAACTAGTGAGGTCCATCTCAGATATGCTTTCGATTGTAGTACCTTGAGAGGTCTCGAGACAAGTACGTCTGTTCAGTTGCCTGACCTGCAGAGGTCTGAGCAACTCTCAGGGCAGTGAATGCCTTAGCCCTAGAGATCCAGGAGTCATCATGGTGCTCAGCCAATAGGAGATGAACATGTGCTCAGACATCACAAACCATGGCTCTAACCCACCAAAATGCCTGCTGGGGCAACAAAGAGTGGACTGTACCTTTATTGACAATGTTGCAGTGTGTGTGTGGGGGGGGGAAGCGAGACACTGAAAAGGCAAAGACAGTCTAGTTTTAGAAGGAAATTTCCCTTCAACAACCTCCTGGCAACTTTTCCATGCCATTCTTCTTCATATATCCACATTAGTTATGATACAACACACAAGTGAGAATTTGCTTCACCAAGTTCTTCTCCAAGTCTCCAGTGCTCAATGGTGTATTCCACTATGTCTGCTTTAATATTTAGATAGTATCTTGAATGTATTCCCTACACATTCCCAAGTAACATTGCTGTATTTAAATATCAGTAAATATGTCAACCATCTTAGCAACGTGTGCTATAGCAAACATCTAGGTTCCCACCAGGACCCAACTTCCTACTCACATCTACTCCCAGAATCCTTTGCTTCACCTACCCTACCTTACTTCATGTACTTCCCGTGTCCTCCTCCAGGTTCAATCCTTCTGATTGTACCCCAGCACCCTATACTTATTTTTCTACATCCCACCATATCTAGCCTGGGTCCCAAAGCCTAGTCTTGCTTCTTGTATCTTGTAGTAACTACCTGTAGCCTTCCTTGTGGTCCAAATATGTCACCACACCTAGTCCCACCACCAAGTGTTATGGACAACATCTAGGTGCCTTGCCTAGTCACATCCTAAGTTATACAGGCTCCATTCAGGACAGGCTCTATCCTCATCCACTCACAGGACCCTTTGTAACATCTACACGACCCTCCATACAGACTCCTTAGATCCTCCACCAGAGTTTTTCCTATAGAGCATGTGTGTGTTGTCAGCGTGCAGGCACACATACAAACACACAAGCACATGCACTCACATATACCTGAATATTTGTATTTCCACATCCTATGAATCTAGTGAATGTACCAAAGCCAGTACCCAGGCCTAATCTGGGTGTGTAGCCTTGCAGTAGTGATCTCTAGGCTTACACAGAGTCTCAAGTCTTGTGCCCCAGCATGGTTTCATTATTTCTTCCTTTGCTTTGGCCAACATATAAGCTCCTTTCATGCCCTCATTCACCCATAGGACCCTTTCCTTGCACTTCCTACCCCTGATCAGTCCATACCCAGTCTCTTCACTTCTTCCAGTGTGTAGAATGTTCAGTACCCCACACAGTACCAGATACTTGTTTTCCACAGTGTGCCAGATCTAATCTGGATACCACAAGCAATGCCCAATCCTAGTCTGGACTCCTTGCCTTGTAGTAGGTACTGCTAAGCTTCAACATGGTCTCCAATCTGGCATGGCCTAGTCTGAACACCTCTCCAAGTGCTATACCCAACATGTAGGCTCTTGAAAGATCCTTTGAGCTGCCCGGAACTCTCTACTTCACACCCAGACTTCTCATGTACCTCACCCATCCCTCTCCCATGTACTCTATCCAGGTGAGTACCTCCACACTCAGGAGCTGTTTTTCAATATACAGTAGAATCTGTCCCAGATAGAACAGCCCCTGTTCCATCTTATAATGGCTGCCTGCAACTTACAGTGGTGACTTCTGACCTTCATTAGGATCCCAATATCAAACCCCAGCACCATTCTACTACCAGTTCCTGTGCTGTAGCCAACATCTAGGTTCCCTTAGCACCTACCATCCCTGCACCCATTCATGGAATATTTTCTCTGCCTACATAACCCCACTTCTTATCCCAACTTCCCATGTCCTCCCCCAATGTCTAACATGGTGAATATTCCCCATTACATACTTGTTTTTCTATATCTTAGCTTATGTAACTCATATCTCACAGCCTATGTGCCAGTCTAGTATAGAGACTTATGTGCTTGCATGTTTCTGTAGTGACACCTAGGCTTCGTCAGAGGCCAAATCCCACCACCTACTCTTGTTCTGTAACCAACATACAGGATTCCACCAGGAACCAGCCCCTCATACATACCCACATCTACATTGAGGACTCTTTTGTACCACCCACAGTATCACTTCATACCCAGACTTCTCATTTCTTCCTCCATGAGATATCATGTTTGATTATTCCTTCACATTGTAATACTTTTGTTCCTCATCATTCTGGATCTAGCCTGGTTCTCAGAGCCAATACTCTGGCTTAGTCTGATCAACTATTACTTGTAGTAGCAACATATGGGTTTCCATAGGGTTGAAAATCGCATACCCTGGCCTCCTTTGCACTTTGGCAAGTTGGTGGTGGTGAACATACCCTAAGTGTGTTCCCAGTGATAACACCATGAAGATGCTGCTCATGAGGGTCCGCTGAGACTAAAGAACAGTAAAAATGGCATGAGACTGCTAGCATTGTGAAGTATAAAATAGGGATAGTACCCACTTATGTAAGGTTGGAATTGACTGATCCACAGGTGGTAGCTGCTATAATTGACAAGGTGCCTAAAAAGGAAATTCCTGCTCTTTTTATGAAGATAGTGCAAGATATATATAAAGATAGGTTGATGAGCAAAAGGCTAGCCTTAAATATTACTAGGAGAACCAGAGGAATTCGTACAACCTCAGATGCACCTCCAAGTAGTGTCCCATCATCTCCGGTGGTAACCAATAGCAAAAAGACTCCAATTATCCACAAGCTGGCAAATAGCCTCAACACCTTAACTGATACAACTCAGTGGAGAGGGAGATGCCAGATTTGCTCAGGTACTCTTAGGGGGAGTACTGAATTCATGGAGTCTAGACCCTTTAATTCGCAAGAATTATTTGAGTTAAGGATGGAATATGCCCAAAATTTTATGAAGGATGCTTCATACATGGTCAGACTGTGGGAAAAACGAGCTGACACAGTAAGGATGCATGAGATGGAAATGAGAAAAATAAGAAACATAACAGAAAACTCTTCAGTATTTTAGGCACTCAAGCACTATCTAGATATGTCTATTGGAGATACCTATCCATAATTGGACTGGATAACAGCAGCATGGAGATATGCATTCCCAACCATAGATATAACCTAGTTTGAAAGAACTGGCAAATGGAGCACATATCAAGAAGCCATTAATACTTGCAGAAAACTGGGAGTGTTGTGGTATATTTACAACCAGGCAGCAACACCGCAAACACCAACTCTGACTCCAGCATTCAGGAGGTTATTAATCCAAGGCACACCATCCAATTTAAGAATGAGCCTAAATGGAACACTACAAAACATCCAAACTATAGCAGAAGACATAGACTTCTTTAAGGGATTTAGAGAAGAAGAAGCAGGAAGATTAGTTCCTTTAATGTTAGGAAAAGAACCAGCAAATTTACAGGCAGATTTACTCACATGGCCAGAAAAATCAAATTTAAACATGGGAATCAAAACAATATGCCCATAAGGCAAAATCTGAAAACTGGACCATTGAAAAGAATAATAGGGACATCTGAAAAACCATGGAACGGGATTAGAAGCAGACCATTTTTAGGTCAAAGGGGATGGCCCCTACCTCAAGGTCAGGGAGGCCACCCCAATTTTCAAAACAGATTCCAGCAAGGAATAATGAAGGCACTCTATGAGATTCCTCAGCATCCCAGAAGAATGTTCAATCGTTTCAGATATGAAAAATAGATATAAAGACTCTTATAAAATTGCCAATAAAAATAAAAAATAAGCTAATAGAATTAAAATGTATTTTAGATACAAGAAGCCAAGCCAGATAAGTATAATAAATCAGTTTTCAGAATTTTCTTATTTTTTTTCCTTTATTTTTTATTTCTTCAAGTTACATCTCAATCGCAGTCCACTGCCTATTCCCCCTCCAGTCCCACCCTCCCACCCTCAACCACCCATCCTCTTCCTTTTCTTTTTCTTTTAACTTTAAGGTATATCTTATTTCCCCCTACAGTTTCCCCTTTCAGTCCAACAAATGGCTCTTTCTCTTATAATAATAAATACAATACAGTAAAACAGAGGTAATTAGGCCACAGTTATGAGGGTTATATGGCTTAACATACATTCCCAATGACCAGTCCATATGTATTTGGTATCTGACTTTAACATTCTACTATCTAGCCATCCCCATGAGTTTAAAGTTTCATATCTGACTCAACATTCATATTAACTTGCAACACAATTTTAAAAGTATCTTCTTAGATCTATAACACTCTCTTGACTCCTAAACAACTCAAAATTTAATTTAATTATGAGACTCTATCTATCTGTTCTTCAACCACCTCAGAGACCTGAGAGGGATAAATATATTTGATTTTATAGGAAGTACAGGGCCTGCAGCTTCCCCAACTAAGAAATGACATACCAGTGGCTGCATGGACAGTTCCCATTTTCTCTCCATACATTACAGCATCGCTCTTCAGTCATTTGGCCCCGTTTCTCTGACAGACACTGATTGTAGAGCAGGGGTTATGAAGGACTTACCTACCCTGTCTTGGCACAGTTAGGCTGTCGACTTACCTGCTTCCAGGTTTTGTACTTTTTGGACAGCATTCTGTCTACAGTTGGAGCAAGGGGCTTTTCCTACCAAGAGATAGGCTTGCGACTAATTCAATCATCTCCCACTGGAGATTCTTCGATGCTCATCTTCTACTTGGAGGAGAATAGGGGGTGCTGTCAGGAGTTGATATGTCTTGATATAAAAAAATCTAAAGTTACAAAAACATCTTTGAATTCCATATTCTGCAGATATCTTGAGGTTTTTGAAGAGGCTCTATCTATCTCTTATATTAAGGTAAGCAGATGTTTCTTGTCTCTTAGCAGGTTTATTTCTGATTAGCTTAGCAAGTAACTATAATAGGCTGTCATAGTACCTAACAGAATGACCGGCTTGCATAACCATTAGTTTGTATTTCTTAATTATCCTAAACAGTTTATGACACTTAGTAGTAAAAGGCCGAAACGTCACATTTCATTTTTTTTTCTTTACCTCCTAACCCTTCCATCCCATTTCTCTGGGGTTGGGTGTCCTTATATAACAGTCCCTCATCTCAGTTAAGAGGTCGTATGAGGGCCCAGAGCTTCTTCATTCATGGGGGATCTACGAAGCAGTACCATCAGTGAAAAGTGTCTCCTTGCCTGGGAGAGAGAACTAATAAACAAACAAATCAATAAGCATACAGTAGATAGAAAAGACTAAAAAATAGAAAAAATATAACTAATATATAAAAAACAAATAAAAATTAAAAATAAGAAGTCTATATCCAAGTTCCCTTTGGTGTGTTAGTTGCAGTATTGATACCTTCTACTATATAGGTAAAATCCTACTATAAGTCAATAGATGCCATATGTGTCCTTCTGAGTCTGGGTTAGTTCACTCAGGATGAGCTTTTCTAGTTCCATCAATTTGGCTGCAAATTGCATAATTTCATTGTTCCTGATAGCTGAATAAAATTCTATTGTGTAGATGTACCACAGTTTTTTAACCCATTCTTCGGTTGAGGGACATCTGGGTTGTTTCCAGTTTCTAGGAATTACAAATAAGGCTGCTATAAACATAGATGAGGAAACTTCCTTATGATTCCGTGAAGAGGCATTTGGGTGTATACCCAGAAGTGGTATGGCTGGGTCTTGAGGCAGAGCTATTCCAAGTTTTCTAAGATATCGCCAGACTGACCTCCATAGTGGTTGCACAAGCCTGCATTCCCACCAGCAATGGAGTAGGGTACCCCTTTCTCCACACCCTCGCCAGCATGTGTTGCCATTTGAGTTTTTGATCCTAGCCATTCTGACAGGTGGGAGATGGAATCTCAGAGTCGTCCTGAGTTGCATTTCTCTGATGATTAAGGATGTTGAGCATTTCTTCAAGTGTCTCTCAGCCATTAGGGATTCCTCCTTTGTGAATTCTCTATTTAGCTCTGTCCCCCATTTTTTGATTGGATTATTTGGTTTCTTGGCATTTAATTTCTTGAGTTCTTTGTAGATTTTGGATATTAGCCCTCTGTCAGATGTGGGGTTGGTGAAGATTTTCTCCCAGTCTGTAGGCTGCTGTTTTGTTCGAATGACAGTGTCCTTTGCCTTACAGAAGCTTTTCAGTTTCATGAGGTCCGATTTATTGATTATTGATCTCAAGTCCTGAGCTGTTGGTGTTCTGTTCATTAAGTTCATTAATCGCCTGTGCCAATTAGTTCGAGGGTTTCTCCCACTTTTTCTTCTAGTAGATTTAGTGTGACTGGCCTTATGTTAAGGTCTTTGATCCACTTGGACTTAAGTTTTGTACAAGGTGATAAGTATGTATGGGTCTAACTTCATTCTTTTACATATGGACATCCAGTTGGACCGTCACCATTTGTTGAAGATGCTGTCCTTCTTCCATTGTGCCGTTTTGGCTTCTTTGTCAGAAATTAGGTGGCCATATGTGTGTGGGTCTATTTCTGGATCTTCAATTCGAATCCATTGATCTACTGGTCTGTTTCTATAGCAATACCATGCTGTTTTTACAATTATTGTTCTGTAGTACAGCTTGAAATCTGGGATGGTAATACCACCAGATGTTTTTTTTATTGTACAGGATTGATTTAGCTATTCTGGGCTTTTGTTGTTCCATATCAAATTGAGACTAGCTCTTTCCAAGTCTATAAAAAATTGTGTTGGTATTTTGATAGGAATTGCATTGAATCTATATATTGCTTTTGGTAGGATGTCCATTTTTATTACGTTGATCCTACCTATCCATGAGCATGGGAGATCTTTCCATCTTCTAAAGGCCTCTTCCATTTCTTTCTTCAAGGGCTTGAAGTTGTTGTTGTACAGGCCCTTTACTTGCTTGGTTAGAGTTACCCCCAGGTATTTTATGTTGTTTGTGGTTATTGTGAAGGGGTTTGTTTCCCTTATTTCTTTCTCAGCCCATTTGTTTTTTGTATAAAGAAGTGTTTCTGATTTTTTTGAATTAATTTTGTATCCAGCCACTTTGCTGAAGGTGTTTATCAGCTGTAAGAGTTCTCTGGTGGAATTTTTGGGGTCGCTTATGTATACTATCAAACCATCTGCAACTAGGGAAAATTTGACTTCTTCATTTCCGATGTTTATCCCTTTGATATCCTTTAGTTGTCTTATTGCTCTAGCAAGAACTTCAAGTACTATGTTGAAGAGATATGGTGAAAGTGGACATCCTTGTCTTCTCCCTGAGTTTAGAGGAAATGCTTCAAGTTTCTCACCATTTATTTTGATGTTGGACACTGGCCTGCTGTATATTGCCTTTATTATTTCTAGGTATGGCCCTTGTATGCCCGTTCTCTCCAGAACTTTTAGCATGAAGGGGTGTTGGATTTTGTCAAATGCTTTTTCTGCTTCTAGCGAGATTATCATGTGGTTTTTTCTTTCATCTTGTTTATATGGTGAATGACGTTGATAGATTTTCGTATGTTGAACCATCCCTGCATCCCTGGGATGAAGCCTACTTGATCATGGTGTATGATACTTTTGATGTGTTCTTGAATTCGGTTTGCTAGTATTTTATTAAGTATTTTTGCATCTGTGTTCATGAGGGAGATTGGTCTGAAGTTCTCTTTCTTTGTTGGGTCTTTGTGTGGTTTAGGAATCAGGGTGATTGTGGCCTCGTAGAATGAGTTTGGCAATGTTCTTTCAGATTCAATTTTGTGAAAGATTTTGAAAAGTATTGGTGTTAGATCCTCTTTGAAGGTCCGGTAGAATTTTGTGCTAAAGCCATCTGGCCCTGGTCTTTCTTTGGTTGGGAGATTTTTAATGACTGTTTCTATATCCTTAGGGGTTATAGGGCTGTTTAATCTGTTTATCTGATCTTGATTTAGCTTCGGTAGGTGGAATCTATCAAGAAAATTGTCCATTTCCCTTAAGTTTTCAAATTTGGTGGAGTATAGATTTTTAAAGTAGGATCCAAATATTCTCTGGATTTCCTAAATGTCTGTTGTTATTTCTCCCTTTTCATTTCTGATTTTGTTTATTTGTGTTTTCTCCCTCTGTCTTTTAGTTAATTTGGCTAAGGTTCTGTCTATTTTGTTGATTTTCTCGAAGAACCAACTCTTGGTTTAATTAATTCTTTGTATAGTTCTTTTTGTTTGTAAGTTGTTGATTTTAGCCCTAAGTTTGATGATCTCCTTCCTTCTGCTCCTCATGGGAGTGTTTGCTTCCTTTTTTTACATTTCACTCCGTTTAGCTGTTAATTCGCTAATATGAGCTGTCACAATTTTCTTTTTGAAGGCACTTAGTGCTATGAACTTTCCTTCTAGCACAGCTTTCATTGTGTCCCATAGGTTTGGGTATGTTTTGGCTTCATTATCGTTGGATTTTAAGAAGTCTTTGATTTCCTTCTTTATTTCTTCCCTGACCCAGTGGTCCTCTAGTAAAGAGTTGTTCCATTTCCATGTGAGTGTAGACTTTCTGTTGATTCTTTTGCTATTGTAGTCCAGCTTTATTCCATGGTAGTCTGATAATATACAAGGGGTTATTTCAATTTTCTTGTATCTGTTGAGGCTATCTTTGTGTCCAACTATATGGTCGATTTTGGAGAAGGTTCCGTGAGGTGCTGAGAAGAAGTTGTATTCTTTTGTGTTTGGGTGAAACGTTCTGTAGATATCTGTTAGGTCCATTTGGTTCATGATCTCTGTTAGACTCATTATTTCTCGGTTTGGCTTCTGTCTTGATGATCTGTCCATAGTTGTGAGTGGGGTGTTGAAGTCTTCCACTATTAAAGTGTTTGGATCGATGTGCGATTTACGTTTTAGCAGTGTTTCTTTTATAAATGAAGGTGCCTTTGTATTTGGGGCATAGATGTTCAATATTGAGGTAACCTCTTGGTGGATATTTCCTTTAATGAGTATGTAATGCCCTTCTCTGTCTTTTTTTATTAACTTCAATTTGAAGCCTATTTTGTTTGATATTAGGGTGGCTACTCCAGCTTGTTTCCTGGGTACATTTGCTTGGAAAACCTTTTCCCAGCCCTTTACTCTGAGGTAGTGTTTATCTTCAATAGTGAGGTGAGTTTCTTGTATACAGATAAAAGATGGGTCTTGTTTACGGATCCAGTCTGTAAGTCGGTGTCTTTTTTTTTTTTTTTTTTTTTTTTTGGTTTTTTTTCGAGACAGGGTTTCTCTGTGTATCCTTGGCTGTCCTGGACTTACTTTGTAGACCGGGCTGGCCTCGAACTCACAAAGATCCGTCTGCCTCTGCCTCCCAAGTGCTGGGATTAAAGGCGTGCACCACCACCGCCCGGCTATGTCGGTGTCTTTTTATTGGTGAGTTGAGTCCATTGATGTTGATGGATATTAGTGACCAGGGGTTGTTATTTCCCATTATTTTGGTTTAGCTGGCTGTCTTGTGTTTCTCTTTTGTTTAGTTGCTGTGGAGGTTTCTATTTCCTCTGTTTTCTTGGGTGTAGTTATCTTCTCTGTGTTGGAATTTTCCTTCTAGGATCTTCTGTAGGGCTAGGTTTGTGAGGAGATATTGTTTGAATTTGATTTTGTCATGGAATATCTTGTTTTCTCCTTCTATGTTGATAAAGAATTTTGCTGGATATAGTAGTCTGGCTGGGCACCTATGTTCTCTCAGATTTGTAGGACATCTGTCCAGGCCCTTCTAGCTTTTAAAGTTCATGAGGAGAAGTCAGGTGTGATTCTGATGGGTCTGCCATTGTATTTGACTTGGCCTTTTTCTCTTACAGCTTTTAATATCCTTTCTTTGTTCTCTACATTTGGAGTTTCTATTATTATGTGGCGAGAGGAGTTTGTTTTCTGATCTAATCTGTTTGGTGTTCTGTAAGCCTCTTGGATTTTTACTGGCATCTCTTTCTTTAGGTTTGGGACGTTTTCTTCTATCATTTTGTTGAAGATATTTCCTGGACCATGGAGTCGGGAGTCTTCTCTTTCCTCTATGCCCATAATTCTTAGGTTCCATCTTTTCATTGAGTCCTTGATTTCTTGGATGTTGTGGGTGAGAGATTTTTTAGCTTTCTCATTTTCTTTGGATGTTGTACTGATTTCTTCCATCGAATCTTCCATGCCTGAGATCCTGTCTTCCATCTCTTGCATCCTATTTTTCATACTCACATCCGTAGTTCCTGTTCTCTTCTCTTGATTCTCCATTTCCTCTTTTAACTCTGACTGTGTTTTCTTTATTGTTTCTATTTCTATTTTCATGTCTTGAATGGCATTGTTCGTTTTGTACATTTCCTTCTCCAGTTTGCTTGTTTTTGTCTGGAGATCTTTCATTGCTTTATCCTTTTCCTGTTCAAGCTGGGTCACTTTGACTTGGAGCTCTTTAATGATGTTATCCATTGTTTTGACTTATAAGATTGTGGCTTCTTTGAATTCCTTCATAGTTTTAAGTTCTTCTTGAAGTGACTTTATCACTTTCCATACTGTAGAATTGTCATCATTTTCATGTGTTTCAGTTGGGGTGAGGTGGTTTGGGCTGGATGGAATAGCGTTGCTTTCTTTTGTTGGAGACATTTCGCTGTGATTTTTTTTTTTTTTTGTCTCTGGCTTCTGGCCATGTGGAATTTGCTATCTTCTGGACTTGGGTCCAAAGGGGGTACTTTGGTGTAGGATTCGAGTTGCCTTACTCCACCCCTATAAGGTGAGTCATTCAGTCCCGCCTCCCAGGTGTGGACCTAATTAATTCAGGTGGCAGAGTTGTTTACATGTTTACAAGTAAGCTCTGATTCCCTGCCGGAAGGGCCTGTCCTAGTACATAAGGCCCATATACGACCGTTTCAAATATCTTGCAATTTTCCCGGGGTTGGTTCCTGTAGCGGGTAAGTCTGCAGTTCAGCTGCAGTAGCCTTGCTGCTCCCGCGGCTTGTAAACTGGCCAGTGACGTCACAGACTTCGATCTGTGGTCTGAAGGCACTTTGCAGGGGATCTCCCGCTCACTTCCAAGGGTTGCAACCTTTCACTAGATAATTGGATCATCTGTGTTAGACCTGGGTGTGCCCAGCAGGGTGGGGATTATCTCTGCGTGGTTTCTGAATCTGCTGGCTGGGTATTAGGTTGGACCTTACCGGGGATTTTTCCTTTTGGGGGGATGGGTTATCCCGATTCCCGGGTCCAGAGGCTTCCCACAGTGTCCGAGATTTTGAAGGGGCATCCTGCTCAGGCACTTCCTTGGTCCCTGTGTAGCTGGGTGATATTTAGAAGGGGTCGTGCCCTTTTTACAGCATTCTGGAACACTTGCTACCTTGTGATTGTTGACCCCGAAATCAAAATACGTCCACGCCGTCCACCGCCATCTTGGATCCCCCCGACCTGATCATTTTCAAAGTCACTGTACCTATTTGTTTTTTCAATTATATTTATCATTTTTTAAAAGCTAATTGTTGGAAACATTCTCGAATGTTTCCCAGTCACTAAGGATTTCATTCTTTTTTTCTCAAGGGCATTTATATTTGTTTCTATTTAGAGCAACTTTTCCTTAACTCAGCATTTCCTCATTCTTTGTAGTTAAGACTTGTCTTGATCTTCTAATACTGCCTCTGCTAGTGACTGGAATAATATCCTGCTATACTTTTTTGGGCTGGGCCCTTACTGCTCAGTGCAAAGGATAGAAAAAAGTTGATGAGTGTTTTCCAATCACCTTGTTTTTTTGGGGATCATTACAAATATATAGAGAGCTGTGTAAGAATTGAGTTCTCTGACTAAATTTGATGCTGGTGTAGTGACTGTACAGAAAGTGAAAGATATGAAGGAATGTGAAAACCTTCCTTCTTTGTCAGTAGTTGGAGTTAGCAGTGAGTATTCAGGTAATGAATTTTAGATCAGTAGTATTCCAAATAGCCACAAACCAAGGCAATCAAGGATAAGGAACAGGATCTGAACTTATTTCTAGAAATGAAATTTCTCTTGTTATAGTAGTTCAACCAGAACAGAAGAGCTGAACAAACTGGTGTTTCTGTGCCTACCGAGAATTTGTTTTTTTCTGTCTGAAAATACACAACCTGAGAGAAAATGTGTGACTAACACTTGGGTAGTCTAATATATATATATCTAGTCCTTGAAGAGTATTGCACCATGAAGCCTTTTTCAAGATTTTAAAATAATTCTAAAAATTATTATTATTATTATTATTAATTATTATTATTATTATTATTATTATTATTATTATTATTACTGTTATTATCATTATTGGTTTTTTGAGACCGGGTTTCTCTGTGTAGTTCTGGCTGTCCTATACCCATTTTGTAGACCAGGTTAGCCTTGAACTCAAGAGATCCACCAGCCTCTACCTCCCAAGTGCTAGCATTAAAGGCATACACCAAAATGGCCAGCAATTCCAGACAGGGGTGTACTCCCATATGGGTGCTGGGATTTTAACTTGGGTCCTTTGGAAGACCAGGCAGTGCTCTTAACAGCTGAGCTATTTCTCCAGCCATAGAAATTATTTTTAAATCATTCCAATCTACTTGTACCTCCCTTTTGTTTACTCTCAAACACTGGGAAAAATGACAGAGGTGTCTATTTATAAAATCAAAGGAGACCTGGCTGGGAGGTTCTCTTATCATCCCTAAGTACCTGCCTTTTATAGGATATAGCTGTCATACACTGCCCTCTGTTCTGTGTGTGCATGTGTGTGTGTTTGTTTACAACTTCACATTGAGGATTATGTATCTACTTACATTAGTGCTCCACATTTTTGTCATCTGTTTAGTGCTTTTATATATGGATTGTCTCATACCTATCATGTGAAAAAGTACCTACAGTTTACATGAACCCAGCATGCTCTATTTTACTAAAATCCCTCTTTAATTGTTGATATTCTGGGCACCCATGTACTTGTAGGACAGACTGATAACTCTACTGCAACTTGGGTGATGGGGTCTACAATTTATCCACCTTGAATTTAGGTAGAAGAAGGAGAAGTGACTACAGAGTGACATGAACTGAGCTTAGACAATCTCTGAAGTATCAATGCTGTGAGCTCAGGGTAAATGCCCAAAAAGGGAGGATTAGGGGGCTGGGCCTCAGAAGCTGGAGAGGTGGGTCCTCCCCTATGACTGAGTGGAAAGAAAGAGATGCAGGATATTGTGGACTGGCAAGGGTGCTACTGAAAACCACACCCCACCCCTAAGGGAGTTTGATATGTCACTCAAGACTCACTGGCCAATCAGGATATTCAAGCAGACCTGCCAGTCTGATGAGAACAAAGGTTCTTCCTGTTACCCAGATGCAGGTTGAGCTCTGGGGTTCAGCAGGCCTGTGTGGTTAGGTTTGGTGTCCTCAGAGCTCTGCAATTTAGGTGCTGTGTTGGGAACTCAGGCAGGTTCCAATGTGGCAGCAAGGTGAGTGCAGAGTGATTGCCCACCATGTAGAGGAATATGCAGATGAACAACAGGAGCTGTTGTTGTGCTTCCTCCCTAGGCTGAGTGGCAAGCTGCCATCAGACGCAGCCACACTTGAGGTCCATTTTGGTTCTAGTTACTCCCTGGGCCAGGTGGTAGCCTGTGAATAATTTCAGTATGGGGGCTGTATCTGTCCAAAGCATTTCGAGCAGGGTCTTGTGTATAGAACCATTAATAGTAGGATGCCAAACATGGAGATCCCTAGTTTCTCTAGTATCTCCAAAATGTTCTTCCTTAGTAATTAACATTTAGTTGTAAAATCCATGTGGTGTTAATTTTGTAGAGATTTTAAAGTGCATCTATATTGTGCATAGCAATGTGAAATTAAACAAAGTAAAATTGATGATGTAAAGGATTTAACAATACCTAGAAAATAGTAATAGAGAACAAGTAAATTTTTTCTTATGTATCACTTCTTTATTCTGTTATTTGTTTCTATTCTCCAATGTTTCCCAGGTGTGGAAGATTCAATTGAAGAAGTCAGTACAACAACCAAAGAAAATGACAAGTTTAAAAAAGTTCTCAACCACAACATCCAAGAATTCAAGGCCTCAATGTAAACACAGCATGATAGGCATAGAGGAAGAGAAGACTCCCGACTCCAATGTCCTGGAACCATCTTCAAGAAAAACATAGAAGAAAACTCCCTACCCCTCAAGACAGAGATGCTGGTAAAATTCCAAGAGGCATATAATGCATCAATGAGATTAGACCAGAAAAGAAATTTGTCTCACCCCATAATAATTGAAGCTCCAAATGTACAGAACAAAGAAAGAATATTAAAGGTGTAAGAGATAAAGGTCAAGTAATGTGTAATCGCAGGCCCATCAGAATTACACCTGACTTCTCCTCAGAAACTTTAAAAGCCAGAAGAGCCTGGGCAGATGTCCTATACAAGCCCTAAGAGAACATGGGTGCCTGGCAAGAGTACTCTACCCAGAAAAACTCTCTATCAATATGATGGAGAAAACAAGATATTCCAAGACAAAACCATATTTGAACAGTACCTATCCACAAGTCAAGCTCTACAGAATATCCTTGAATGAAAATTCCAACCCAGAGAAGATAACTACACCCAAGAAAACAGAGGAAGCAAAAAACTCCACTGAAGCTAAACCAAAAGAAACTACCCTTTGCTTAGGAATATCCAAGCTATCTAAATGAACTGGGTCTAAATGCACTAAAAAACACCACCAGATCTTCACTTTTTTTCTATAACTGCACAAAACACACACTATGGAGAAAAAAACCAATAAAGTCTGCCTATAACAAAATGCTTGCTGCGTGTTGTGTGAAGATGTGAGTTTGGACCCCAGAACTCCCACAAAATGGCAAGCAGGCATGGTAGCTGTCTGTAATCTCATGCAGGAGCAGTCTGGAGATTGTCTAGTTGCAGATTGAGTGAGATTCTACCTCAATAAATGAAGTGTAGAGTGACCTGAGGAAGACCCAATGTGAACTTTGCCTCCATTACCATGTGCACACAAACACACACAGAGAGAGAAAGAGAGAGGCAGAGAGAGGCAGAGAGAGAGACAGAGACAGAGAGAGAGCTACAATACAGGTATGGTGATAAATCCAAATACCTGGGAACCTCAGAGAGTAGCATTTATTTCTATATCTTCCTAGTCCAGTCTGGAATACATAGTGAATACCAAGAAAGCCAGGGCTATAATAATAAGCCTATGTCAAACAAAACAAAGAAAAAAACTGAAAACATTTCTGGGGAAAATATTCAAATTGTGCCCTATCTTCAATGTATGTAGTTGAGTCATCCCATTCACTGTTACCCTTTATTGTAGCTGTGTTCATTTGTGTGGGTATGTGCATAGCCCTTCAGAAGCCCTTGGAGGTCAAAGGCATCAGGTTTTCTGGAGAGTTACAAGGGTTCATGTAACCAAAGAGTTCTCTCCAAAAGCAATTCTGCTTTCATAACTACTGATTCATTTCTTCTAACCTCTGAGTCACCTGCTGCAACCCCTTGACTGTTCTTTGCACCAATTTTAGAGAAATTTACAATTTGTAAATATTACTCTCCACCCTGACCTATTTTGGCAGTGTCTTTAGATGACACAACTATTCTAGAAAAGTTAAGATCCAGGATTAGGGCTTTCCATACTAAAATACCATAGGCTAAAAACAGGACAATTAGATACTTTGAGTTTTCACTTATCTCTCTCATCAGAAAAAATATATATTTAACTGCTTATATAGTGTGTTGGGGTAAATTGTTCTTTTACCACATGCAAAAATATAAATTTGTTAAATTAGCTAATCCTATGTCATTTAATTAAAAAATATGTGGATGGATAATTTACCTGTATGTATATCTGACCCGACCAGTGGTTCCTAGTAATTCGTGGGGGTGAGGAGGACCACAACCTGAAAAAAGAACGGGCAAGAGAGGGAAAGGACTCAAGGAAGCAATTGCTTGTCAAGAGCCATGTATTTGAGCGCAAAGCGCCTTTTTATAATATGCTTTACAAGAGGAGGAGGTGAGAGGGGCCAGGTGGTGGGAAAGTACAGAATCTTCTTGGCCTGTGCCCTGGAACATTGTGTGGTCTACCTATTTTCCTCAGAAGACACGGTACACTGCTTTGAATCAATCTGTAACTGCCAACCCGGAACTTTGCAGTTGCCAGGCAGTATGAAGCTGCAGGGGACATTGTCCAGGTGGGGAGAGGTAGGGGGTGAGGGTGAGAGGTGAGGGTCTTGGCTTCTGACATCTCCACCTTCTCTGTTTAGATGGAGAGGCCATCTTGTGATCAATCCCAACTACGTGAATTTAAAATTTTGAAAGTCTAATCATGGGAGGTCTCGGACAAGTTCACAACCCCAAGACATTGGTGTGAGGTGAGTCACGCCGATGGTCGAAGGCTTTAGGCTGGTGATGATAGGCAACGTCAAGGGACCCCGAAGTGGGTGAAAGGAGGGTGAGGGCCCTGTCTTAGGCTATGTAGGCTGCACCCACTCCCAGCAGCACGCACTCCTTTTCGGCTGCATTAGGTGGGCCCCTGGGAAGTGGACCTACAATAATCCCGTCATCGTGCTAACTCACAGCCATCCTAATCCCTTTGTGACTGACCAAGTTATCAGCCGTTTGTCAGCTTGGGGTGTAATATTGTCATAAAGGAAGACTTCCCGATATAGAGGGCCATATCAAAGGTAGGTTTTAGTTTAGCAAAAAGGCCAATATTTTGTTGGGGTGATCAAGAGGCCAGGCTCCCTAGTGAGGGAAGCGAGGGCAGAGCCAGGCATACCGTGAATCCTTCTTGAGGGTGTGGAATTCTAAGGGTTGACCGTAGGGGGAGGCAGGAGGGCTGGCAGCTGTGCCAGTCTCTGGCAGAATCACTTCAAGATCTTCTTTAGTCTTTAGTTGATGGTAATGAATTTTGAACGGCTTCTTGATGGCAGAATCAACCTGGTTCTTAACAAAACTTGTGAGACGGTTAAAAGCCCAAGGGCCAAATGAGAGAAGCAAGAAAATGCCAACAAGGGGTCCTAGTAAACTAGGCAACAGGGTGGTGAGCCAAGGAGAGGTAGAGAACCAATTTTGATACCATGACTCTTGTTGTTCTCTGGCTCTTTTTCTTTCTTCTAGACTCTTTTTGACCTTATCCAGACTATTTTGAACAAGACCTGTCTTATGAGAGAAAAGCAACATTCTTCTCTGAGGGCCACGCAGAGACCCCCTTCCTTAAGGAAGACAAGATCAAGTCCTCTTCTGTTCTGTAACACTACCTCAGAAAGAGAAGCCACAGAATCCTTAAGGTCTTGTATTCCTTCCCTCAAATTATTTAAGTCTTTGTCAATGAGGGATTGGAGATGAGCATAGTGATTATTCAAGTCACCAAGGAAGCGATACCTGTGCCCGCTCCGATAAAACTGATTCCTAGTACAACAGACAAGGTGAGGGCAGTCAGGGGTTCTCTCTTGGTTCTCAGAGAGGGTCCTCGATCTATGAAGGTGAGGAAGGATTCTGGGTCATGAATGAGAAAACGTCGGAGAATGGTAACAACTACACAGTAATCTCTGGAAGATAAAAAGGCGGGAATGTGTATATAAGGGGTCGAGCCAGAAGCACAGGCAAAATATGTACCGTTGGGTGCCAGGGTGAATTGAAAGGTGTCATTAAGGATCAGTGTCTGATTGCACACCGGAATCAAGTCCCTAGGGGGGAGCATGGAGGGTCCTAGGAGGCAGAGGCCTATTCCTGAAATGGAGATAAGGGTAAGACCTCCTTCAGGTGAAGAACTCCCAAGGAGTCTGTTACTATCATTGGTAAATGTGGGAGGGGAGAGGATAGCTATTCTCTCGTAGAAGGGAGGAGTAGGTGAAAAGCAAATCCAGCATTCTTGATAATTAGGATTGCTGGTGTTGTGGATAGCTTCAAGAGAAGCATTTACCAAGGAAACAATGAGGTCAGCAGAACTAAGAGGGCCCTTAGGAACAGTGGGCTGATACATGCTAGTCAAAGGTATCAAGGGAGAGGATGAGGGCAAAGCGCCAGGGGCAGCGACCGTGGGTTTGGAGGCTTTGGAGGCTGGATTGAGAGGCTTTGAAGGTTGTTGTAAAACAGGATTGGTACCTACAGCGGCAATATTTTTATTGGGGATGGTCTTAAGAAGCTTTATTGTAAAGGTGAGCCCTGGGTCTGAACAGCCAAGTGACCAACTAGTGCACTCTCTCAGACGCAAGCCCCATGTGAATCCTTTGGTCATCCAATCCTTTGTCTTCCCCTTCTCAGTAAAGGAAATGAGGAGGGGGGAACACCACTTATTTCCACATTGGGATTTTATAGGGTCGGGCGTGGTTGTACTTAATTTATTTTGTAAATACTTAGGAAGAAATTTTCTCCGTAGGGTAATATAATCCCAGGAGGAGGTGGGCTTCCAATATGCATCCCCCGTGGTCTCACAGCCCCAGGATGCGCAGTAAAAGTCAGAAAGATAGCCGCATCTGTAGTTCTGGGAACGATCTCTGTGAGTGGGGCTAGGGTATACATAAAGGCCAGACGCATCATCAGCCAAAGAGGCTCTTTTAATATGAGAATTACAGCCGGCTAGGTGGCCATCATAATTGGGGTCTGTAGTATTAACTGGCTTATCCTGGTGCCAAAAATGAGAGGGGTTTGGTGTGGCCCTGTCTGGCTGTTCCCCGAGGCCGGCAGGAAGGAGACTGGCTGAGGGGCCTGGGGCTGGCCCTGCATCCCATCTCCTGGAAGGGGAGGGAGGGGATTGCCCAGAATATCAGTCTTGGAGCGGCAGGAACTAGCCCAGTGTTTGCCTCGCTTGCAGCGAGGGCAAGGGGTCGTTGGGGGTGGATGCTCTCCCCTTAGCTGAGGGGGGGGTAGAGTTGTAAGTTTACCTTGAGGGCACTGTTTAACAAAATGACCCAGTTGACCACATTTGAAACAGGCGGACCCGGTGGCCCCACCACTAGTGACTGTTCCCATAGCCAGACGGGTGGCTTGTGAGACCTTTTGGGCAAAGGGATCTACATCTCTGCAGATACGAATCATTTCATCCAAGTCTTTATCTTTATATTTTCCTTGAAGTGCAGCCCTACAGGCAGAATTAGCATTTTCATAAGCAAGTTGTTGGAGAAGTTTATTTTCTCCCTGGCCAGGTCCCAAGGACCTCTCAGCTGCCTCTAGGAGGCGAGCAACAAAATCTGAAAATTCTTCTTGATTGCCTTGAGTAATCTTAGTCAAGGGAGAAAGAACAGAGCCTTTTATGGGAATGGCTCTCCCCGTGCTCATAGCTGCTGAAGAGGACTGAGCTAACAGACCCAGAGAAATTTTTTTTTGTATTTGGTTAGAGGCATATTTTCCTTGACCTAGGAGTTTATCAAGCGTCCATCTGTTGGAGGGCGAGCGTGTGCTCAAGAGATTGGCTTGTGCCTGAAACCTGCAGTGGTCGGCCCAGTCAGCCTGCCAAGAAAGGAACTGTCCCCGAGTCAGGACTGACTGGGCGACAGTGAGCTATTCATTGGGAGTTAAGTATCTGCCTCCACTGAGACTGTCAAGGAGGGAGAGGGTGAAGGGGGCATAGGGGCCATAATTTCTAATGGCCGAATTTAACTTTTCAAGATGTTTAAAATGGAGTTTTTTAAAGACTGTGGGGTTACTTGTATCTTCATTATCGCTTTCATTGTCAATTTCTGAATTGGGCTTGTCCTCAGAGGAATCAGCCTCAGTCTCAGGCCAGGGACAAGATGTTCGAGAGGGCTTGTGAGAGGGATGAGAAGAGGAAACAGGCACAAGGTGGGAAGGGGGGTGCGACAGGCATGGAGGAGGGGGGTCGCCGAGCACCGGACCAAGCGGCTGGGGGAAGCGGCGGAGTCTGTCAGGACTTGGAATCAGAAGCTGCAGGTGCCTGCAAGGGAGGGACCTGTGACCGGGTGACTGGAAAGGCTAGGTGGAGGGAATCTGGAGGAGGGTCAGAGGAAGAGCAAAGGACCGAGAGACACGAAACTTGTTTTTGGAGGCGAAGGATGTCTGTCAGTTCACGAACCTGAGAAGCAAGGCAGTCTCGCATATCGGAAAGAGAGTTAGGCAAGGTGATAGGGAAAGTTGGAAAGGCAGAAGGTGCCGTGAGAGGAGGCCAGTCAGGATTGTGATAGTGGGCGGCTTCATCCTCAAGGGAGGCGGCATCACCGGGGCACAAAGGCTCTGGGTCAGGGAGAGCGGCCAGAGCTGTTGGCTGAGAGGGTGGCAGAGGAGAAGAAGAATGTTGTTTAATAGGAAGGCAGATTTTTGTAGGACAGGGTTGCAAAAGTGAGTGGAGGAGGGAGTCAGCGGATTGGAGACAGCTGGAGAATCAAAAGGAGGAGGCTCGTGAGAAGGCAAATCTGGTAAAGGCGAGGCGGATCAGAAGGAGGGGAGTCCTGTTCAGGAGGGATGTCTATAAGAGTGAAAGGAACGGAGGCCTGAGACAGAGACTGAGAGGGTTGACGAGATGGGCAGGTAGAACTAGGCCGAGATTATGACAAACAGTACTCAGCAACAGACAAAAGCTGTCGTTAGCCTATATCTTTGTCTGCATCTTCAATAATTTCCCTAATAATACCCCAGAAAGAGAAAATTGTCGCGGGAAGAGGAGTATTGTCTTCATTTTTAATTATTTCATTTAATTCATGACCTACCTTTTGCCACTTTTTGGGATGGATGGTAGGACCATCTATTATAAACCATGGACAGTTTTTATCAATAAACACAAAGAAATTTATAAGATCCTTCTTTTTAACCCTATTCCTCTCTCTCTCTGAGTGTATGTTTGAGGTCCTTAATGAAGGAAGCCTCCTTTGACAGAGAATGGCCCATTCCTATGGGATGGAAATGAAAAATAGACTCACTCGAGGACGACAGGTCGCGGGTGATGATCGCTGTCTCGCTCAATCTTAATGTCGTTTGCACGCTTCGTCGAGAGTCCGTCCAGAGGGGTCCGTGCCTCGAGCCCCACGTTGGGCGCCACGTGACCTGACCCACGGGTACTAGTAATTCGTGGGGGCGAGGAGGACCACAACCTGAAAAAATAACAGGCGAAAGAGGGAAAGGACTCAAGGAAGCAATTGCTTGTCAAGAGCCGTGTATTTGAGCGCAAAGCGCCTTTTTATAATATGCTTTACAAGGGGAGGAGGTGAGAGGGGCCAGGTGGTGGGAAAGTACAGAATCTTCTTGGCCTGTGCCCTGGAACATTGTGTGGTCTACTTATTTTCCTCAGAAGACACGGTACACTGCTTTGAATCAATCTGTAACTGCCAACCCGGAACTTTGCAGTTGCCAGGCAGTATGAAGCTGCAGGGGACAGTGTGCAGGTGGGGAGAGGTAGGGGGTGAGGGTGAGAGGTGATGGTCTTGTCTTCTGACATATATCTGTACCATGTACAAGGAATGCCTATTTGAACACCTCATCTTCAAATTCACCAGGCTCACCAGGCTTAGATTTGGTTTCAATATTCACCAATATTCCAAGCTCCTTCCTGAGGGGAATAAAACAATGTTCAAGATATTATTATAGATAAAATGACTTATATTCAACTGGTGGTGACCCTTCTGCCTCTGCCACTCAAGTGCTAGGATCCCAAGAGTTGGGGACACTAAGATTAGCAAAGATAGGGCAGCCTCTGTCTATGGAGGGAAGGAGAAGTAGGTGAGAGAACCCCAAGGCATCCCTAGAAAAAGGCTTGGCATGCCCTAGAGCAAATGGCTTACCCTGCAAACATGTTGGGGAACTGAGTGCCCTGGAAGATGCGTTCCAGCTCATCCAGATGCAGCCCACTGAAGGCACTGCAGATCATATTGCGATGAAAGTCATGTTGGAGCTGTGACTTACCATTTGCAACCATGAGGGCCTTCTTGTCTGGGTCCTGCTCACCATAGCCCTTATTTCCCTTACCTTTCTTGGCACCAGGTGCTCCCACACTGACACCCTTAAAACAACTGCTGCCTTCTCCTGCAGCTGTTCCCAAATTGGGTTTGGGTCAAACCTGAACACCACTATTACTTCCTATGCAGACTTTGACCACAGGTGCCTTCACTTCTGAAAAGAAGGACAAAGAGACATCAAGATGCCAAGTGATCAAGAGGCAGACAGAAAAAATACGAAGGCATTCAAACCCCCAGCATTCAAAGGCTGGAGTACTGTCCTTGGCTGCCTAGTACCACCCTATCCTCCTATGTCTCTCACATAGCTTGTATTTTGTGGGGTATGCCCTCAAAATTCCCCCAAGAGGTTTCTGTGGGGTGGGGGTTGTGTGCCAATTCCTCTATTGCAGCCCAAGTACCTACCTTTGACTTCTTCCAAGGAACCATCCACTCACAGGCTCTGGTAGCATCCATCCTCTTCCTTGAATTTGCATGGATTATCCATTTCGAAGGTGTCAAAGAATAAGGTGATTTGAGATGTCTCAGGAGGTCGGATCTGCAAGATGGCAGCTAGACTTCTTCTGGCTGTTCCACTGCGCCAAGTTTGGCAGGTGTAACTAAGGAGATTCTACCCACTATAACAATCAGAGCTGGGGATTGGATGGCAGTGACACACACACACACACACACACACACACACGTGGGGATTGAATAAGTTTCAGGAGCACTACACTGGTGATTGGACAGTCTAGGGCACATATGAGGATTGTGATTAAATGGGCTGTGATGCTTCAAATTGGACTGCCTAGGAACATTTGTTCCTGGGGATTGGATAAATGTAACACACATGAAGGTAAGGATGGACAAGATGCACACACTCACTACTCTGGTGTTTGGACAGACTAGGACATGCATATAAGGTTTTTGATTGGACAGGCTGTAAAGCATTTGACACTACAGATTGGACTGTCTAGGGTAAGCCATCTTTAGGGATTAAATCCCATGCATACAATGTTATGGATTGGAGGGCTGAAATGTGCACACATGCGATGCAGAGAATTGGGAGAATGCAACGTACACAAGATTGTATGGGCTGGGTGGCACGATTCCAGGTGTGGATGATGTGGGCTGTTGGGAAGGAAAAATTGTGACTTCTGGGATGAAGGGTGGAAGGGAGAGTGGAGAGTGAAATCTCTGGAGAGCCTCTGAGCTTTTTGAGAAAAGCTCCATCCCTTCAAGGCACACTGGGGGGAGGGGTGAAGGAGAGTGCAATCTCGCAGGAGCCCCTGAGCTTATGTTCTCCATAAGCTCATCTACCAGCTTTCAAGACACGAATGTGCATTTATGCTGTGAAACTTTCATGCCTCAAAAGCTACAAAGGACTGCAGGACCTAGTTTCTGAAAGATTAGCTATATTGGAAGAAAGGCAATACTTCTTGCCTTATGGTTCTGGCCCATAAGGAGGAATAAGGAATAAGAAAAAATAAAATATTTTATACTATATTATTATAAAATAAAATAATTTCTCTCACCAAATTCCTAAGTTAGAAATAAGATGAAACCATGAGGCAAAAGTTTATACACTGAGAATTTGTCCCACCACACATGAAAGCTGAGGGAAGTAAATGTAGCAAGTTGTCTAGGGGTTTTTGGAGCTTGGGATACTAGATGCTCACATGAAAAGCTTCCTGTTTTGTTTTAATTTTTTATTTTCTATTATGTATGTTTATATGTGTGTTTGTGTGATAGTATGTAGAGGTCAGAGGACAACTTTCACAGGTCTGGTCTCTCCTCTTCATCCATTATGTGGGTCTCAAGGATTGAACTCAGGTCTTCAGGCTTGGTTCCAAGCACCTTAATAGATGAGCCATCTCCTTTTCCCAAACACTGCTTTTGCAAGATACCCCAGTTCTCTGTGCTGGTGTTCATAGTACTGCACATTGGTAATCCTAATCCCAGCACTCAGGAAGCGAGGGCAGGAAGTTTATTGTAAGTTTGAGGCTACCAGAGGCAAGGGCATGCAGGAATAGTTCAATATGTGCAAATCAATAAATGTAATCCACCATATAATCAGACTGAAAGACAAAACCACAGGATCTTGTCATTACATACAGAAAAGGCCTTTGATAAAAATCTAAAATCCATTGTGTAAATGTACCACAGATTTTGTTTGTTGTTTTCTATCCATTCTTCAGTTGAGGTTCATCTGGGTTGTTTCCAGTTTCTAGTTATTACAAATAAGGCTGGTGCGAATACAGATGAAGAGATGTCCTTGTGGTTTGATGAGGAATCATTTGGATGTATACCCAGAAGTGTTAGGATTGGGTCTTGAGGTAGAATAGGTATAATACTCAGCTGTCAGAAACAAGGAAATAATGCAATTTTCACTCAAATTGATGGAACTAGAAAAGCTCATCCTGAGTGAGCTAACCCAGACTCAGAAAGATATACATGGCATATATTCACTTATAACTGGATTTTAGCCATATAGTACAGGACGGTTATCCTATAATCAACACACCAAAAGGAACAGGAAAATTGACTTTGTTACCTGTTAGTGGGATCCTTTGCCCTAGTGGTGCTGCCATTTAGGCCCCTAGTTCATGAGGAAGCTCTTAGTCCTCATACGACTGCTGAACTGGGGGGGGGGCTGATATGTAGGGACACCCCACTCCAGAGGAGTAGGATACGAGGGAGAGGAGAAAGAGGGTGGGAGGGTGAGACCAAGAGGGGTAGAAAGAGGGCACTGTGATGGAGATGAAACTTAAAGTAATAAATAAGCATTAAAAATGTAAAAATATTCCAAAATCCCTTCATGACAAACATCCTGGACAGATTAGGTTTACAGGGGACATATCAAAACATAATGAAAGCAGATTATAGGAAGCCCATACCCAGCAACAAATTAAATGGAGAGAAACTCAAAGCAATTTTACTAAAATCATGGACAAGTCAAGGTTGTCCACTCTCTCCATACCTATTCAATATAGTATTTTAAGTCTTAGCTAGATAAATAGCATCCAAAGGAGATCAAGGGGATACAAATTGGAAAGGAAGGAGTCAAATTATTTTGTTTACAGATAATATGATACTATATATAAGTGATCCTAAAAATTTCACCAGGAAACTCCTACAGCTGTTAAACATTATCAGTAGAATATCTGGATACAAAATTAATTCACAAAAAATCAGTAGTCCTATTCTATGCAAATGACTAATGGACTGAGAAAGAAATCAAGGAAACACCTCCTTTCACAATAGTCTCAAATATACAAAATATCTTGGTATATCTCTAACCAAGCAAGCAAAAGATTTGTATGATAAAAACTTAAAGATATTAAATAAAGAAGTTGAAGAAGGAATCGGATGATGAAAAGAATCTCTGATGCTCAAGGATAAGTAGGATTTATATGGTAAAAATGGCCAACCAGCCAGGAGGTGGTGGCGCACGCCTTTAATCCCAGCACTTGGCAGGCAGAGGCAGGCGGATCTCTGTGAGTTCGAGGCCAGCCTGGTCTACAGAGCAAGTCCAGGACAGCCAGAGCTGTATACAGAGAAACCCTGTCTCAAAACAAAAAAACAAAAACAAACAAACAAAAAAAAAACAAAAAACAAAAAATGGCCAACCTAACAAAAGGAATCTACAGATTCAATGAAATATCTATCAAATTTCCAACACAATTCTTTGTGGATCTTGAAAGGACAATCCTCAGCTTCATATGGAAACACAAAAAACTCAGGATAGCTAAAACAATCTTGAATAATAATGAACTGCTTGAGGTATCACTATCACTGCTTTCAAGTTGTACTACAAAGTTGTATTAATAAAAACCGGGTGGTACTGGCATGAGAACCAACGAGTTAATCAGTGGAATCAAACTGAAGAACTAGACATAAATCTACACACCTACAGATACTTGGTGTTTGATAAAGAACCCAGAAGTATACACTGAGAAAAAAAAAAAAACAGCATCTTCAACAAATGTGCTGGTCAAACTGGATGTCTGCATGTAGAATGCAAATAGATCCATATTCATCACACTGCATAAACCTCAACTCCAAATGGATCAAAGACCTCAATTTAAAACCAGATTCACTGAACCTGATGTAAAAGAACTGCTGGAGGTATCATCATCACCATCCCTGATTTCAAGTTGTACTAGAAAGTTGTAGTAATAAAAACAGCATGGTATTGGCACAAAAACAGATGTGCTGATTAATTGAATTGAATTGAAAATGCAGAAATAAATCTTCACACCTATGGACATCTAATTTTTTTTATAAAGAAGCCAGAAATAGACACTGGAGAAAAACACAGCATATTGAACAAATTTTTCTGGTCAAACTGGATTGCTTCATGTAAAAGAATCCACAATGCATAAACCTCAACTCCAATTGGATCAAAGACCTCAATGTAAAACCAGATTCACTGAAACTGGTAGAAGAGGAAGTGGGGAATATGCTTGAACTCAATGGCACAGTAGTCTTTCCAAACAGAACACCAATAGCACAGGCACTAAGATCAACAACTGATAAATGGGACCTCATAAAACTGAAAGTTTCTTCAAGGCAAAGAACAGCATCGTTCAGACAAAGCAAAGGCATACAAATTGGGAAAAGATTTGTAGCAGCTACATACCTGATAAAGAACTAATATACAAAATATATAAACAACTCAAGAAACTAGATATCAAAAACTAAATAATACATTTAAAATAGGATACAGATATAAACAAAGAATTCTTAATAGAAGAGGCTCATGTGGCTGATAAACACTTAAATGTTCAACATATTTAGCCATCAGGGAAATACAAGTCAAAATTACTTTGAGATTCCATCCTACACCTATCAGAATGGCCAAGATAAATAAAACAAGTGACGTCTCATGCTGACAAGGATGTAGAGCAAGGGGAACTCTCCTCAACTGCTGGTGGGAGTGCAAATGTACAGAGAGATGGAAATCCATATAATATCTCAAGTCTGAGCTACACCACTATTTGCATATACCTAAAGAATGCTTCATACTACTACAAGGATACTTGCTCAACCATTTGCTTTGCTGTTCTATTCATAATATTCAGAAATTGGAAACAATATAGATGTTCTTCAACAGAAGAATGGATAAAGAAGTGGTACATTTATGCTATGGAGTATTAGTCAGCTGTTTAGAGATAAAGATATCGTGAAATTTGCTGTCAAATGGATGAAACTAGAAAAAGTCCTGAGTGAGGTAACTCAGATCCAGACATATAATTATGGTATATATTCAATTATATGTAGATATTAGACATTAAATAAATGATAATCAAGCTACCATATGTATACTCCGAGAGGTTATGTATAGAGAATTCGATTGGGGGGACACATGGATCTCCTTGGAAGGGAGAAATAGAGTAAATTTTATGAGTCAATTTGGGACTTGGTTGGGAACAGGAATAGACAGGCAAGTGAGAAAGGGGAAACGAAATGGGGTTTTAGAAGAAACTGTGAGGAGAAACAGCTAGAATTGAGGGACAGTTGAGGGGTGGTATGGAAATCTATTACAGTAGAAACTTCTTAAAGCATGAAAGCAAATCTAATAAGGTTTTCTAGTAATTGGGCTACAGAATCTCAATTGGTTAACTCTTGTCACCAAACAATATTGCAGTACTGAGACTGGGTTATATCTAATTGAATTGTTGACCAAAGGAGCCCTATGGAAATAGAATGCTCTACACAAACTGAGAGCAAGACCCCTTTATTGAAGTCAATAGTTGTACAACTCACTCAATATGGTGAGGTTGAAAGGTACCTACATAGAACCTTCACCCCCATGGTCTAGTGTCTTTAATATGGGATGGTATTCTGAAAGCTACCAAAACAGAAACATAAATAGCAACCCAGCCACAAAATCTTTGATCTACAATCTTCCTTGCCTGCAAAATAGGCTAGGGCAATGGTGGCACAAAGCTTGTGGGAATAATCAACCAATGTCTTATTTGACTTTAAGCATACTTCATGAGATTGAACCCATACCTAGTATTGCTTAGGTGACTAAGAAACAGAGAATAAATAACACAGATACCTAGGGTAAAAACCAAATACTTCTGATGTAAAAACAAAGTAACAATAAAATGACTCCTAATGATATTCTGCTAAATTTACAGATCAGTGCCTTATTCAGACAACCTCAGAGGCTTCCTCCTGCAGCAGATGGTAACAAATTCAGAAACCCATAGCCAGCCATTATGCAGAGTGAGACTTTGTGACACACAGCTCTAAATGGGATGTCTCCATCAAATCACTCCTCTCAGAGGTAAGGGACCCCCATATAAAAAGTAGTGGAAGGAGTGTGGTAACCTGAGTGGATGGAGGACACTCGTAGAACAACACCCTGTAAATCTACTGAAAAAGGCTCATATTACTCACAAAAATTGAAATAGCAAGCACAGGGCCCACATGGGTCTGTACCAGGTCCTCTGTGTATATACTGTAGGTTTCAATTTAATTTTTCTATGGGAATCCTGAATGTGTCAACGAGTGGGTCTTTGATTCATGTGCCTTTTCTTGGGGCTATTTTCCTGTTTTTTTTTTCTTTTCTTTTTTTTATAATAATTTATTTTTTGTTTCTTCAAGTTACATCTCAATCACAATCCCCTCCCTACTCCCCCCTCCAGTCCCAACCCTCCACCCTCCTCCCCCTCAACCCCCCATCCTTTTCCCTTTTTTTTTAGTTCAAGGTATTTCTTTTTCCCCGCAACAGTCCAACAAATGGTTCTTTTTCTTATAACTATAAATACAAAACAACAGAAATAAATAAGCCACAGTTATGTGAGTTATATGGCTTAGCATACATTCCCAATGTCCAGTCCATATGTATTTGGAACCTGACTTTAACATTCTACTATCTAACCATCTCCATGACTTTAAAGTCCTATATCTAA
This sequence comes from Lophiomys imhausi, assembly GCA_907164525.1. Classification (NCBI taxonomy): domain Eukaryota; kingdom Metazoa; phylum Chordata; class Mammalia; order Rodentia; family Muridae; genus Lophiomys; species Lophiomys imhausi. Next base: position 120,822 of record CAJQZJ010000608.1, on the reverse strand, counting down.
CTCAGCTTTCATACTAACTTGCCTCACAATTTTAAAAATATCTTCTTAGATCCAGAACACCCTCTTGATTCCTAAACAACTCAAAATTTAACTATGAGACTAGCTATTTAACTAGCTATCTATTCTTCAACAACCTCAGAGACCTGAGAGGGATAAATATATCTGATTATATAGGAAGTGCAGGGCCTACAGCTTCCAAAACTAAGAAATGACATACCAGTGGCTGCCTGGACAGTTCCCATTTTCTCTCCATACATTACAGCATCAATCTTCAGACATTTGGCCCCATTTCTCTGACAGACATTGATTGTAGAGCAGGAATTATGAAGGACTTAACTACCCTGTCTTGGCAGAGCTAGGCTGTCGACTTACCTGCTTCCAAGTTTTGTCCTTTTTGGACAGAAATCTGTCTACAGTTGAAGCAAGAGGTTTTTCTTGCCAAGAGAAAGGCTTACCACCAATTCAATCATCTCCCACTGGAGATTCTTAAGACTCTTTTCCTTCTGTTATTTTCTTTCTCCAATGTCAGTGTGATGGTTTTTGTTTTTTTTTATCTTATATGATTTTTGTAAAGAAAAATCAAATGAACACAAGAAACACACCCAAAATCAGAAATCATATTTTAATACCAAAAGACCAGTAAGACAAAAAGTAGCAAAACAAAGCCATATGAGCAAAAAACGTTTACAAAAATACAATTTACTTTATTTGTTTTGATCATTTACTGTTGGGCATGGGACTTACCTTTAAGTATGGTTTATATACCCAGTGAGACTGAATTAGAGAAAACTAATTTTTACTTTGCAAGTGGGTTCCAATTCCAGATAGCTTCTTGGAGGTGGGAGCCTGGGTCTACTTCCTCCTCTCAGCACTGGGTCCCATCTGGATTTGATTTGTGCAGACCCCATGCATGTCACCATGGTCTCTGTGATTTCACATGTACATCAGTCCTATTGTATCTAGAAGACATTTCCTTGGAGTCATCCATCCCCTCTGGCTCTTACAATATTTTCTTCCCTTCTTCATACTATCCTGAGCCCTGAGGAGGTGGGGTTTGATGAAAATATCCAATTTAAAACTAAGTACTCCAAAATCTCTCACTCTTTGATTATTGTCCATTTGTAGGTCTCTGTGTTGGTTCCCACCTACTGGAAGAGGAAGCTTCTCTGATGATGGCTGAAAAGGGCATTGATTTATGAATATATGAGTGTGGTAAAATGCCCTTAGGAGGCTTTTTTGCTCTATTCCCTTAGCATAACAATTGTATTTGGTTTTCCCCTACTCCCATATTCTATCTAGTCTCAGGTTTTTGGCCACTATAGCAGCATCAGGCATAAGTTCTATCTCCTGGAGTGGGCCTCAAATTCTATAAGATAGTGATTAGTTATTCACCCAACATTTGTTCTCCTATTTCACCAGAAATTCATGCAGGCAGGTCACGATTATATATCACAAGGTTTGCAGCTGGGTTGGTGTTTCCCTTACTTCACTGGTAACATACAGAGTGAGTGCCTTTAAGTACCATGAACAGTAGCCAAGAGTGGTGAAGTCTCTAGTGTGTTACCAATTCAACATCTCTATGTTCAATTAGATATGTAAGTGTTGTCTTCAGCAATAGGGGTTTATCAAGTTCAGTTTGTAGAGAGCACCCAATAGACTTGGCAATAGCCTGAGATGTTTGAGTGTTTCCATAAGTGTTCCTTTGGCAAATGACTCAACTAGATGTAACCCATTCCTGTCACTGGAGGTTTAACTTGGAGTTGAGTGATGTCCATTGGGGCATTGTCTCCCCTTTAATTTGTGACTTCATTTAGACTTTTTTTCACATTTGTGTATATTTTAGGATGTTTCTAAGATTGTAGATTTCTATATGACCCTTCACATGTTCTTTTTTGTTACCTAACCCATCCCATATTCCTTCTTTACCTCCTTGTCCTTAACTTTCCCCCACTTAATTCACCTGTTCTAGTCCCAACCCCCAATATTTACATAACTATGTATTCTATTTCTTCTTCCCTGAAGGGATTCTCCCCTCCACCAAGTCCTTTACTAGATACTTTTCCTCTGGTTACATGGATTGTAGCACACCTATTGAAGGTTTAAAATCTAATATCCACATATGATAAAAAGTATACAGTATTGGTCTTTTTGTTTCTAGGTTACATTATTCAAGAAGAATTTTTCTAACGCTGTCCATTTATATGGAAAATTCATAATTTCAGGGTTCATTGTTATAATTCCAACATTTGAAAAGCTGAGGAAGGATCATTACATGGGTTCCATACAAACCTGAGCTGAGCAGTGACTTCTAGTCCAGCCTAGGCTTCAAAGGGAAAACATACCTCAAAAGAGTTAAAACAAAAACTTAAGTTCATTCTGAATACATATTTATTTCTCATTTTCTTAAAAAACTATTTTATTTATGTGTGTCTGTCTTCCAAATATGAGGTAGTAGTGCCTACAGAAGTCAGGAGAGATGTCACATATCCTGGAGCTAGAGTTACAACTGGTTTTTGGGACATAGACATGAATACTGAGAACCAAGCTCGGGTCCTCTGGAAGAACAATGAGCTCTTTTAACCGCTGAGCCATGTTTCCAGACTTGAAAGGACACATTTCCAAAATTCAGATTAAAGTTGAAAGGCAAGCCAAAAAATCAAGCAACTATATTATTATCAGACAAGACAGCTAATGTAAAAATAGTTTCCTTTCTTTATAACACTGTTTTAAAGCATTATTGTTTGTACATTGCAATGTTAGAGACAGAATAGCTAAAAATAAGATTTTCTGTGTGAAATTACAGGGTTTTTATCAGTAAAGAGAATATATAATTCCTGAGAAGAAAGATTCACCATTTTTGGAATGAATTTTAGAAATTTTCAAAATTATGGAAAGTGTACAAATTTGGTAAAGTTTTAAAAGGAAAGGGTTTTTACCCAGAAAAATATATTGCTAGATGCCATATTTTTACAGGAAATATTGGCCATGTTTTGTCAAAACTAGTTAAAGTTACAAGTGCCTGAAGCAAAGATGTGAAAAACTATCAGACTGAGTTAAACAGAATCACGTCTCACCTGACAAAATCTGTGATGGGCAAAAATATTGGTATTTTAGCTCCTAATATTGACAAATAGAAGAGAATGTAGAGGAAATTATCTCTCAAATTACTGATTCCATATATACTCACATACTTCATGAATGTGTAACAGAGATGAGGAAATGCCCTTGTGAGTTGCTGAGGAATCATTTGGATATATACCCAGAAGTGGTATGGCTGGATCTTGAGATAGAGCTATTCCAACTTTTCTAAGATATTACCAGACTGATTTTCATAGTGGTTGTACAAGCTTGACTTCTACCAGCAATCGAGGAGTGTTCCCTTTTCTCCACAACCGCACCAGCATATGCTATCATTTGAGGTTTTTTGTTTGTTTGTTTGTATTTTGGGATTTTTGTCATGGGAGGTCTTTATAAATTGAGTATTTCCAACGGATTGATGGCCTGCTCGACACTGTTTAGTGTATCTTCCATGAATTATGACCGATTTTAATGTATTTATGAGAGAGGCCAATTTTTTGAGACTAACTTTTAAAATATTTATTTATTAATTCAAGTTACATCTCTCTTTTTAAATATTTATTTTTTCAGTGTACATATCCATCATAGTTTCCTCTTTCCACCCCACACAGTCCTGCCCTCCCACCCTGTACCCCCTATCCCTTCCATCCCATTCCTCTGGAGTGGAGTGTCCCTACATAACAGACCCCTGCCCCAGTTCAGCAGTCATATGAGGGCCAAGAGCCTCCTCATACACTGGGGGCCTACAAGGCAGCACCTTTGATCTTAGCTATTCTGACAGGTGTGTGACAGATTCCCAGAGTCATCCTGAGTTGCATTTCTCTGATGATTAAGGATGTTGAGCATTTCTTTAAGTGTCTCTCAGGCATTAGGGATTCCTCCTTTGTGAATTCTCTGTTTAGCTCTGTTCCCCATGTTTTGATTGGATAATTTGGTTTCTTGGCATTTGGTTTTTGAGTTCTTTGTAAATTTTGGATATTAGCCCTCTGTCAGATGTAGAGTGGGTGAAAGGTCTTTTCCCAGTCTGCAGGCTGCCGTTATGTTCTAATAACAGTGTTTTTTGCCTTGCAGAAGTTTTTCAGTTTCATTAGGTCCTATTTATTGATTGTTGTTCTTAAAGAGAGAAGTATTGGTGCAATGTTCAGGAAGTTGACATCTGTGTCTATCAATTTGAAGTTTTCCCATCCTTTCTCTTCTATTAGATTTAGTGTGACCGGGTTTATGTTAAAGACTTTGATCCACTTGTACTTAAGTTTTGTGAATTGTGATGAATATGGGTCTCATAGCATTTTTCTACATGTTGACATCCAGTTAGATCAGCACTATTTGTTGAAGATGCTGTCTTTTTCCAATTGTATGGTTCTGGCATATTTGTAAAAAAACCTAAGTGACTGTGGGGGTACGGGTTTATTCCTGTGTCTTCCTTTGATTTCATGGATCAACCAGTCTGTTTATATGCCAGTACTACACTGTTTTTATTATTATTGCTCTGTAGTACAGCTCTGTAGTTCAGGCATGGAGATACATCCAGAAGAACTTTTACTATACAAGAGTGATTTAACTATCCTGAGTTTTTTGATTTTCCATATGAAGTTGAGAATTGTTCTTTCAAGTTCTGTAAAGAATTGTGTTGGTCTTTTGATAGGAATTGCATTGAATCTATATATTGCTTTCCATATGATGGCCATTTTATTATGTTAATTCTACTTATCCATGAGCATGGGAGATTTTTCATTTTCGAATATGTTCTTCAATTTCATTCTTCACGGACCTGAAGTTCTTGTTGCACAGTTCTTTCACTTGCTTGTTTAAACTTACCCTCAAGTATTTTATAATGTTTGTGGCTATTATGAAGGTTGTGTTTTCCCTAAATTCTTTCTCAGTCCATTAATCTTTTGTGTAAAGAAGGGTTACTGATTTTTAAAAATTAATTTTGTGTCCAACCACCTTGTTGAAGGTTTTTATCTGTTGTAGGAGTTTTCTGGTATAATTTTTGGGATCACTTATGTATACTATCATATTATCTGCAATTGGAATACTTTGATTTCTTCCTTTCCAATTTGTATCCCCTTGATATCCTTTATTTGTCCTTCTGTGTGTGCTTGAACTTCAAGTACTATGTTCAAGAGCTAGGTAGAGAGTGGGTAGTCTTTCCTTGAGCCTCATTTTAGTGGAATTGCTTTAAGTTTCTCTCCATTAAATAAGATGTTGGGTACAAGTGTGGTGTATATAACCCATATTATGTTTAGGTATGGTCCTTGTATACCTGATCTCTCCAAAATTTTTTCTTGTCATAGCATATATTTAGGGGGATCCAAGATGGCACCATCCATAGAGCATTGTATCTGAGTAGAGGTAAGGGAGATTAGTCACTCTGGAGTGAATGTGAGGTCCAGAATTCAACTGTGAAGCACAGAGAGTGCCTAAATTTCTGCAACAAACACCGAGGCTGGTCACCCCTCGAAACATCTCACATGGTTCCCAGTAACAGCACCCTGAGATTAGTCAGTTTGGTCACCCATACGAAGAGGAGTGCTGGCCAGAGGAGATCTAGCCCAGGAATGAATACAGCACACAGCTCCAGCCACAGATCAGCGGCCTCGCCCTTCTGCCAGTTATCCAGGCTCCCCACAGACCAAACTAGGAGAAACAGCTGGACCACAAGAGCAAAGGTAAGTAATATTGTCTTTCTGGAGTTCCCAACATGGCAGCACAGTGTGCACAGTAGTAGAGTGGCAGCAACCAAACCCAGCCACAACAAAGCAATCAGGAGCCAAGACTGACTACAAATGCAGCTGGACACATTGTATTCCCCAAAAACATTGGAGAGGATCATTGACCTGAACACCCAAGCTTTTAAGGTATGCAGTGGCTGGCACCCATCTTGGGTGGAGTTCCCAGCCTATACAATCAGATTAGCTGCTGAACCAGAATGACTGTGTCAAGGAGGTGAGAACACAGGGAGGGGCACAACCACAGTTCCACCTGCCTTTCTTAGGAGACACACCAGCTCTCATATCCTCACAGGACATCCACTCCAATCCCCTGTATATGGGTCCAATTGGGCAACAAACAATTGAGGAGAGTGACAGTCAATCTCCAAGAGCCAGCCTATTACAGGAGACTACTCACCATCTGGAGGTGGACACCAGGATCTCAGGATCACCCAATCCTCAGAACAGGGAGTTTCCTGAGCACCAAGGTCAACTGACAGAAGAAATAAAAAACAACACCAATGTCAATCAGATGACAAAAGGTAAGTGCAAGAACATGGTAAAAAAACAAAACAAAACAAAATAAAACAAAGAATATGATGTCTCCAGAGCCTAGCTACAGACAACGGTGTATATATTTACATGATTGAAACAAAGGAAAATGACCTTAACCCTATGCTTATATTAATAATAGAAGGCATAAGGGAGGAAATCAAATATCTCAGAGAGCAACAAGAAAATATTGCAAAAGAGGTGATGGAAAAAAATAAAGTGCTTAAAGGAATGGAAGACCTGAAAAGGGAAGTTGAAGCAATGAAGAAAATCCACCCTAAGACATCCATAGAACTGGAGTACCTTAAGAAAAGAATAGGAACTACATACACTAGCATCACTAACAGAATACAAGAGATGGAAGAAAGAATTTCAGGCACACAGGATAAAATTGAAGCAATTGTTACATCTGTCAAAGAAAATGTCAAATCTAAAAAAGTCCTGATACAAAACCTTCAGGAAATCAAGGATACAATGAAAAGACGGAATCTCAGAATAATAGGAATAGAAGAAAGAGAAGAGTCCCAGCTCCATGGAGCAGAAAAGAACTTCAACAAAATCATTGAAGAGAATTTCCCAAATCTTAAAAAAGAGATGTCTATAACTGTACAAGAAGCTTACGGAACTCCAAATAGATTAGACCAGAAAAGAAAAATCTTCCTGCCACATAATCAAAACAATAATCTTACAGAAGAAAGAACGAATATTAAAAGCTGCTAGAGAAAAGGGTAAAGTAACATATAATGGCAAACCTATCAGAATCACACCTGGCTTTACATCAGAGACGCTAAAGCTAGAAGGCCCTAGACAGACATCATGCAGACCTTAAAAAACCACAATGCCAGGCCAGACTACTATTGCCAGCAAAAATTTTAAATCATCATAGATGGAGAAACAAGATATTCTATGACAAAGGTAAATTCAATATCTATGCACAAATCCAGCTCTAGAGAAGATGTTAGAAAGAAAACTCCAACCCAAAGAGGTTAACTACACACAAGAAAGCACAGGAAGCAAATAACATGCCTGCAGAAAAACCAAAAGAAGAGAAGCTCAATCACTCACTATTTCCACCAACATCAGGATGGTAGGAAGTTACAATCACTGGTCATTAATATCTCTCAACATCAATGGACTCAATTCCCCAATAAAAGGCACAGGCTAACAGAATGGATGCAAAAACAGAATCCCACATTCTGCTGCTTAAAACAAACACACCTCAGAAAAAAAGATAGGCATTATCTCCAAGTAAAAGGCTGGAAAATGATATACCAAGCAAATGGACACAAGTAGCAACCTGGAGTGGCCATTCTAGCATGCAATAAATTGGACATTCAACCCACATTAATCAAAAGAGATGGGGATGGACACTACATACTAATCAAAGGAACAATCCACCAAGATGAAATCTCAATACTGAACATCTATGCCCTTAATATAACACCACCCACATTTTTTAAAGAAACACTACTGAAACTCAAATCCCACATTGAACCTCACACATTAATAGTGGGAGACTTCAACACACCACTCTCACCACTGGACAGATCAATGACGCAGAAACCATTCAAAGAAATAATGAACCTCACAGATGTCATCGATCAAATGGACCTAACTGATTATCTACAGAACATTTCACCCCACAACAAAAGAATACATTTTCTTCTCAGCACCTCATGGAACCTTCTCTAAAATTTACCATATAGTCAGTCACAAAGCAAGCCTCAACAGATACAGGAAAATTGAAATTACCCCTTGTAACTTATCAGACCATCAGAGAATAAAGCTAGACTTCAACAATAACAAAAACAACAGAGAGCCTGCAAAAACATGGAAACTGAACAACTCTCTACTCAATGACCTCTGGATCAGGGAAGAAATAAATAAGAAATTAACGTCTTGGTAGAACTCAATAAAAATGAAGGCACAACATACCCAAACTTATGGGACACATTGAAAGCTGTGCTAAGAGAAAAGTTTATAGCACTAAGTGCCTTCAAAAAGAAATTGGAGAGTTCCCATATTAGTGACCTAAAAGCACAACTGAAAGAGCTAGAACAAAAAGAAGCAAACACTCCCAAGAGATCAGACAACAGGAAATTATCAAACTGAGGGCTACAATCAACAACGTAGAAACAAAAAGAACAATACAAAGAATCGACACAACCAAGAGCTGGTTCTTTGAGAAAAATCAATAAAATAGACAAGACATTAGCTAAACTAACTAAAAGGCAGAGGGAAAATACCCAAATCAACAAAATCAGAAATGAAAAGGGGGAAATAACAACAGACATTGAGAAAATCCAAAGAATCATTATGTCCTACTTCAAAAACTTGTACTCAACAAAATTGGAAAACCTAAATGAAATGGACAATTTTCTTGATAGATTCCACCTACCAAGGTTAAATCAAGAACAGGTAAACAAATTAAACAGTTCCCTAAATCTTAAGGAAATAGGAGAAGTCATTAGAAATCTTCAAACACATTCTATGAGGCCACACTCACGCTGATATATAAACCTCACAAAGACCCAACAGAGAAAGAAAATTTCAGACCAATTTACCTTATGAACATGGATGCAAATATACTTAATAAAATACTTGCAAACTGGATCCAAGGTCACATCAAAAGTATCATACATCATGACCAAGTAGGCTTCATCCCAGGTATGCAGTGGTGGTTCAACATTAGAAAATCTATCAATGTAATCCACCATATAAACAAGCTGAAAGAAAAGAACCACAAGATCATCTCATTGGATGCTGAAAAAGCTTTTGACAAAATACAGCACTGTTAAAAGACTTAGAGAGATCAGGCATACAAAGACCGTACTTAAACATAATAAAGGCAATTTATAAAAAGCCAATAGCCAACATTAAACTAAATGGAGAGAAACTTAAAGCATTTCCTCTAAAATCAGGGACAAGGCAAGGCTGCCCACTCTCTCTGTATCTCTTCAACATAGTCCTTGAAGATTTAGCTAGAGCAATAAGACAACTAAAGGATATCAAGGGGATGCAAATTGGAAAGGTAGAAATCAAATTATCCCTATTTGCAGATGATATGATAGTATACATAAGTGACCCCAAAAATTACACCAGAGAACTCCTACAACTGATAAACCCCTTCAGCAAGGTGGCTGGATACATTCAAACAAATCAGTATCCCTTCTTTACACAAAAGATAAATGGGCTGAGAAAGAAATAAGGGAATCAACACCCTTCACAATAGCCACAAATAATTTAAAATACCTGGGGATAGCTCTAACCAAGCAAGTGAAAGACCTGTATGATAAGAACTTCAAGTCCCTTTAGAAAGAAATTGAAGAAGATATCAGAAGATGGAAAGATCTCCCTTGCTCATGGATAGGTAGGATCAACATAATAAAAATGGCCATCTTACCAAAAGCATATACAGATTCAACGCAATTCCTATCCAGATACCATCTCAATTCTTTACAGACCTGGAAAAAATTCTCAACTTCATATGAAATAACAAAAAACCCAGAATATCTAAATCAATCATGTACAAAAATAGAACATCTGTAGGTATCGCCATCCCGGATTTTGAACTGTACTACAGGGCAATAGTAATAAAAACAGCATGGTATTGGTATAGAAACAGACCACTTGACCAATGGTATCAAATCAAACACGTAGAAACAAACCCAAACACCTATGGTCACTTAATTTTCGACAAAGAATCCAAAATCATATAATGTAAAAAGGGTAGCATCTTCAATAAATCATTCCAGTCTAACTGGTTGTCAACATGTAGAAGAATGCAAATAGATCCGTATTATCACCCTGTACAAAACTTAAGTCTATGTGGATCAAAGACCTCAACATAAATACAGACACACTAACACTAATAGAAGAGAAAGTGGAGAAAACCTGGAACTCAATGTGATGGGTAGCAAATTCCTGTACAGAACACCAATAGCCCAGGAGCTAAAACAATCAATAAATGGGACCTTATGAGATTGAAGAACTTCTGAAAGGCAAAGACACTCTCATTAGAACAAAACAGTAAAACAGCAGCCTACAGACTGGGAAAGGATCTTCACCAACCCACCATCCAACAGAGGGCTAATATCCAAAATATATAAAGAACTGAAGAAATTAAACACCAAAAAATCTAATAACCCCATCAAAATTGGGGTACAGAACTAAACTGAGAATTCACAGCAGAGGAATCTCTAAAGGCCAAGAGGCACTTGAGGAAATGTTCAACATCTTTGGTCATCAGGGAAATGCAACTTAAAACAACTCTGAGATTCAATCTCATACCTGTCAGAATGGCTAAGATAAAAAAATTCAAAAAAAATTCATGCTGGTGAGGATGTGGAGAATGAAGAGCACTCCCCCATTGCTGGTGGGAGTGCAAACTTGTACAACCACTTTGGAAATCAATCTGGAGATATCTTAGAAAATTGGGAATAATTCTACCTCAAGACCCAGCCATACCCCTCTTGGGCATATATCCAAAAGATTTGAAATGAAACCACAAGGACATTGCTTCAGCAATGTTCCTAGTAGTTTTGTTTGTAATAGCCAGAAACTGGAAACAACCCAGATGTCCTTCAACTGAAAAATGGATTTAAAAAAAATCTGTGTTTCATTTATACAATGTAATACTACACAGCTATCAAAAATGAGGAAATCATGAAAGTCAAAACCAAATGGATGGAGCTAGAAAAGCCCATCCTAAGTGAGCTGACTCAGTCCCAGAAAGATAAACATGATATGTACTCTATTATAAGTGCATATTAACCATATATCACAGGATAACCATCCTACAACCTACAGACACAAATAAATAGGAACCTAGCATATCTATCCTAGGAAAAATTTCACCCATCAGTGAGTCATGGAATCTGCTGCAGGTTAGTGGAACACCTAACCCTAAATGATGTGCCATATCAAGTCCCAGTACAAGGGGAAGCCTTTGGCCCTCACATGACTGAAGAACTGAGGGAGTATGATATGTGAAGGCCCAACTCACCTGAGAAGGAGAGTACCAAGTAGAGGAACAATGAGGGAGGGAGGTGTAAAAAAATATATGGCTAATTAAACTATTAACCTGTATTTATATTATTGTTGATTGTTTGGCAGCTGTTAATCTTTAAGCAGACATTATAAATGAGCAAACAGGACACCATGTGGATTTTAACAAGCCTTGGCCTGAATTGTGCAATCATAGCCCATCTAAGCTAGCTCTTAAGTCTATTACCCAAATATAACCCCATATATACTTACGTCCCCTTGGCCTGCCATTTTCCATGCCATGCTGATGTTCCTGACCATGTGGAATGAGGTTTCCTGTGCCTTAACCGGTTGCCTAACTTATCCTGGAGAAAGAGCCCCGGGAACAAAGGTGGCCTATACCACTTATAACCTAAACTCTGTTAATTAATATGTTGTTATATTAGGCCGGAAGAATTACTGGAGGCTTGGCGGGAGATTTGCCTGGGCTCAAGTGGAGTCTGGATGTCCAACAGCCTGGGACTGCTTGGACTGAGGGCCTATAAGCCACCACAGTCTTTTCCCCAATAATTGAACACACCAAGACCTTTTAATGTTTTAACTCTCAGCCCTTAGCTGGGCAGACTCTCAATTAGCTACTCTAAGTTAACGTGGATCACCTAATCCAAAACCGCCATGTGCCTGCGAGTACCTTCCAATATTCTCCAGATGTCTGTCTCCTTCTGTGTCTCCTGGCAGAAAGAGAGAGAGTCTCTGTTTGTGCCCAGAGTTCCTGCTCTGATCTCAGGAAGTCCTGCCTTCCTATACTCTTTCTGCCCAGCTAATTGGCCATAAGTGACTTTTATTAACCAATCAAGAGAATACCTCAGAAAGGGCGGTAACCAGATCTCAGCATTGAATTCAATGTATCACAAACAATATTATACTTTCCCTCAACAGGGAGGGAATGTGGGAGGGTGGGGCCAGAAGAGGAGGAAGGAGGAAACTATGCTAGAGAAGTAACTTGAGAAAACAAAATAATACTTTTTATAGAAGAGTTAATAAGCTTAAAATATAATAAAAATACAATATAAAATTTTCAAACTATAATTTACCAAAGGTATTCTTGCCTTACTGGCGTGAAAGGAAAAATGGCCTTAATTTCAGATTGGAATGTTAGACTGCAGGTGGCCACACAGCTTACAAAATCTTGTAGCAGCTTAAAAGGTTTTTTCATAGATATAAAGGATATTTTAATGGTTTGGAATTAAAAATCAGGTAAGAGGTTTAAAATATTGTAAATAAATTAAAGGTTACTGCAGTTCCACCTGGTTTTCTAAACCTCAAAGTGTTCAAAAAAACTGGGAGCTAAGGTAAAATACATGAAATGCATGGTCTTAGCCTTAACTCCAGCAGAGACAGGAGGATCACTATAGAGTTAGTTGTCTTATAAATTCTAGAGTTACAAGGAACAGGGTGGAGATGTTGTACACCCTTAATCCAAGTATTTGAGAAGGATACACCCTTAATCACAACACTAGAGACAAACCTGCAGAACTCAGAGGACAAGGTCAGCCTGACACAAAGCAAGCTCTAAATAGAGAAAAACACATCTTTAATCCCATCAGTTGGGAATCACATGCCTTTGATCCCAAAACTTAGAATGCAGAGACAGGCACATAGGATTTGGAAGGTTTTAAGTTTGAAAGCTACTCACACAAGGCATTCTCACATCCAAAACAAATTGCCCTTTGAGATCACAAAATATATACACTTAAAGGTTTGTTTAGTTCTAAAATATCAAAATAATTTCTTTTTAATTGCAATTGAAAGATAATATTTTTTATATCATCAAAACACCAAATTTGCTCCAGGAAAAATATTACCTGACCCCCCCCCCAAAAAAAATAGTGTCCTAGAGTTAGGTCCCGCTCTGTTCTTATCTTTCCAGGAGACTTAAGAAAGAAGACAAGTAGTCCAGACGATTCAGCCTTGCAAACTTCCTCAATAGCTGTTTCCTCAATAGTCTACAACCACAACAACTCAAAATCGCTAAGATTGTTCAGCTCCACAGACTATTCCAACCAGAACTTCAGTAAATCCTTGAAGTTCAGCTTCTGTCTACAAACTTCTTAGCACATTTAAATAGCTGAGCACAAAAGGACTGAACATCAAGTGATTCTATTAACATGTTTAACAATTTTTCCATTCTTATTTGGGCCCCAAACAGGTTTACTATGTCCCAAATCAGCAGGAAGTCATTTCAAGCGATTGACATCCCAGCTCCAGAAGCTGGGGTGGGTGATTTTCCCCACTTTGGTCATTTGATGGGTTATAGATACTTCTTGTTATATAGGGGGAGAGATTATAAGCTGTTAAATGGTATTGTTAAATAGGTTTTTTGAGGTTAAACCCAGGGACTTTTCTTTTTCTTTTTTGTATCATTCTTTCTCTCCTATGTATGGGTGAAAAGTCTTGAGAAAAAAATGGGATATAGACATAATATAGAAATGATAAAGAAAAAGGACAGATTATTGTACATGCTCTTATACCTTTGTATACTGATACAAAATTAAGATTATATTTGGCTAAATTGGTACTGATCTTTCTGTATTGATGCAAAATTAAGATTATATTTGGCTATATAGGTATTTATCTTTGTATATTGATACAAAATTAAGATAATATTTGGCCACATTGGTATTGATCTTTGTATATTTATACAAAATTAAAGTTAATGCTTTTTTAAGGTATTATACCTACATAACGCTTAAAAATGAAATGTGAAGTCTTGGCCTTTTGTTATCAGCTGTGATAAATTGTTTAGGATAATAAAGAAATGCAAACTAATAGTCATTCATGCGTGTCATTTTGTTAGGTACTAGGGGAGTCTATCACAGTTATTTTCTAAGTTAATCAGAAATCAAGTTGCTAAGAGACAAACAACATGTGCATATCCCAATATATAATGAGATACATAGGTAGTCTTCAAAAACCTCAAGAGATCTGCAGAATATGGCATTCAAAATGTTTTCTTAACTTAAGGTTGTTTTTTTTTTTTTTATATCGACACATGCCAGCGCCTGACAGCATCCCCTATTATACTGCAAGTAGAAGATGAGCATCAAAGAGTCTCCAATTGAGATGTTTGAATTCATGGCAAGCCTGTCTCTTGGAAAGAAAAATGCCTTGCTTCAACTGTAGACAGGATGCTGTTCAAATAAGACAAAACCTGGAAGCAGATAAGTCGACAGCCTAGCTCTGCCAAGACAGGGTGGCAAGTCCTTCATAATTCCTGCTTTAAAATCAGTGTCTGTCAGAGAAATGGGGCCAAACAGATAAAGATTGATGCTGTAATGTATGGAGAGAAATTGTGAACTGTCCAGGCAGCCACTGGTATGTCAATTCTAAGTTTTGGAAGCTGCTTGCCGGGCACTTCCTGTATAATCAGATATATTTATCCCTCTCAGTTCTCTGATGTGGTTGAAGACTAGCTAACTAGAGTCCCATAGATAAATATTGAGTTGTTTAGGAATTAAGAGGGTGTTCTAGATCTAAGAAGGTATTTTTAAAACTGTGATGCAAGTTAGGATGGAAGCTGAGTTTGATATAGAACTTTAAACTCATGGAGATGGTTAGATAGTAGAATGTTAAAATCAGGTGCCAAATACGTATGGACTGGACATTGGAAATGTATGCTAAGCCCTATAACTCTCATAATTGTGGCCTAATTATTTCTGTTGTTTTGTATTGTATTTGGTGTTATAAGAGAAAGAGCCATTTGTTGAACTGAAAGGGGGAGCTATTGGGGGAAAAGATGTACCATAAACTTAAAAAAAGGAAGTGGATGAGGGAATTGATGGGGAAGAGGGTGGGAGGGTAGGACTGGAGGTGGGAGTAGGGAGGGTATTGTGGTTGAGAATGAACTTGAACAAATAAAAAGTAAATAAAAAAGCAATACGATGACTCCAGAATCTAGGTATAATGCTACAGACAACTCTGGACTTGCTAACACAACTGAAACAAAGGAAAATGACTTTAAGCCTACACTTATATTAACAATAGAAGGCTTAAGGGATGAAATCAAATACCTCAGAGAGCAACAACAAAATACTGCAAAAGAGGTGATGGAAATGAATAAAGCTCTTAAAGGAATGGAAGACCTGCAAAGGGAAGTGAAGGAATAAATAACATACAAGCCAAGAAATCAAGGAACTGGAAAACCTAATGAAAAGATAAGGAACTACAGACACAAGCATCACCAACAGTATACAAGAGATGGAAGAATGAGTTTCAGGCACAGAGGTTAAAATTGAAGAGATTGATACATCTCTCAAAGTCTATGTAAAATCCAAAAGAGTCCTGACACAAAACCTTCAGGAAATCAAGCATACTATAAAAAGACAAAATCTCTGAATAATGGGAGTAAAAGAAAGGGAAGATTCCCAGCTCCATGGATCAGAAGATATCTTCCAACAAAATCATTGAAGAGAATTTTTAAAATCTCAAAAAATGATGCCTATGCAAGAAGCTTACTGAACTCCAAATAGAATAGACCAGAAAAGAACATCCTCCCATTACATAATAATTAAAGCACTAAATGTGCAGAATAAAGAAAGAATATTAAAAGAAGCTAGGAAAAAGGTGAAATAACATTTAATGTCAAACCTATCAGAATCACACCTGACTTTTCATCACAGACACTAAATGCCGGAAGGGACTGGACAGACGTCTTGAACAC